>OU015525.1:83560536-83960536 GCA_907165065.1 Caprimulgus europaeus
AACAAAACAAAACAGAACAAAATCAAACCATCACACTAAAATTGTTACGGGCTGAGAGTGGTTTGGAAAAAAATAAATTTGTCTAATCTGAAAAAAGGTGACCTACTGCTTCCAAAGGCCTAAGACTATCAATAGCAAGAGAGGTAATCTGTCACATAAAGTGTGATAAATGCTATTTGCATAGGATATATATATATCCTCCATAGAGCCTCCATTCTAGTACAGCCCCAGGGAAGGGAAACCATTCATGGATATTGGTCTGTGTGAAGGTGAAGTCCACTGGCTTTTTTTTTGTTGGGTTTTTTTTAGTAATTATATGAAAACTTGCTTTTTTATCTTAAGAGAAGAAATGAGTTACATGACTACCAAAGCTACAAATTCAGTAGTACGACATATACAGGACAGGACGTACTCCTCTACTCTGCTGCAAGTGCTTTACCATCCATTTGGCTACTGATGACTGTTCACTCATACTCCTGCATTGTGCTACCAGTTTGCTCTAGGACAGAAAACATTCAACCAAGAAGTAATTCTGTCTAAAGGTCTCCTCTCAGAATCTAGCACTGCAAAAAATAACCCTACAAACAATAAGTTAGGTTTTCTTTTTCACCGACGTTTTTGTCCATGGAAGTGTTTAAAACCAGATCCTCTACAGAGTAGTTTTTCTTTTGTTTTAAAGTTCTTTTTCTATTATATAAGCCATTAAATGCTGATACATAACATTTGAACTTAACTGTTTTTTTCTCATTCTGTAGTGATGGATAATTGCTCATTTGTAAATTACTAGCTAACTATGCTGCAGTCTGGTACATGGGAAGAAAGAAGTGTAAATGTGTGAATAGTATTTATGAGTTTAATTAATTAATTTATTTATTTATTTATTTTTTGCCTAAGGAGTTTATTTTTAAATATGTTGGAATGAAGTCTAAAAAAATAGCTCTTGATTTGGTAATGTGGTTTATTAAATGTAGTAATATCTGCACTAATTCTCATGGGATGAATTATGTTAACTGTTTCAAGTCTAGAAAATATGACTGCTATGTGAATTTGATTACTAGAAGAGCCTGAGGGTGCAGTCCATGGGGTTGCTCCTTCAGGATGTTTAACAATCTTGTCTTGATGCAGCAGATCAACCTGCAAGCAATGGCAGAGAGGAAGGTTAAGGTGTTTTGTTGGACTGGGGCTGAAGTACTTAGCTCTGGATGTGTTTTAAAGGTCAAGGAAAACAGTTTTGAACCACGGGGATATACATTTAACCATGTTTACTTGGGTGCATTATCTGGTCTTCAATAATAATCAGAATCTTACAAAAAAAAATCTAAAAGAAACAAACAAAAAAAATTGAAACCAAACCAACTCAGAAACCAAACCAAAGCAGAAAAATCCCACCTCCAACCTAGATTATGACCTGCTCTCAATACCTCCTCACAGAGATCAGCAGAATGGCAATGCCATCATGCCCTCACAGGCAGGTATGTGGAGCTTATGATAGTTACAGTGCTTCTATCCTGTTCAACAGCAGGGTAAATCAGAGCAAAATCACATGTTGTCTAGGTTCCCTATAAAATCAGTAGCTTGCCAACAAAAAATTATCAGTTTTCTTGGAATGTTGTGATCAAGCAACAGTTTAAATAATTTTCAATATCTTCAATTATTACTGCAACAGAAAATTGTCAGGGCTTCTTACTGACTGGATAACATCACTGATATTTTTTTCAAGTGACAGGATATTTTTTTACTATGAGCCAATCTTTGCATCATTAAGCACATGAAAAGCTTTTATTAATTAATAAAGGAAGCAATAAACTGCTTTATTTGATATTGGTGGAAGAAATAAGTAGGAGACTGTCATGAAAATCCAGGTTCATCTGATGTACATCTCTCTACCTGAGAGCATTAGTCACTTAAATGAAATCAATATGTTACTTCTAGGCCAAATTCAGCAATGAATTTAAGTACTAGCAGTTCCATTTAGGATTTAAGCTAAAATATCTTTCTAGACTGGGGAGTAGAAGAGTTTACAAATCTGAAAATATATAACAATTTGAGAGAGTAGTTGTTCGGGTTAAATAATGTTTAAGTGTAATTATTTTGAAGGGAAGCTATTATTATTATTATTATTATTATTATTATTATTATTATTATTATTATTATTATTATTATTATTATTATTATTATTATTAAAAACTGTTATTTTCAAGTATAAATACTTGCAAGAAATGTAGACTCTATAAACCCACATACCAAAACCAACACACCACTTGATATCATCAAATGCATTTCATACCTTTGTAAAACTAATCAGCTGAAAGCAAACCCAGACTAATAACAATAATAAAAATAACAACAAACCAAAAAAGCTTTTTCAGCGGTACAGTGTAAAACCTTAGTATAGTTACAATAACCTTGTAATCTGTCATCTTTCCTGTTTTAGAAATAAATTATATTATGATACCAAGCACTTGTTGTAAGGGAAACAACAATTGAACACCATGATTATAGTTGCCTAATATGGTTGAGTAGTAAGAACCTGATTGGACTGTGCCTCTAAAATATCAACTTGCTTACTCTTAAAATACCTTTTTCACAAAAAAAAACCCAAAACAACAAAACAGTGAGGCTGCATAATCCAGTTAACTTGACAAATTAGATTGGTCAATGTGAAGAACAATTTTCCTGTCTGCCTTAGACACTCTCTCAGAGTACATTTTCTACCTCAGAAATTATTAAATAGAAAAAAAAAAAAATTAATTTTTTTCTGTGTGACAGAAAAGAAAGGAAAAAAAGCAAAGTCTGTAAAGAATCTGATCAAATCGTGTGAAGATTTCAGTCTGTAATAAAAAGGCAGTCTTAACACAACAAAAATAACTTAGATTAACAGGTACATTTGCAAAAAACTTTGCCTGTCTTCCAAGCAGAAATACCTCTACCAAACTCTGAAAGGAGTATGCAGATAGGCATAGTGACATTATTAATTGGGTCACTAGGTACAAATGTATTTACTTGGAGTGAAGGAAGAAAAGGAAAATTGTGAGGCTAACAGTCAGATACCAAGGCAATGTTTAACTTCCATCCAGCTAGACTCTGCTCCAATTCTGTGAGTCATACAATATGATGAACATGGTGTACAGAGAGGGGAACCTGGCTTGTGTGTTTATTGAAATGATGTAACATGCAAAAAACCCACATTCATCTGAACATTGTATCAAAAGAGGCAAGTTTGATGGTTGAAGTAGGCCAGGCTGGGTGTGTGTGTGGCTGGATTCATACCTCCCACAGCAGCTGTCTCTCAGGGTTAGCTGTTCTTTAAACACTTGTTTTAAATCAGCTTACGTGGAGTCGGTTGAAATGGCTGGGTGGATCTGATACCACACTTCCAACGTCAGTGGAAGAAACAGCCCCATTCTGCCCTCACTTGTTCTCTTCCCCCCTGCACTCCTGCACGGGCTCTGGCACTTATAACCTAAAGTCAAGCTAGTCAGTTCATTAAACCAGCAAAAATAAAACAGCGAAGAAAAATTATTATTTTTTTGGTTAGCATACTGACAGGATTCAGTACAGCATCATCCATACACTAGAGGTGTTGTAAAGGAGATGTCAGAACTATGTGGTTTGGGATTAAGCAGAACTGGAAATTATTTCCGGAGAATATGGGTCCTGGCCACTCTGTCTCATCCAGGAAACAATGGTAGGAAGATGTGAAAAGGAGAGGTAGGGGGTTTTTTTCCCATTTAGTCAAACCATTTGGTTTATTCAGATACTCATGACAACCAGATCATCACCTTATCTCTTTGAGGATGGAATAGGATTTTAGCAGTTATTTTAGGGAGAAAAAACTATCACAAAAGAAAAAAAAAATCTGAAATACTTAAAAAAAAAAAATGAGAGAGGAAAAAATGTCATGGCAATTTTCATAAAGCCAGGGTGTCTGGGACTCAAAATAATGCAGTAAAAGTTCTTAGACAAATCCTCTCTCTCTGAGAGTATTTGAATGGGTATATATAGATAGAAACAGATTATATAGGTATCAATATATATAGACAGAGAGAGAGAGATACAGATATATCTTTTTAAGAGAATGTTTTAAACATCCAACTGTCAGATGTGCAGAGTTAGTATGCGAGAAGTCTCTCATTTATGCCATCTTTTGCAGTTTAAAAATACTTTTATATATTTACCTGAATATTTTGTTTTTTATTGTTATATCTTGGTGTTGTGGTTTTTTGTTTGGTTTTTTTTTTCTTTTTTTTTTCCCCAGGGAGAAAAAAGCCATCTGTCTCTTCTGCTTATTCCTTAACCTAAGGATTTTTTTAAGTTCCTTCTCTGATTTGCATTAGGTGCTCTCAGACTGCAGCAGGCCATCTCACACCTCTAATAGGTTTTATATTGTGGTCCTATTGGCAAATGTCAAGAGCTTGAAAGAATCAGTGGGGCTCTGTGGGCACCTAGGCAGATCATCGTGCTGTGCTGTCATCCCTGCAGGGCCATTATTGCTGAATCCTTGCAGAGGGAAGGGACCTCAGGAGTCCAGTCTCCTCAAAGCTTGATCAAGACTGAAGTCACGCCAAGTTTCTCAGGGCTTTATCTAGTCAGACTTTGAAAATTTCCAAGGATGAAGACTGCACATCCTCCCTGGGAAACCTTTTCCAATGCTTGAATATTTTTGCTATGGGGGTAACTTCCTTACATCTGATCAGAATCTCTCCCTCATTCAACTTAAGCCTGCTACGCCTTGTACTCTCCCCGTGCACCACGGTATTAGCCTGGCTCTGTGTTCTTGATAACCTCGTTCTGGGCACGGGTGGGCTGCTGTCAGGTCCCTTCAAAGTCATCTCATCAAGACCCAGTCTTTCAGCATCATCTCACAGAGCAAGTGCTCAAGACCCAACCAACTTGAGGGCCTTCTACTGAACTCATTCCAGTTTACCAATGTCTTCCCTGTGTGGGGGGCTCAAAATTGGATGCAGTATTTGAATGTATTCTCAGGAGTGTTGAATGAAGGGGTATAATCCTTCCCCTCCATCTCCTGCCTGTGGCCCTTGATATCTATAGGTATGATGATTATTTGAATGGGCATCTAAAATATTTTTTGCAACATACTACAATGTCTTATTTTTGTATTTTCTTCCTATATCTATGCACTATGTAAGTTGTTTTTTTAAATTTTTTTTCATCATAACCCAGAATAGCGTGCTCTTATTTTGCCATTAATCCAAACTACAGCTTGAAATCAATCAATAGTCCTGAAAAGAGAGGTATGATCTCACCCTCTTCTGAGGAAAAAACATCTTGATGCTTCAGTTTAATATATATTGTCATTGTCCATTCATAGAATGATGCTATTATGGATACCTTATGGGAATAACATAGAAAGAAGAACTTATGCTCACACAGTACTGTGATAATTTCCTATGATATCTTTCACCCCTAAGCATCTTGAAGAGCTTTACAAATTGATTTATATTCTGCACAGAAGAATAATTTCATCCATCCATGTTTATTAGCTGTGCAGCAACATTTCAGTTCAGGACAGGAATTAAAGGCCATATCCAGCCCAAAATGCAAGGTGAATGTACTCATAAAACATCCCTCACAACAATTAATGCTTCAGACTTTCAGTGCTGTACCTACAGTAAGGCATCATTCCTAAAATATTAGGCTATTGAAGGATTTACTGTCCAGATGAAAAAAAATGAAATTCAATTCATCCTCACTGTGTTCACAAAAATATTTTAGCTAGAATATATACACAAAGAGGAAACGTGGATACTTTTTTTGCAGTTTGTAATTGCAACCATTTTAAAATGCATGTTTCTGTTCCTTTGGTTTTCTTGGTCAATTTTCATTTCCCAATAAATTTTCACAATATTGTGATGTGGTAGGGATTACTGCCTTGGGAATACACATTAGTTAATATTATGTGTTTCCAGTGGATTAATCTGAGTGTTTTTGGGTAATGATTAAAGATTCCAGAAAATAATCATTCAGATATTTATCTAGTTTCAACACAGAATTTGTTCAAAATCATGTTCCTTCTCTAAATTTGTATTAATAGACTATTTTTTTTTCTTTTGGCTAAGGTATATGTTGAGTGATTAGTCATTGCTAGGAGTTTTTGTCGGTTTGTGGATTAGGATTTTTTCACATGCATTCATTTATAGATTGTATTGAATTTTTTATAAACTACTAATCCAGTATCCTTTCAGAAGTTTTTTGTCCACATAAGAGCTCTCCAACTTTTTACAAATACATGTTTTTTTTCTGAAATATATACCAGGCAAGTATGATATATTTTAAGGAATTCATGTTGCATAAATCCAAAGCAGATTTTCCGAGTGACTTTTTCTCCTAATATCTTGGAGACAGGCTGTACTAGATAGAAGAAGCTGTGCTCCTGAACTTTTTAATCAAAAATGCATCCAGGAGATTTGTGCTAGAATGATCAAGATATCACATGGGGACTACATTAGTCACTAGGCCATTATTATTTTGATGTATGTTTTTCTCATGCCCAAAACTCACATAGTAGAAGGAAGCACAGCAAAGCTGCTATCTGAAGACTGGTGACTAAGTCAGCTTTGTGGGGATGCCTGCTTTGTTGAATTTTTGTCTTAGCTTCTTATGAATTGAATTCTTCCCATACAGCAGTATGTCTACAGGGAAAATTCTGTGGTGAATTTCTGTAGGTACATCTGTAGAGAAAATAAGCTTATGAGCAAGATTTTTGAATGACTTTGAGATCACTGTTTAGATATTAATATCAATTTGCCTGCAATATTAAGAAATTTGATAATCCTCAATTTAAGAGTTTTTTGGAGTGTAGAGGAGGGTCTGAGCTGTGAAAACTTTTAGTCTTTGTCTAAATTAGTCAGTGACAGAAGTCAAAGAAAGTTCTCCATTGTTTACACATTCAACACTACTGCTAATTCTGTTTTCTGCCTTACCAGATAAGGAGCCACATGTAACAGTTACTTGGCTGCTGCAGCAACAATTTTGAGAAAGATTTCTGGGACAAAGCGTCCAAGTAACTCCTCCTCCCAAAGCTCCTCCATGAGCACGCATCCCTTCTGTAACTGTGGCCTCTGTGGCTTTGTTGCTAGATTAATACTTTGTGTTTGGTGACAAAGACTTGGCCCAGGTTAGCCCAGATCACTCGGTATGGATGCCTCCCTGTTTCCTGCTCCATCATTTTTTCTATCTATCTCAGCAATTTATTTTTACTGAATTTATTTTTGGGTGGAAGTTTTGAATAGGTTGTGGATGCCCCCTCCCTGGAAGTGTTCAAGGCCAGGCTGGAGGAGGTTTTGAGCAATCTGGTCTAGTGGAAGGTGTCCCTGCTCATGACAAGGGGGTTGGAACTGGATGATCTTTAAGGTCCCTTCCAACCCAAACCATTCTATGATTCTATGATTCTATGAATAACAAAAGTATATTACTGCCCTTGTCAACCACGTGATAAATACTCCATCTCCTGATGTTTCCTTACTGATGGCTACCTTATGAGATTCATTTTCAGTAACTTCTTGATCTATGTAATACAGATTACCTGTGTTATATCTTAATTGGAATTTCATGCAATCCCAATTATCTGTAAGTCTACTACATTTAAACAGACCAGTTAACCCATTAAAATTTTTTTTCTTTTCCACGTCTGCCCTGGGCTACTGTGTAAATTGTTTTTGCCTAATTTAATTTTTAAAAAATAGTGTAAGTGGGCTTTGAAATATCTTCCGTTATCCTACTGGACACTTGTGAGCTAATTATTCAGGCCTTATGTATCAAATTGCTTATCTTTGGTAAATACTGACTAACTTCATAGTGAATTGGGTTTTTTTTTGTTGTTTTTTTTTTCATAGATTATAATTTATTTATTGCAGTTAGGGTACAGAAATACTTAGAATAAATTTATCACTTGATTACTCTTTTATTTTAATTCATTTCTAACATACCATTTTCATCTAGTCAAATGGCTGTCCTAAGATTTGCATAATCCATGAAGTAATTCCAGAAGTACACTTAGAATGGCAAACAACCTGACATCCTAGGCGACCTTACCAACTTTGTGAAGTCTGTATGTCATCCTTGATATCTGTGGTTGGTGACATCTGTTTTTTTACTACCTCTTTAAAATTAATTTTTAATTGCTATTGTCATTTTACCACTCAGTGTGGGTGGATTGTGTTACAGTCTTATCAACTTGCTGTTTGTTTGTATTACAGAACTTGTTTTGCATTCTCTATTCTATCTGATTTTATTTTACATCAATGCTTCTCAATGCTAAAACCAGGACAGCTTCTTAGAAATTTTCTCAGCTTCAGGAAAAAACATTCATGTGAAATGGAACTATACTTGATTCACTGACACTAACCATGATCAAATAGCAGCCCTGAATCCCTCTAAGTGAACATAAACTTCAAATCAAGTGGCAAATTATGCTATCATGGTGACCTCAGAATAAGAGACCTGGACAATTTTTGCATTTTCAGATTTTTTTTTATTGTTCAAAGAAGGCATTATAGCTACTGCTGATAACACTTTCACTTACATTTTATTTTTTTCTTGGAGAAAGTAGAGTGTTGTCTCATTTTTCCAGACATTTGTATTCTGATACTGCTTTGTGAACATCAGCTGAGTTCTCATTTGCTCTTTTGAATGTAAAATTGAAATTAATTTTTATGTGTCTACTTCAGAACATATTTTCTTGGGTTGTTCCTGCAGTCTGATGGAATAGCTCAGAGGTAAGAGGGATGATCAGTTTTATTCACTGACTCATATTTTGACTGCTGTGTGAACCACAGATGGTGTAACAAGAGACTAGCACTGGACTATAACTATATATTCGCTTTCAAGATAACTTTGGAGAATGTTTGTGAAAAACCTTGGGATAAGGAGCTGTGCATCAACAGCAGTGTTTATTTCTGTCTCCCCTTTTTTTTTCCGTTTTTGTTATGTAGCTACTGAGATTTGCTTGAAAACAAAAAGTCACCTGTACTCTTAATGAAATTTGAGATTCTGCATTGCTTCCTGAAAGACTGCTACAGATCTTTCCCACAGACAAAGATAAAATCAGAGTTACTGAATAGTTTCTTGTCAGTGATAAATAAATGACCTGCAGTTTCTATTCCCCAGGGGTATCATTAGGGGTCTTAAGAATTCAGGGAAGAGCAAAACAACATGAGTGTTATGGGCTCCATTATATGCTTTGACAGGATAATATTTGTGTCACACTATTCCTTTCTGATATCTCACACTCTGGGTTTAATAAAGGAAAATATCTGTTTCTTAAAAGCTAGATGTAGAAATAGGAGTTTGGTTCTGAAGGGCCAACATTTACCTCGTGCAGCCAGTACCTCTGAAATTATATTTTAATTACATTCAAATTACTGTCCTTAGTCTACAGTGCAGAATCTTTCTTGCCTATGTATTTGTGAAGTAGACTGTATACATTGGCAGTTGACTACAATAAGTGTGATTTCAGTTGCTGGTGTTGTCAGCAAGGCTTGTAAGCAGCCACTAAGTAGCAGCTCAGACCAGGATGTGTTAAGCACAGTCTGAGATGCAAGAGTTCTGGGTTATTCTGCTCATAGTGGTAGTACCTCATCGTTATGAACCTGCCAGGGGCTGTTTAGTAGTTAAGACCTTGGATAGACATCTAATGTAAAACAGGTCTCGGCTGCTTAACGCCATTTTGGAATGGAACAATAGTTCAGAGGAAAGACAGACCCTGCATTCCTTGTACAAGATCCAAGGACAAACTCTTGGCTCTTCTGGGAGCCAAAAAGAGTTTTGCTATTGATTTCAGTTGGAGCAGGACTTCAATCCAGCAAAAAATAACACAAATTAGTCAAGTTTTATGTATGATCACAATACAAAGTGTATGACTGCACTGCAGTTGTTCCTGGCATGCTAGGACACAATATCTGAAAAAAACAGCATGATGTTTAAAAAGAACTTTTTCTTAGCAGCTAAGCAAACAATAATGTATTGTATCAAATTCATTGTCTCTTGTAAATTTTGTTGTGATGTTTTATCCAACATTGCTTTTCTTTGGATTCATAAGAACTGTTCTGAGTTTATAGAGTTGCAGTGGGGAGCAAGGTGTTGTGGATTTAATTGGATGGTTTTATAAAGCTGGGGAAAGTACAGCAATTAGAAATAACAAACCTATGACAATTCATAATTAAAAATAAAGCATTAATAAATGACCATTTTTACTTGAAGAATATTTGTTACCTCTTTGAGAATATGAGTATTCTGATACAGCATGCTGTTGATTTTTTTTTAAAAAAAAAAGAAAGAAAGAAAAGAGAGAGAAAACAATTAAAACCCACTTCATTTCCCCTATATGGCTTTGGACAACAAGTGCTAATGAAAGGAAGGCCAAGAGTATGCAAACCCTTTCCATTTAAATTCAGCAATCAATTTCACCAAACTTTCCATGGCAGTATGTCCATTATCTGCAAGAAAGGTTAAGGCTGATCTGACACTTTATATTCTATGCTTATCACTCACAAATTAAATTCCTCAAGAAAATTTTTTCAAAATCCCTTGTGGCAAATATTATCACAGAGATAGAAACATAACAAATATAAGTGGCTTCCTCGTCTGCCCTATAAAGGAAGCAGACAGGCATTTCTCTACCAGGGAACTATTCTATCGCTGAATGTTCAGTTACTTTCCACAGTGTTGTATCAGTAAACATTGACACAGTTCCATAAAGCACTAAGCTAAAAATAATGGCCATGTGCACTACATAAAAATCTTACCAATTTTATTTTAATCATAGATGCATTAGATTCTTTTCCTAATCACTGTTAGTAGTGATGGTACCAAATATAAATACAGTAATGATTTTTAAAAGAAACTGCACGTTACCACTAAGACAGCTGTGCTTATTAATCAGCTTCCCATCAATCCACCCCAAAAACAACCTATACAAGCAAGTTAAATTACAATCAGGCTATCTGAAAACAGTCACTATAAATAATCCCTTTCAATTAATCTTTTTAAACTATAACACAACATGTCTCAACTAAAAACATTTTGATGAGTGTACCAGGATTTCTCATTTCTCAACCTTTGACACTTTAATAGGCTTACTTTGCTATGAATAAATCATAGAACTTTTTCTTTACAAGGGATATCAAGCAAAAATAGAACTGAATACACCTGTGCAAAAGATGTATTTTGCAAAACGACCAAAAAATGATCAAAATAAGTGCATTTGGAGGGGAAGGACATGGATAATGGAAATTTTTACTTCTGAACATATATTAACGAGTAATTTGATTAAGGACATAATTTTATTTTAACCTTTTGAAAATATCTGGAGTTATTTTAAAGACAATTAATTGTATATTGTTTCAAGGGGGTTTCCACTGTCTGCAGTGGAGGACAGTATACCTCAGGTAAGAGTAAGCGTAGGTACCACAGGTACCTAAAGCAGCCCAGCTGCTGCAGAATGACACCTGGTGTAAGCTGATTTGTTTTGCTTCTCAGACTGGTGACACATAATCATAGAAAAGTCACTTCCTTCAGTGCTGACTGTGGAACTTTACTGCCATAAGGAAAAAAAATTGTTATTCCCAGTGCCACCCTGCTATGTGTACTCTTATATCCTCATATATTCCAGCTGCTTACTGTAAAATACTTCTCCATTATTAATTAAAAAAAAGTATATGTATAATAATCCTGGACGATTTAGCAACCTCGCTACTTATCCAGGCTATTTGTCTTTTGTTTTGATGAGTTGTCTGATCCATTATGTGTATGAAGGTTTTATTAGTCGTTGGGACCCTGCTTTCAAAAAAATTATTACATTTATGAAGTTGGTTCTTGAAGCAACATTGGTCTAAGACTGAACATTGAAATTCAGCTAGCCCCAGAGCTTAATCAGATAACTTGGTGTTTCTTTCCTACAAACAAACTTTTGCTGGTGTCAAGTACATAGGCTGTTGGTGCAGAAAAAGGCTGAGTAGCATGTTTCTCTGATTCAGTTTTAATAGAATTTTCTCAGAGACTGAATATGGGCAGTTGTCAGGCATTACTCAGACAGTTAAAGAAGAGAGAGAAGATTGAGAGGAGACCTCAGCATGGTCTATAACTTCCTTACGAGGGGAAGAGGAGGGGCAGGTGCTGATCTCTTCTCTCTGGTGACCAATGATAGGACCAGGGGAAATGGCAGGAAGATGTGCCAGGGCAAGTTTAGGTTGGACATTAGGAAAAGGTGCTTCACCCAGAGGGTGGTGGAGCACTGGAACAGGCTCCCCAGGGAGGTGGTCAGGGCACCAAGCCTGACAATATTCAAGAAGCATTTGGACAACATGTGCCCTCAGACACATGCTCTGAATCTTGGGATTGCCCTAGGCTAGGGCAAGAGTTGGACTCGATGATCCTTGTGGGTCCTTCCAAATCACAACATTCTATGATTCTACATCTTGCTAGTTGTCCTTTCAACAGGAGTGCTTAAGATTGACAGCAATATTATTCCAGCAGTTCACCTAGTCTTCTGAAATGGGCTTAACCCATACATGTGTCCCTAGCATGTCTTATACACTGAGTCCTTTCATTATCAGTTTTCTTGGTAATTTCTTTTGGTCTCTCAGCCACTCCTTTTCTTTGTGGATGATAAATGTTGGAAGTAATATGTTGGAAATCACACCACATCACAAGAACAGCCACAGCAGTCAACAGGAATCACTGTTACTATTACTTCTGAAATGCCCAATGAAAAAAACATGTCTTTAAACTTTTCAAATTTTTAATGACCTCTTAACTTGCAGTTCCAAAGATAAGTAAAAATTCTACAGAAATACAGAGTCTGTGGTAACCAGAAAGGTACATTTCTCTTTTTTTATGAAAGTCAAAAACTATTCTTTAGCACTGTTTGTCAAATAATTTGAGTACATGAGATTCTTTGGTTCACTTTTGCAGTTTATGTGCTCCTATCCTGTGTTTTGCACTCACTGCATGCTGGGTTGTGCTCCAAGACTTTGTGAATTGCCAGTGTTCCGCCTAGTTTCAATATGTCTTTGTGTAGGATCATAACAAGATTGTTTCCTCAGCTATGACAAATCCATTTTAAAGATGAGATGAAGCTTTTCCTAAGAGTTTAAACTGTCTGTAACTTTTATATTTGAGTGAAGCTTTACCTGTATCTCATGAGCAAATACTCTTGCAGGTAGTTCTCATTTAAAGTTAGCAGCAAAATGGTACAAAGATATTTTTCTCTGATGTCAGTATAGTAAAACAATACTGTATTACAGCAATTAAGCCAATAGCTCCTCACACAAATATTCAGTAGCAGCTTTGGGTAAGCTCTGGGTCAGGTTCCTTTGTCATTTTGGGATCTTCATCTTCTCAAGTTTTTACAGCCACGTTACTTGAAATAATTTATGTATATGTTGGTCTGGAGGATGGGTTAGAGGATGTATGAAGTTTCCTCCAATCCTATGACATATACACAAACATATTTTAATATCAAAGGCAAATCCTCCTTGACACCATTACTGACTGTTAGTGCTTTTGGTTTTGCTTTAGCCTCTGGTTTGTAATTAGCATGAAAATAAACATATTCAAATACCAGAGAAATCTGTCACATGACGGTGCAGCTGTAAAGTATCATTTCTCAGTGTTGCATGTCCCTGGCCCAAGCTGTAAACCTGGGAACAATAATCTATGAACTTCAGTTCATTAGCACTTCACTGGAAAGAACAGTTCAGTCAGGGTAAAACTGCTGGTAATCACTGCAATGCTCACGAACTTCAAAACATCACAGCACTCTGGATAAGCTGCTGAACAATTTCATCAGCCAAGCAAGGGAAATATAACTCCAAATAGTAATTTCAAGGCTCCTTCCTTAGGGCCCTTTTATTATCCATGAAGTAGTCACAGAACAGAAGCAAATGAACTGAGAAACACTAAGCAACATGTTTCCTGGAGGTATGTTTGAAATGATTCAGGAAAGACAGAATTCATTCTCCCTCTTCCTACTTTGACCTGAATTCCACTTTTTTATATTCTCAGGCAGATGGGAATGTGTGACTCTAATCAGGTTGCTGTGCTACTGCTTTATGATATATTAACATAGAAGATAAAGGCAGAGTCGATTCTTTAGAGCTAATCATGATCTGCCAAATTCAGAGCATAAAATAGAGTGCAAATCTGTTCCTCCTGCAAAATTGTACCAGTGAGACTGCAGCATCTTGAAGAAACTGGGAATAGAAACCATCAGAGATGGATAAAAAATGATTTACCTTCATCTCTGTTGTATTATTACTGTTAAGTGTTGGGTTCCATTTTGAATTTTTGTTTGTTTGTTTGTTTAGGTCATTTTTTAAATCAGCATATAAATTCAATTTGCCACTGGGGTCTGTGAAAAGGTCATGCAGGAAGTCATATCAGGTACTCTTTCCTTATCCTTTGTCTGCTGAATGGTTTGAATCTCAGCATGTGTCAAAATACAGCCTTGCAAGCCTTGCAAACTCAGCAAGACAGATTATCCCTAACTTGCAAATAGTCACTATTATTGTATTTTTGCTGTTGTTATTCCTGTTATTATTGTTATTACTGTTCTTTTCTTCTCCTATAGTTTTTTTTATTTCCCATACCTCCTGCTGAAGAGGTGATGGATCATCTGCCTCTGCAGACAACAACAGTGCTATGCAAAACAGCTTAGCCTGTGGGAGGCTGCAAGGGTTCTGTCAGGTGCCTCGTATCATACAGTCATGATCCTCCACTCCTAAAATGCTATTTTCACTAACTTCCCCCATTATGCATTTCAAAAATAATTTAACATTTGAAATAGATTTTTATAAGGCCTGAGTTCAATCTCATTACTTGCTCAGAGGAGAAAAAGCTGGTTTTGTTGTCTTTTTGAGGAAAGGCAATTTTCACTTTGTCACTACGAAATGGTGATCCAGCTAAAAGATGAAGCAAAATTGCTGGTAACTGTAGTAACTCAGCTGAGTAACCACAGTAATTCAGTTGATTGTATTTGTTCCTATTTTAACCTTTTTAAATTAACAAAAAAGATTAAATGCACTGAAAGACATTGTGCTTTTTTGTTTACTATTACTAACATCAAATGTCAGATGGGAGAAAACATTGTGATTTTGTTTCCAGGGTGACACTTAGAGACAGCTACAATCTGGAGCAAGTTTGGAAATCTTTCAAGGAAGTTAGGTTAGTTTTCCACAACCAGGAAGACAGAACTAGACAGTACCGTACCATCCAAAGTCCTGTAACTGCATGTAACAGAAGTCTGGATTAGAAGGGTCTGCAGAATACAGACTAAATTCACCTTTTGCAATGAACTTATGACATGGAGTAAGAGATCAAAATTCATAACTCTAATCCACTGGAGGAAGGAGAGACAAGATCGATGTTGCCAATATCCTGAGTTCTTGCACCGACAGGGCATTTGCCAAATAGAACTTCTAGTTTATCTCAGAAGCAAGTCCTGTGCTACAGAGCATAAAATGTAACATGAATTTTACCTCATAGGGGTTAGAAATCAAATTAAGTGTGTTCATTATCAGTGTATGGTTCTGTGTATTATTACAGGATCTGTCTAATTGTGTACTTAAGTTATTCTTTAACCTCAGGAATGTTTTGTCAGCTTTCATAAACAAACAAGGTCTTTCCATATCTTTTTATGGGGCAGCTAAATCATTCCCCTAGTTAAACTGGGAGCTGTCTCACTCTGAAATAACTGTTTAATGAACACCTTGTATGTATTTTCCTGTCCTTACCAATAATACATAATTTACTGCATCTTTGGATAACGCTGATCTGCAACACACTGGTGACAAGCTGATCGATACCTCCCTGCTCCTCTCAAAGCTGAGGAAGATCCCTTTCTCTTTCTTATAGTTCTTTTGGGGCTAATATGTCATACAGTTACCCAGCAGCATAAGCTTTTAAGAGTTCTTGAACTAGATTCTGCTAGCAATTGCCATGCTATGTGATACTGTTTTGCAAATAAATACAAATCAGTAAAATATATGACATTTATGGATAAAGCAACAGGTTAAAAAAAAAAAAGGCAGATTTTTTTTTTCTTTGTGCAATCCATTAATTTAAAGCTATTCTTTAATTACTTTAAAATAAACAATCAGTAATTATTAGCAGTAATAGAACATAGTTCTGAAAAGACATGACAAAGAAAGGCAAGAATCATTAACGTGTATTTGATGGTAAAGGCAAATGAGACAGGGAGAAAAAAAAAAATGTCCAGCTTTATAAAGCACATTAGTGCCGAAATTATGCACATAATGCAAGAACCTGGAAAAATGTCCTTAAGGATGGTATTATAGAACACTCACAACTGGTAATGCAGTGTAACTTATGCTCTGGTCTTAAAACTACTGCTCAATAAGGAAAGATTCCGTTTCAGTTTCCCATCTGAAAATAATGACTGGAAGCTCTTCTAGTAATTGTTCCAGGACAACATAGAGGACATGTTTGAGACTGGGTCTCTAATGTACTTTGCACTGTAGAAACACGTGACATATGACTGGTTAAGACAGTGCCCCATGGAAACCATCGGACCTGTGTTTCAGAGTGTCATTCAGTGCTGTAGCCAAGGCTCTCTGGACAGCTCTCATATCTTGTACGATACAGCTACAGCCCTCCTTTTAGGTTTTCAGACTTTCTAAAACTGGCTTTTTTAATTAAAAACTTAACTTTTCTACAGAAAGCAGTCTTCCTGACTGCTTTCCATCAAAAAATGAGTTTTGATGTAAAATATGTAGGACTGCATTTGTCAATCTGAAAGCCTTTTAAGAATTGTGCTTCTTTCGGTCTTAACACCAAAATTAGCTCCATTTCAATAAAGCAGATCTTGTATGTAGAATACCACAATTCAGTTAATTTTGCACAAGTCCCTAGGTATTCTTAAAAATTCTAGTCTTGAGAGAGAAGGTATTAATTAACTCTTTCTTGCCTGCCTCTGAATGAGCAGCTGTAATTCCTCTGAAATTTTCATTATTCCCCAAGTTATAGCTAGCATGTCAACATCAATGTACAGGTACTTCAAGGATTTAAAACAAAAGGGTGAAGCATGCTTGAGGCCCAGTCTTGTCATTCTAATCCTCCACTTGAGAATATTTAATACATTAATTAATTATGTCAAACTAAGAAATCAACCTGGACAGTGTTTAGCCGGAAGAATAAACTCACATTTACTGATTTCACATATTGTTTTCCAGAGGAATAAAAAATAGCAAATAAAAAAGTAAAGGGAAAATATATTTGACAGTCTGTTAGTCTTGAATCTGTGTTTTTGTTTTCCCAAGTGAATCAGTATAAAATTACTTAAGCAGGTATTTCTGTAAATCTCGTGATGTAGGAAGACAGTATAATACATTTCAATTTGTTAGGTGACATACTGATGCAAAACAATTGACGCCATGTTGTTACTTTAATCATAGTGACTGCTTAAGTAATGATGAAGAATTTTGTTGTTACTACTCTCTGTGTTTCATGGAAACACTTATAACAAACTCATAGTCAAGGTTCAGTTAGTTCTAAGGTATTTATTCAGTTTAAATGAAGCTTTAATTTCATTTGTGAAGTTTAAAATAGACATTGTTCATAAGGAAAGTATTAAGGGAACCATTAGGATAAAATTTGAATTTCTTTTTATTTAGAGTAGTTTAGGGACTGATGCAAAATCTACTGGGACTAATAAACTGGCTCTCATTGATGTAATGGTCTCTAGAATAGACACTGACAACAATTAAATTTCTTCTCTTCTTAAATTCTCCAGGTGTTAAATGATTTACAAGACACATAATTTATAAATGACTTAATTTTAACTTTTCAAATGTAGGTAGTTTAAATCTGCAATGTTCAGGGAAAAATCTTGGTTTCAGTGATGTTCAGGTCATCTCCCTGCCAATCCCCATATTTTACAAAAGATTGCTCTTATCTCAAAAGATATAATGGAGGTCATATACATTAATATTTATTATATTTATACTCTTATATTATTTATTTATTAGAAATATAGACCTAAAACCTGGTAGGATTAATTTTCAAATTCAAGAAGTAAAAAGAAGTTAAAGCTGTGATTTCATTTCTTAATACTAAATAGCTGCTATTCGTGTAACACTTCTAATAATGAGAAATAATAACTTTTGCAAATGTTATTTTAATGCATATAAAATTTGTTCAGGTGAATTCAGATGCAGAACTGTAACCCTTAACTGCATTTAAAATAATACATTTTGTGATTTACAGAATATAGAGTGTTAGAAGCAACACCAGTGTTGAGGCTAAGAAGCGCTATTAATTTTATGTTGGGAGGACGATTCAGAGCTTTTCTATCACCTCATGTAATTCTGAGTGCACACACAACAGTGACCACAACAGAGAGTCTGGAGGCCATCACCTTCTGACCCCTTCTTCTTCCATTAAACGGGCACATGGCTTTAACTGAGCTCTGCCATAACCCATAAATAATAATTTTCATTAGTAAGTGGGTGATTTTTTCTCTTTAGCATTAGAAAATGATTTCTGTTGTTCCATAAAAAATGAAGGAACATATAACAGCCACGATTCAGTCTGGAATCTGACTGTAATGTTTCACAAATTAAACCCAGTTAGTCATGGATAGATTTTGAGGTCTTTTGTGGAAATCACATATTATTAGTTGTATTTTTGCTAAAGCAATTTAAAAACAATCTGAGATTAGCCTTGCAGAAGAAAAAGGTATTTTTTTAATGACTCTTAAATTTGACTTTTGTTACTTTAAAGAAATTGAAATGTGGTATTATTTAAATATTTATTTCTTTTGATCTTGTTTAGGTTATTTACATTAGTAGAACATGTGGTACAAAGAGAAGAGATTATTGTTCATTTGCATTTGTTTCTTGTAAATCAAAAGGAAAAATACAGCCTGTATTTTAGTCTTGATAGTGACATCATTTCAGAGCAAAACCTAAACTGATTTAATAATAGCAGCAAGTGCTTTCAAGAATTAATCATGACTCAGAAATGCAAAATATCATGAAGTCAAAGTCTCAGAAGGACCTAGGCACCTCCTGGTTCATTTAACTACAGGAAAAGTGATTCTCAGTGTTTCATAGAAGTGCAACTTGTAAACATAGTTTGAAAGCCCGAGTGTTTTCTCAGTGTGTAGCATTCTAACATCATAACTTCCATTAAAACCACTGTCCTGCTGGCAGTTTCATATACAGGGAGTAAGGACCGTGTTTGTGAAAGGCAGAGGTTACACAGATGGAAAATCACTATATTAGGCTCAAATATGAGTCTTTCTGTTTGTACAGTTTTGTCCCTTGAAGTGCAGTTTTAGCGATTGTTAAAAGTATACTAGTTTTCATACCAAGGAAGGGAGGATTGCATTATTAAAGTGAACCTGAGTATATCCACATTGCCACACCTTCTGGGTGTGCCAGGGCTAAGGAAAAGATTTCAAAGGGAAAACCGAGCTCAAATGAGAGTATGATCTGTGAGGATAAGAGATCTCGTGAAGAATAATGTCAGTCTTAGGCATCAAAATCCATAAGAAGGAAGTGAATTAGATTATCTGCTTAATCCTTAGCTATTACCTTAGGAGCCTGTTGGTATTTGATCAGTGGTTACTGTGATAAAGCTCCTGAAGGAAGGAAGTGGGTCTCTAGATTTAGTTATAACTAGTTGTTTGTTTTCCCACTCCGCTACATCTTTTTCTTGTGTTTCTGTAGACAATTCAGTCTAGGGGAAATGTCAGGCGTCATGCTTTGCACTATGAAGAAGGTAAAATGGGAACTAATTTACAGAGAGGGGGGAGACACTGTAAAAGGAGTGAGGTTTGGGTTTTTTTTTTTCTGTTAGCATCTCTGGATGACTATAAGGATATAAAGAAGTTAATAAAAGGTTAACCAGAAAAGACTCGAAGATTTCCCACCAGTAATTATAACTAACAGTTGTCTAAAATATGCAGTCAACCAGGGAAATAAATGGCCTGGAGCACTTCCCTGAGGAGATGATGACATTTCTGCAATGTCCACAGTTTGTGGAGAAGCTCGCTTCTACCTCTTTTGGTCCACTATATCTCAGTGGTATAGACCAAACACAGGTGTCAAGGTGTATCCTGCTCCATTTGAAAGGGGTTGTTGTGGAACACCAACATGCTGGGCAGTGACCTCTTTCATTGTTTCTATTTCAGCTGCCATTGCTTTCGCATAAAAAAAGTATCTCAAAAATAATTCCCTGTGCGTCATGGCCCAGAAGCTGGAAAAATGGTGATGGCACTGGTGAAATCCAGGAGTGAAGCTGTAGTGCCCTCAAGGTAAGAGTTCTCAGACAGATTTGGGGGATAAAATTGGTTTGGAATTTGGAATATGACTGGATACTGTGCAGAGATGAGATGATCGATACTGTATTTCAGTTGTCATTGGGGCAGCCCATGGAAATTATTCTTGATTGATAAGTTCACTCTCTTGCATACTTAATATCCTAGCCTGTGAATAACTCAGAAAAGTCTTGAGGGAGATGTGGAAGGGCAATCCCAGTTTCACAGGGCTCATGCCACAGCAGAGGAAATGAGTGTGGAGAACAGAGAGAAAAGACAAAGGAGATAATGAAGAGAAACATTCTGGATAACAAGAGATAAGCTCACTCACTCTTCTAAAAGAAGAGGATCAAAGACAAGGAAGCACCCTATGAAGAAAAGCTAACATTTGAAACAAACGTCAAAAGAGAGCTTTTTTCTTAGATTTTTCTAATTTCAGCATTTTGCTTATGCTTTTAACAGTATTGAAACAAACATCTAATGAGATCATGTTTTAAATCACTATTTAAAACGATTTTCATTCAACATTTGGTAAAAATTCAGGGTAATTTCATAAAATTTCAATGTTTTCTCGAGGAAGGAAATTTCATTCTTTAGCCAACTCTTTTAAGAATACAAAACAATTATGACAGTATTATCCATGTCTTCTTTAAAGCATTAAAATGAAATCCATTTATAAATAAATTAGCCATATAGTAGAATATCTTTAAAAAGGTTCCTCTAACCCTCCTCCTAAAGATGCATATAAAGGCAGAAAATGGAAACTGTTACAGAAAATATTACTTCTAATTGTGGTATAGAAATCACCAGATATGGATGAAAGAAGATCACCAGGCTCAGTCAATAGGCCAGATTCATAAATCCAGATTCTTGGCACTTTGTTTATCAATAGCTTTTGGGGGATTTATTTTGTTTTGTTACTGTTTGTTGTTTTTTGGTTTGTTTTTTTTAAGTGAAGATCCATGTTTATCCTACTCCATACAAGTAAATATATAAATTTTATTCAACTTCTATAATCCCCCTAAAAGGAACAGCATATCTGTGATGTCTACAAAAGGTATCTCTACTAAATCTCTGTATTGACATTACCATACATGTACTTCAGCGTAACAGAAAATAAAGTTCCTATGATGTCGTTAATTGTTATGATTTATAGTAACATTGTTATTCTCAGCTGAATATATTTAGCGCTACTGCATTTAACAGCTAATTAGTGTTTCATATTGCACAACCAAGCCTGAGTAATGTGAATAATAATTATTTAAAGAGGAAAAGGGGTCATTTTTTACTAAAATATAACCTCTTATTTATAAACTCAGGAAGAAATGTAGCTTGTCATCTTCCTAATCCTAAAATCAAAAATACTCAAAGGTTTTAAAAGATCATAAAATAATTGATCTGCAAAGATAATTGACTGCTTTTTATACCAGTGCACAAATACTTCCTTAAGGAAGGATTAAGAATTATAAGAAAGCTCCCTTACTCTTACTGGGTCTCTTTCACATTGTGCATATTACTGTTGCATTTTTCTGCTTTTTTATACCTCCAAGATTACTGTTTCTTCGCTACATAACAGAAGTTGACAGTAATGGGAAATACATGTAAATTCTCTTGAGCTCTACCTGTGAGAGTGCAGAGACTTCCTTCTTACTGGCTTTATCTGGAATTGGACAGTTGAGCTAATGGTGGCAAAATTCAGCAAGACAAAGATATTATTTTAATTTAAAATAAAATACATAGAAATATGTCATTCGATACTCAAAGACAAGGAGAGTAGTTCAACTGCTACCTAGCATGCAGAGACCAGTGAGATGAACCAGAAGAAAGAAGAATCAACCCAGCAATTACAGTAGTAAGATTCCTATAAAAAAGGCAGCTGAGCTCATTATTTTGTACAATGACTGCTGTCACATACTGAACCTCTCCCCATGGTCTGACCTTTCTCTCAGGACTATGCATACGTTGTTGTTGATTTGGACATGTGCAGTAGATCTAGTGCTTCCCTGCAGTGCCAGCTTTGCTGTGTGTCACCAGATCAGCTGTGCTGTGCTGTGCCTACAGCTGGTAGGCTGCTGGGCATCTGGCTGCATTTGAGAAGAGCCAGGAGCAGGCCCACAGGTGAATAAATCAGCTTGGTGATCTGCAAATGGGCCATTGCTTTAGGACAAGAAAAACTAACACCAAGTAAAAATTACAGATGAAAATACAAAGTTGCTGTGTTCTCTTAGCCATTTAAACACATCATCTATGAACTACAATGTATTGTTCCCATTGTAGTCATCTGACAATTGTTGCAATACACTGGTTCATCTGGAAGAAACCTAAAATCTTCAGTGCATAAAATACACTGTGCTTTACTAAAAGGGATGGCAAAAGTAGTTTTAAGTAACATGTCTTTCAAAAGTTTTATAATTTTCTTCTTCCCTGATTAGTTGTATGAAGGAAGCAGTAATTTTTTTCTTAAATACGGTGCTGCAAATAAAGTAAAGAGCCTGTCTTCGGAAAAGTATTCTCATTTGAAAGAAGACTAGTAGGTTTACCTTAATGACACTGGAGATACACACCGTAGCAGACAATAAAAGTACTTCAGTTGATTTTTTTAAAAAGACTGATGACATCTTTCTGAATATTGTGGTCTATTCTCCCTGTTTAAAAATGGAAAAATATATACCTTCATCACAAGTGCATTGGGAAATCAAGTGTTTGGTGAGCTATGTACAAATACAGAACACAATAAATGATAAGTATCATTGTTGTTATAAAAATATACCTAGAATTCTTTACAAAGCATTCACTTTATTACACAGAAAATAAGATATATTTTATTATATATGTGATTTTAGCAGTGAGAACACGCCCCATCTTCTCAAATTACACTTAGAAACCAATATTCTCCATTTATTCATCTCCATGCTACTCGGCTAACGTCTCTTGAAACATCTGCAGATAAACATTTGACCATGCTTTATTTTAGGTCTGATGTTTAGTCACAAAATACTAAACCGAAATACTGAATCACTGACAAGTTCTGGTCACATAAACAGTTACTGATCAGATAGAGAATGATCCTTTCTCAAGAAACAAAGCAGTCTACATATTCATTTATCCATAACTTCCAAACAGACTTACCAGACCTCTGGATATCAGATAAACCTTTGCATCTATACTCACTCTGTGCTCTCCGCAAGTCTGGGGACAGGCTCAGTCATTTGATTCCACCTCTTTTAATGGACCTGGGAGTGGCACTTGTTATAAGATAACATAAGAAATACTACATGATAGTCAATATAGAAATGTGGATGTGAGAAAAAGATGAGGTGGGCTTTTCTGCACCTAAAAGAAGAAATAGCCTAGTTCCAAGGCAGTGAAGAGACAGCATTTTAACCTTATTTAGATCAAGGTGATATAAGATTATGTGGAGTAGCCTTTTACAAATTTTGTAATAGTAACTAGCACAATGAAAGAAGTGTCTGGACCTGAAACCTCTTCCACTAAATCTTTTCATATAGAGGACTTGTTTGGAGATACTCCAAGCTTCTGTTAAAACATCATATCTGAATTTACACAAGAATTTCTGTTCTAACGGGTTAATTCCACTTGGTTTTGAATATCTGCTCTTTTTTATTAAATTTACTTGTGATCTTACTTAGCATCCATGTCATACTCAGTAGCTGCATACATTTCTTAACACTGTATGATATTAACTTTCTTTTTCATATCTCTATGGCATTGTTCACTTTTTTATTCATTGAATTGCATCAGTGGTTCTAGTACTTTTTAGCTGCTGTGGCTGTCTTGTCTGCTGCCCTTACCACAGAGCTCCTGCCTAGGTTGGGATACTGCCCATTGCAGTCTGTACCTCCTCTACCATTTTATAATTCCAGGCTTAGTGTCCCCAAGGACACCTCCTGGATTACATATTCAGAGTAATGATTTTTTCCTCTCTTGAAAGCCTTGTGTCCACTGGACAGGTTTCTTCGGCTCTAGTGGTTTCAGTTAAGATTTGGGACTCAGAAATATTTGGGAATAAAAATTAGATTTTGGGAAGAGTCATATTTTGATAAACTCTTCACATCCCATTTTGCACTGGCTCCTCTGTGCCTACCTTTTATACCCCCTCTTCATCTGCTCCTTGGCTTTTTGCAGTAAGGTTTTATCTGAAAAAACACGTTGAAATGCTTGTGCATTTGTATGAGAAATGAATATCACACTTTTAGAGAAACTCTAAAACAGACTCTGTTCAGTTTTGATTGTGGGGGAAGGAAAATTACATGTTGATAACATAATGCAACCAATGAAGTGAAAACAGTGGTCACCATAAAATGTTTCTTTGGTTTTAAAGTTTGCCTATGCATACAAGTTGGTAAAAATTAATGAATATAAATTAGAGCATAAATTCAGAATGCTCTCGATACTCAATAGTGACTGCCTGTCTGTCTGAACAATTCTGCTACATGATACAACTGTATTTTTTGTGAGGCCATTTACTCCACCTGCAAAGTATGGTGTAATGCCCCATGGGTACAGAGCCCTGAGTGTTTGCAGGTGAAGTTAATAAACTGTGCTATAAATTTACACCCTAGATTGCTGCAAAAGATCTTCTCTATGTAGGAGTATCCTGAGAGAGGCAGTATGATTGTCTATTATCATCCATAGTTTCAAAATGTGTTAAGTGCTGTCATTCAAGAATTATATATGCCAAATTTAAATTAATTAGATACAAGGCAAAGAAAATGACTACTTTGACAAAGAGAGCATGATGAGTGACCTTTCAAAGTGGAAACAAAATTGTTTAATTGAATGTTTCAGTAAAGGATGGTAGGTTGGTTGGGGTTTTTTTTCCCTGTCAAATCACTGGAGTTACAGAGCAGTTTCAGAAGGCTACACGGTATGTGAATAGAATGTCATTTCATGATGTTTTCAAAATCTTACTTTCTGAAAATGCCAGAGATGGGTTGGGGGGGGGGGGGTGATTTATTTATTTATTTACGAGGGGCTTTTTTTGTTTGTTTACCCCCTAAGTAATTTGGTTACATAATTTTAAATTTGGTTCAGAAAGCTAAGAAGTATTGAAAAGATGAAGTATCTGAATGGTTTGAAATACAGGTAGAGAAATGGTTTAAGATAAAAATAGTTATTTGTTTGGCGAATCTGAGGGTTTTTTCCCTGGATTTTTCTTTTGACATTGCTTTACTCTATGTCAGACAGACAGGTATTTGTCCTTTGCCAGCAGATAAAAGGGACAGAGACAAAACTGTTCCAACTTTTGTATGTTAGTGGTAGTCACAAAAATTATTTTTATCTTATTTCCCAGTCCAATTTGAGTCACAAGGTTGTGGTACATCTGCATTGTACTGCCACGCGTTGCATTCTCCCTTCATCACACAACAGGCTTTTGAATATATCCTGAAAATGTCTCTAGGCAGACAGATGGACCTAACTAAAACTTGACTGGCTTCCTTGGATACTTCTCTGTGCAGTGTCAGTTGGAGGCTGGAGCCTGAGGCAGAGTAATATGTACTCATACTTCAAAACTTTCCTGTAACGTTGAATTTGATCCACCACCAGCTCTGTTGGGGAGCGTGTGATGTGGGGAAAAGGGAAAGAAAGGCAAACTAACAACCTTTTGGTCTGCATGATGTTTTGAGTTTTTAATGTGATTCAGTTTTAACAATTATTATAAACTGCAGGTTTTTAACTGTAGAAAAAGTTTTCATTCAAAGAACTCTTGCTTTCAGACACTAAAAATCTTTATCAGTGTCCTCTGCATGAGAGCTTAAGTTGTATTAATACTTTGGTGTTCCACAGAGAAGTTACAGAGCAGAATGGTCATGAATAGCACATAGTGCTTCTGCTTTAACCTTATCCCAATTATTTTCTATTTTTAAGCAATCAATTATTTTCTTTTTCCTTCTGTAGATGTCTCAATACTATTTTAATATGACATTAGTCAACTGGTGCACATAATAATCCTTTTTTTTTTCTCCTACTGTAGTGGGAACTGCTTACTTAACTCTTGGTTCTACTTTTTTTACTATATGCTGTTTTGTTTTGTCAGCAGGTTTAAGCTTTTCAAAGTTGAATTTTCTGCTCAGGTGATTTATGAAGATTATTAATAAAGGCCTAAATACTCAAAGAAATTCTTTCTATGATATAACTCCTCCTAACAAGATTATAGTTCTTTTATCCACCTGCATAAACTGCTATATCTGCTCTGGTGCTAAAAAAATGTGGGTTTGAAGCTTATCTGGAATGTATTTCTCTGCACGAGGGAGAAACTGATCACTGAAATAACATTTTATATTATAATGTGTTCCATCTGTGCAAAATATGCTTCTGTAGATCAACTGCTCTATGTACAGGTGAATCTCTGTTGAAGTGCAGTAGTCTTCAGAGGCTCCCAGAAATGAAATCTAACTTTTTTTTTGCCCACCCTGTCTGCAAAGGCTGAATGGCAGACAGCATATAAATAGAACTTGAAGAAATAACTTAAAGGTACTGATCATTACCTGACTGTTGCTGAGTGAATAAAGCATGTGGTCAGATATGCATCTGGTATTGACAGGTGGAATTACAGTGACAGCTCTGTAGGGAAAACAGTCTTTCTTTATGGTAATTTGCTCACAAGTAAACTCTATTCTGCATGCAAGTCACACTTTGCAACTCTTTGCTCTGGGAGATGTTTTTGCTGCCAAAATTATGGTATTGTTGCTGATACCAAAAACTCTCTTTACTTTGAAAAAGAAGTGGGCAGAGAACAGGATGTGAACTATGCTCGTTGTTCTGTCTGCAGCAACACACTTCTAACTAGACCTTTTCCTTCTGCTCATGGGTTATCAGGCAGTGGAATGGGCTGCCTATGGAGGTGGTTGAATCACCATCCCTGGAGGCATTTAAAAGATGGGTAGATGAGGTGCTCAGAGATAAGGTTTATTGGTGAATAGGAACAGTTAGACTCAATGATCTCAAAGGTCTTTTCCAACCAAACAATTCTATGATTCTAAGATTCTATTTCCCCAATAGATGGGGAAACCCAAGTGCAAGGAAAAAGTCTTTAGAGGTCCAGAGGCAAAGACTGCCTGTAAGCCGTCAGTACAATTAGTGTGATTTACAACCTGCTTCTTGTGGGATCTGCCATCACTTAAAAACGGGGATCTTGGGAGCAAGTCATAGGCTCAGTGGGTAGTGTTGATTGGTGCAAATGTAGTTGCCATTTGACTACACTTCTAGAGTGAGGAGGAAGAGAGATAAGTATGATTCAAATACTTCTCAGGTATGTAGATAATAAAGTAGTATAGAGGTATCTCCACTGGATTAAAATGAACTTGTTTTGGTACTGAAAACCACATTCTTTATGGAGCTCTGGATGTGCTGCTTTATCCAATTTATGGTACTACTTGCTTAAAATTAGCTTAGTTATCTCTGAGCTGTGCTGCAGGGTCAAAATGTTTTCTGGAGTGACTTTTCAGCAGCGCAACAGCTCAGTGTTGTACCAATCATTAAAAACTAGCCTGCAGAAATCACAGGAAAAACTACATGATATTATACATAATTATATCGCTGCCATTTACTTCCCCTAACTTCACTGTTTGATCTTCATTCAAACCATCAGCAAGTTGAGAATATTGGAATTTCTAAGCTCGACTGAAAAGGAAAGTAAGTTGTGACCTTAGCAAAAAGATAAAGGACTGTGAGGTAGTGCTAGGTATTAGACTAGGATGTGATCATGTTCCTACATATCCTACTTCAGATATGAAGCCAAAGCCTTTTGATCCACTCAAGGTGTTTCAATTTAAAAATTTAAAAAAAAAAAAAAAAAAAAAAAGAAAAAGAAAAGAAACAGGAAAAATGAATAATTTGAGTAGATTGTGTAAATGGTAATACCACTGTATGGCTGTTAATAGAGAAAATGATCATTACAAATCTTGATTATTGGTTAGGAAATAAAAGGCATATATATCTTTTTAAAATTATTTTGCCTCTGTTTCTTGCTGGACAAATAGCTCAGTAGCAAAGAAACAGGATTATATTGACCATGGTAATATGGCAATAGATGTTAATGCAATTTTGACTGAAGTAATTTGTATCATGAAGAATTATTTCCTAAAATTTTAATTAAGGTAATTAAAGCTTTTAAGTATAGATTAAAGTAGATAAAATATTTTTAAATTATAAATTCTTAATTGCACCCTGTATCATCTTAACCTAATCTGATAAATAGCATTGTTTAAAAGTAAACTCAATGCAAATATCTCTCCATAATTCTAAAAAAAAAAAAAATAAATTCTAATCTTCATAAAATAGTTGTAGCTTCATGTGATGTACTTCTGCACTTCGTTATTCAAGCACACAAGAAGATTTCCAGCCTAATCTTTCTGAGTTAAGAGTTGAGATGTTTATCTGAACTGTATATACCTTGTGAACTCCTGCTCTTCCAATATGCTTTGCAGCAGCTTCCTAAACTTTTTGCAGCTCATAGTGATAAAACTCTCAGTACTCCTCTGAGATAACAAAACTTCATGTATTACCTTTGTTGCAGACCTCAGCTGTTCCCTGTTTTTTTGAGGGTTTATTTTAAGGAAAAAAGTTTGGTGAATTTGAAATATGTGGGTTTGCTGTAGAACTTACTTGTGATATTGGTAAACTTTACCATGAAATGGCCTTGGTAAAAACATCATTTGCATGAAGGACAGCTGTGTGCATATATCTGAAGTATTATATGATAATCAATATCTTGCAGAATTGTTCTTGAGATTTCTTACATAAAAAGTAATATTTTCTTCTGATCAGAAAGCCTGTTCGTTTGAAAATAAAGAAGTGTTTTGTTAGGAAATAATTACAAATTAGAAACAATCAATACTTTATTTTCCACCTTATGGGATTTTTTACAATTCATCTATGAGATTGTCTGTATGAACTCATATTCCCCAAAGTATATCCTGGGACTGGATATCAGAGCACAGGGTAGACCACTGAATTTGGAATAGGAATGAGAAAGCAACACATTTGTTTCTTCACTCAGTACTTCCAAAATTCATGAAGTTCCCCTCCTTCTTCTGTTTTGAATTTTGTTAAGGAGTTCGTGAATCAGTTGGGAGTCAGCAAAACATTAGCATTAATGAGTTCATTTCTACGCAAATTGGCTCATTATCATTCTGACTTCCAGTGTTTTGTGACAGTCATGAACTCAGTTCTCCTGCAAGGAGTGTTCATTTGCTTGTCTCACTCAAAATGGGGTGGGGGGAAGGAGGTAAATAAATAAATAAATTAGAAAAGAGCATACAAATATAGCAGTTCATCAATGCAGCAAACCCTGTGATTTGAGAGAATTCTGAGTACAGTATTTGTTTCATTTCTCAGAATGCATTCATTCTGCCTGGCAGTTTGTGAAAACTAATACCCAGAATCTGACTTTGCAAATTACATAAAGGAGATGTAATTTCAATTCTGTAGCAAAATATCTGACCCTAATTGTTGTAATTTCATAGAATTACACTCAAATGAAAATACATTGTGGGAAAAATACATTTGTAGTACCTAAATGACCTTCCAACAATTCTCTCATTATCTGCTGCATATTTGTTGATTTACACAATGCCATTAATATATTTGTGCCATAGCCATCAGATTAATGATGCCACTGATCATTCAGGCTTTCTCAGAACAAATACTGAATGTCAAGCTGTTGGTAATCTTTTTCAAGTGAGACATTATGTTCATTTCCCTTCAGACCACTGATTTGGTCCTTAATCCATTTGTAACTCACTGTGATTATGCCCAGCAGGTTTATGAACTGTATTACAGTTCTGCTCCTGCAGGCTTCTCCTGTCTCATAAAGCCTGACAGAATAAAGTAGGTTCGGTTTATTCCATCATCGCAATCAGATCCTTAATGCAGATGCAGGTTAGTCAGCCTCCTTTGTGACATATTTTCTTCATGTCATTAATTCATTGGTGTGAATTCATCCTGTGACCTGAGATTACCGTTACCTCTTTATATCCTTTACCTTCACTATAGGTCAGGCCTGTGGGTATAAGTAGTTTCTTTTTTCCAGGGACAAAACTATCACAGGACGACTTCTGGCTAATAAGATTTGCATTAATTATCACCAGCTATGACCATGGCAGTGCAACTGTGCATTAATAAATTTGAAAAATGTGTATGTTCATAATATACATCACATGCTAATATGATATTCTTTGAGATTCTGTCCTTCCAAAGTCTTCTATCTGTCACAACATAATAAATCCATATTCTTTAGTACTTATATCTCCAATATGTATTTTTCTCAGAGTGAAATTGGTGACTTCTGTTCCATAGGATGTCAAACAGAATGGAATACAGTGGCCTTTTCTGTTCCTTAAATCACTGATAAATATTTATCTGTCAGTTTTAGGCTCCAAATACCTATCGAGTACAAGTGAAAATACAAGAAGTGATGCTATACTCATCATTTATTGCCATACTTATTGTTGGTGAGCAATAACACTCCTGTTCCTACAATGTTGTAGGAGCCCTCAAACTGTGTATTTCCAGTTTGCTGCTGATTACTTGAATAACTGATAAGTGTGCATGCATAATACATGAGAAAATGTATTCTCTCTAAATGTCTTTCAGACTCTATCCTGTCAATTAAAAATAGTGAACTCAAATTTCCAAGAGAAATGATCCAATGTTAATTTTTTAAGTAATGATACAAGGTTAGGAATGGATATTTGTATTGAGTGTTACAGAAAAGATTGTGGAATATCTGTTTAAAAAGATGTGCTGACACTCTGATATTGCCCAGTTCAGATTTTAAATACCCGTATAACTGTAACGTGTGCTGTGAAAGATTGTGCCATCAAATGTTTAACTTCCTTTTTATTGCTTCAGAAATCCATCCGTTTTTCTTGTTTATTGAGTTGAGGATTTCTTTTCAGTAATAGACCCTTTCTGAAATCTGGGCTCTAATTTGTAGTAATGCCTCTTATGTTTATACAAACTGCTAAGGCATTTTGTCCAAGGACGTGCTTTTGTTCTTGTTGTGGATTAACCCAAACAAAATCTTTTTTTTTCTTTTTTTCTTTTTTTTTGTCCTTTCAGTTCTTTCCCATTACAGGCTGTAGTTCTCCAATACCTAAAAAAAATTTCCACTAATTCTGTAAATTTAGGTAACATCCTTGAAATAAGAGTCAATGTCTCCCAATATTATGGACCTAGAGCTCTCTATTGCATGAGCATGGGTGGTTTGGATGTGTTGACCTTTATGTCAGCAGGTGATTTTTCCATTTCATTGAGTTGCACCGCAGGCTAAAATACATTTCTGATTAAAAGTTGAACCCACCACTTCCCTGTAGTTGTTCTGTGATGAATCCTTATGGTCTTTAGTGGGTATGGACTCTTCCACTGTCACCTATAATTTGGGACTTCCATAGCTCTGCTAGAATCATAAGCACATCTGTTAAAATTGTTAGATCATAAAGAGAGATTTTCTACAATCTGACTGACAAACAACCAGTCCCGCAAAATCTGCGTTCTTATCTGAGCATCTAACTCAGCAAACTTACAAGGGCATCCAGTTACTGACTTAACTACTAGAGAACCTTAGAACTTACAGTAATTATGAGGTTTGGTTCTGTATCGAAATACGTATTTAATTTAAATTCTCAATTTGAGAGTCATGATCTTAACTATTTGAGTTGAATATCATGTTTTCTTTGACAATCAAATGGTCTTATAGGTTAAGAAACCTTTTTTCTGTTCCAAGGATATTTACCCTTTGCTGGACTCTGAGCTCCAATCTTTATAATTAGCATTTTATATCTCATTAGCATTTTATAATAACATCAGCCCAGGAGGCATCCTTGTTTCTCTGAATAAAGGACTAATTCAGAAGAATATTTTGTAAAATATAATTGTTAAATATGTTCTCTATGTACAAAATGTGTTATATTCTGGATAGACTGTAACAAGATAGATCAGGTAAGCATGTGTATCGGCACCTACATAAATTGTTCTGTTCTAGATATAACTGATTAAGCATTATTGTAGTTCTGCATTTATTAGTTTATTAGTGAAGAAAGAAAAGGAAATGTTATTCTTAATAATTGATTTAACATATCCAAGGCACAAAATTATCAATTTTTCTTCTAAATGTGATCGTGTTATTTTAAGCAGGTGAAGTTTTATGTTTGCAAAGATTTGCAATTTGGAGGCTAAGAGCATTGTATTGATTTATTAGATAGAGATCTCTGAAAAAGACTCCTTCAAAAATGTGACCTCAGCTGATCACATATTAGGCCATTCAGGAAAGGCAATAACAGTAACACACAAATCCATCCTGGAATTTTCTTTGGGCAGAATAATCAATAATTTTAAATGAGACTCTTATTGGAAAAGGATGTTGAAAAATGTTGCTGAAAATAAAAGGGCTTTTATCTGGTAACAGACTGTTATAAGTTACCTTTCTGACATCGTTGCCAGAAAGTTGTAAAAGTATATAACCAATGTCAGTGTGTAAATTTGCCAGATAATTAATATGATTCTGTCTTGTCAATGAAAAAAAAAAAAAAAAATGTTGTGCAGTAGCTTAATTCAAGCATAAAATTAGATTTTGCAATCAGTAATTATGGCTACATTTAACATTCTACAAAACATCAAGAAACAATGTTTACTAAGTGTACTTTATGTAACAGTGATAGGGTCAGTCCAATTCCTGTAGAAAGCTGATCTTCTGTTTACATGCAAGTCTTAAAGCAGTGTGCATCCATTTACAGCAGGCCAGACGTTACAGAGAAATCCATTTGGAATCGTCTGTAGTTGTGCCAAGCCAGGAAGTGTTGACTCTCACGGGCCACGTGGTGGGATGTGCATGACACACTGCCCATGCATGCTGCACCGTGGGATGCTGCAGTCATAGGACTTCCCATACCAAGGCTCCTCAGCAGAGAAGGTGCCTTTTTGTTGGCACACACTGCAGACGGCAGACGGGGTTAGCGTGTGCGCTGCGGACACCTTGTCGCCAGCACTTCCAGTGTCACAGCCTGGAAATGGAGAGTGGTGTCCACTTCTTGTTTTGAAATGCACACAGCTGAACGGAGACCTGGTGCAAGACTCTGTACAGCCTTGCAATTTCAACATAGACTGAACTAGAAAATGTTCAGACCTCAGTTGTATAAAGACTCTTCTCTATGCTCTTATGCTATTATGTATATGATATACAGACAGATTACTCCACTGAAATGGAATATTAGATTCTGTGTGGTTTGTAGCATTTTAAACCTTCTCAGCTACACCTGGAACCATCTATACAACAATTTCAGTCTATAGCATCCATACAAAAATAAGTACCCCAAATATGGGATGTGGTGGTGGACTAAACTTAGAAAATAAACAGGTTTGTAAAAGGAGTAATAAAGCAGTTTTAAGGAAAGAACCCACTGATGATGCACTTTACAGTTCTAGTGTTTGTCCCCTTTACAGCTCACTTATATTACATCTCTAAAGACACAGTCCCCTGATGACTGTTTCACTAATTTGTGTGGATTGTGTAATGTGTGGTTTGCTTTCACAATTAGACTGTTTCAGTGTAAATATGCAACTTCCTGAAGACTTGCAGTGTATGGACTTACACGGAAGTGTAGTGGAAAGAATGAAGCTTCATTTGTGGTGTTAATGGACAGAGTTTTCTAAAGAATTCAGCCCCTCTGTATTCAGAAAAATAAGTTATCAGATTTTCTTAAGGACTCTTCATAGGTAAACATGTACCTTTAAATTGAAATAAACCTATACAGATTCTGAACCTTTCAGAAAGAAAGTCTGACTCCTGACTTTGGTCAAACAGGCGTTCTCTGGTCTTTTTTACATCCAGGCTCCTGGCACTGTTGTTACGCTTTATGAGCAACAACGGGAGGCACATTCAGTGTGCACTACTCTTCAGAAAGTCATAATACAAATTGAGCCAATTGAGCTCTGCAGTGTTATAACACAAATTGAGCCAAAGAGCCCCAAGCCTTGAAGGAAAATACCATAACAAATAAGCTGCTTTTCCCACAGCACAAAGCAACAGTGAGAAAGTGGAAATAAGAATCTTGTAAATGTATGATAGAAAAGTGGTGAAACAGTGGGAGACCAATTAATTTTAGGAGGCAACTGATGACATTTTAGAAATAATTAGAAAGAAAATTATGAGAAGGGCAGAAGAAAATTGAAAAAGAGGAAACAAAAGGGCAAATAAATTAAAACAGAACTCGAGGAGAAAAAAAAAAATAGTTAAAAAAATGCTTTGAAATCTTCCTAAGGCCCTTTTCCTCCCAAATTATGTAGGATAAGGAGATAAAACACATTCACTCCAGTATTGGCTTATATAGACTTAAAAGTGGAAAAAAGAAAAAATGAAAACCCCCACAGATGATGCCATACATAATGGTCAAAAAAAAGCAAGTAAAGGATACAAAAAATGCTGAAGGACCTTTTATTAACTTTATAGCTACATGGGTACATGCAGCAAGCATAAGCCATGAACTGTGAAACCACTTAGGTTAAGCGTTTGGAGTGGCCAGGAGCAGTGCAGAGTATGTGTGCCCACGCAGCGGGGCAAATCAGAAAGTGCTCACACCTTACCACAAAACTTTTTTTCTTGCAGAAGTCATCTTTTCCCCCAACACACAGAAAGAAGCATCAACCAAGGATTTTGGATCTCAGTTGATTCCTTTTCTCAAAGCTATTCTCTCCATGGAGCTGAAGTGTTGGTTTGTTGCCCATTTTAATAGCTATGACAAGGTGGCAATATGCCGGTCCTGCAATAAATGCACAAGCCCATCTCACTTCTACTGAGGTAAGTTGAAGGATGTTGATGGAAGTACTCCGAGAGTGGGAGATGCTGTGGATGAATGTCCACTCTGCTCTGCTTTTTTATTAGTGGAAAAAAAGAAAAGTCATCGGGGAGTTTCCAAGCTTCTAGTAGGCAGTTTTTCATTGATCTTTCCAGTGGTGAATGAGCAACGAATTTGTAAAAATCATCTGAAAAACTCCAGAATACAGCTGTGTCTTACTCAGGGGTTATGGTGGGATGCTGATCTCTGCCCTTCTGTCACAGTAGCCCTGTGTTTATGTCATAAGCTTGTGAACGTTCATCCCACATCACCCCTTCCTCTTCCCACCCTCTCCTTCTAGTCTTATCCAAATAATTCTTCTCTGATTATTTTCCCATTTGGAAGTGTCTCCTAACACTAGTTCTTGCCCTAGTTCTTGCCCTATTATGTGCTGTGCCTGCATTGCCTCCTTACAGTCTCATTTTTTCATCTGAGAAGCAGTGTCCTTTTAGGCATGTATTGAATCTTTAGTGAAGCCAGTCTGAAATTGAATTGAATGCTTTCCTATGAATATATAATATATTCTAAGGAAAATATAGGTGGCATTCCTGTGAGGGAACAGGTCCAGAGAACTTAAAGGAAATTCAGTGACAAGTTCAGCCACTGAGTGGTTTGCAGGAATATCACAATGGAGATGACAGCATCTTTTGTGAATGTTTGTAAATGCTGTCTCTCGACCAGGCCTCCTCCCACCATCTTCCAGACCTGTGATTGACTTAAGAGAAGACTCTCTGACATTAGCAGAGGTTTATTTAGCTAGAGATAATTGATTTAGCTTTCACAGTAGAATTTATTTTCATAGGCCATAGCAGTAGATACAGCACTCACAGTCCATTCACAGAGAGAATTATATTTGGCAGGGTTGGAGGGAGAATAAATAACATTCTTCAGTCCCTAGCTCACAGTGAAACAGAGAATGAAGGTAAGGATCTTCGGTAAGGATTCAAGGCAGTCTTTGTTGGTATTGTATGGACAATTAAATCCCATCTTCTGGAGGATTCTTTTTTTTGTAAAGTCAAAGTGAGTTTTGTTTGCATTTTTGTTTTTCGCCTCCCCACTTCAATTCACACCTGCCTGGATAATTTTTTTCCCTAACACATGAAATTTTGGCCACCTGTGGAATTAAGGGATACCTGAACAGATGATTGCTAGTTTTTTAGCTTTCTTCTGAAGCATCAAGCAGGGATTGTAAACTGAAACTAATATCTGGGGTTATTTTAAGCTACTTCCATCCACTGGAAAAGAGCAGCAGACAACACTCATATCTCTCTGCCTCTTTCCACCCTACTTTCCATCTTTAGATGGTGAAGAGGACTTCTATGAAGTCCACAGTGGTGAGTTTGGTTCATTAAAATGTTTTTGCGAGACAGATAAACCACTTGTGTTCTTGTCAGATGCTAGATCAGTGTACACACTAGGTCTATAGTGTGTATTAAAAGTAACTAAAGAGAATAAATGTGGTAACTTACAGCAAGAGGTGATGGCTCGTTCAACCTTTCAGTGAGCCAGAGACAGGCTCAGTGAACAAGCTCCCTCTGAAGATGAAGCGGTCAAACATGTGATTTGCATAGTGGTGGAAGCAAGGGTCAAACGTATAGTTGGTCTTTCAGAGTGTTTTGAGAGGTGAGCCCCGCTGTCAAGGTGCGGCAGAAAGGACGAGGGCCATGTGGTTTTCCAGTTAGACACCTGTCATGTGTCTCCCTAGAGAGACGTTGTCTATTCCAATGTGATAATCACCTTTCTGTGATTCTGTGATGCCTCTTGCTCCTAGGTGCATTTCCTGCCCTCCCTCAGCAGACAGCACCCAGGGATTTGTAGGCCATCAGAATCTCTGGGACACAGTTGGATGGGATGAGCAGTGAACAGTGTCCAACAAAGGAGAACCTGTACCCTACAGAGGCCCATGGACAGAGGCCAGACTACAGCCATCTACGGGTGAGAGTGGGATGAGACATGTGGGGTTGGAGTTTTGTGCCCAAATCTGCTGCCCTATAGAAGGACTTCGAAAGAGAGTGCAGGAATGCAACAGGATGTAGAGATTACCCTGATCACTTTCAGTGTCTCCTAATCCAGGGCAGCCCATCTGCAGGCTTGAGTGTGAGTTGAAAGGTGTTACAGATCCCAGGGGATACATAATCCCAAAATGGGGGGATGGACCCTGTCCTTTTTGTGGTCTCTCACCTTTCTTAGTCAATGATCTGGATTCAAGCCTGAGTTCATGTTGGCAACTCCCAGCAATCTCCATGAGAATCTTTCATCCTTCTTTTTCCTAATCTGCTGTCTGTTTGTCTCTCTTGCTCTGATAAAAATCCTGAAATGCACCATTCAGATAATTTTGGATGCCTTCCAGCTCCTGAACTTTCAAGTGCTCTGTAGTGTATCAAAGGCTTTGCATTTTGTAGGAAAACTGAAAGTACTCTGCCATCCAGCACCTTCCAACTCATACTCATGAGTCCAGAAATAAAAGCACTGGTTTCCAAGTCGCTCAGTGCAGACACTGAAATCAATTTTGGCACTCAGTTACCTGTTAAATATGTCTGCAAATGAAATTAATCTACAGCTAAAAATATCATTTAATAAAGTGAAATAAGTTGAGTCAAAATTAAAAGAAAAGAACATTAAAAGAAAGGCATTACTTTTTCCTGTTTCCTTCACTAAGGCATTCTCCAAGCCTTTATCCTTCTTCTGCAGTATTGTCCAACAATAGTATGTTTTGTCACACTTGACTGGAATTTGGACCTTCATATTAATACAATGTTTCTCTCTGTGTTAATGGAGAGAAGAAATTGAAGATTTATCCACAAGTCAGACACAACAGTTCACGCAGCTATTGGATTTAAAGAACCTAACTTTGATTTGCTTTTGCAACAGCAACTTCCAGGAGTATCGGTGACCCTATCAGTGGGTAGCTAATGATGTAGAACGTGTTCATTTTCATGAGCATTTTTTTGATGGCTGTTTCAAGACTTTTTTCATCCCCTTTCTCTAGGCCCTCCTTCTATATTCCCTGGATTTTGTTCTTTTGAGCCGCCTTTTGTCTGTACCCTTGCCTGCTCTCAAGAGCATCACCTCTCTTGGCAATGATTACCCTCCAGATTTTGGTTTGCCTCTAAGCATGGCTAGTGTCTTCTCTGAGTTGCCAGTTTATAAACCTCAACTTTAAATCTGTTCTAGAAGTTTCTTCTCAATAGTAGAAGTATTTTTTCTATGATGATATCAATAACTTCACTAGCATATTGACTTTTTCTTTTATAAACTAAGCGGCAGGTATTCAGACATTTTTAAAACCCCGCTGTAGTGGGGTTTGATTGATGAAGGTATCTCCAAGTGACCTGACTTTCAAAAACCTCTGAGCACTAAACCTGTGAAATAAAGTGTATTTTTCCTTCTCCTTCTCCTCTCCTTCTCCTCTCCTTCTCCTCTCCTTCTCCTCTCCTTCTCCTCTCCTTCTCCTCTCCTTCTCCTCTCCTTCTCCTCTCCTTCTCCTCTCCTTCTCCTCTCCTTCTCCTCTCCTTCTCCTCTCCTTCTCCTCTCCTTCTCCTCTCCTTCTCCTCTCCTTCTCCTCTCCTTCTCCTCTCCTTCTCCTCTCCTTCTCCTCTCCTTCTCCTCTCCTTCTCCTCTCCTTCTCCTCTCCTTCTCCTCTCCTTCTCCTCTCCTTCTCCTCTCCTTCTCCTCTCCTTCTCCTCTCCTTCTCCTCTCCTTCTCCTCTCCTTCTCCTCTCCTTCTCCTCTCCTTCTCCTCTCCTTCTCCTCTCCTTCTCCTCTCCTTCTCCTCTCCTTCTCCTCTCCTTCTCCTCTCCTTCTCCTCTCCTTCTCCTCTCCTTCTCCTCTCCTTCTCCTCTCCTTCTCCTCTCCTTCTCCTCTCCTTCTCCTCTCCTTCTCCTCTCCTTCTCCTCTCCTTCTCCTCTCCTTCTCCTCGAAACTAAGGTTCTATATTTGCTATGCTAGATTTTGTGTCCCTAAACTACATGGTAAGAACAAAAATATTAATACTTAGTTTTAAATTATTGCAAAGATAAAAAAAAATATAAAAGATAGAAATTCGGATTAATAAATAGGTTGAATGCTTTTGATTAACATTTTACAAGCTATTTTTAGACATGGCTGATATTGAATCATCTTTTTCTGATTAAAATTTTATGGAGAAAATAATCTGGCTTGCTTTAACACAGAGTAAATTCTGCTTTTATATGTGCTTCTAAAATTCTCCTGACTCAGTGTACTATTTTAACTGGTATTCTACATTGTATGCCACACATAAAAAGAACATTAACTGATTGGGGTGTGATAAGATGCAAACTCTTCTCTGTGTCAGATGTCCCTGCATTGGCCAGAGCTTTGAAGCAGGTCTTCTTGTGTCTCTTCCCTGAAATGAGCACATCAGTACACTGTAAGAACTTTAACTCTGAAGCTAGGTTTTGTGAAATCTTAAGCTGCAGGAAAACCCAGATGACTAGGTAAGAAGGCATGTGACACTTTCCTCCTTTATTGTTCCCAGCAACAGCCTTTTTAAAGAACCATATAAAAATGTTAATAACAAAGATGAAGGACTGCATACCCTTTACAGCAAGCCCTATTTTTCCTTTTCCCCCATGGGAAGTTTTGCCTTTACTTCTTAAATGTGATTTGCTTCTCTGCTTAATTCTACAGAGTATTTCCAGAACAAATTTCTTTATTGCTTCTTCTGATGTAGACAATAAAGCATTTGACATTGCATCTAGAAATTGTGTATACAGTAGCAAGAACACATGTCTGGACTTGTACTAATGATATTAGTCTGTGTTATATCATGAACGCCAAATATACCATAATTCAATTATGGGCAAACCTCTACACTGCTTGATTCCTGATATTATTCAGTTCCAAAGAGAGTGGATGCACAGAATGATGCAAAAAAATAGTATGAATTTACTGTAAAGCCTTTGTCTGCTAAAGGCAACTATTTCAATTAATGACTAGATCTTTTATTCAGAAAGACAGTTTGCTTTCTGGAGTCCCCAGTGTTTTTCAGACAATCTAGGCAAATAGTTTCAAATTTCTCACTGTTCATATGAGGCAGTGTTTCCTGAAAGAGCTCAAGCTTTATTGCCTCATATTTGTGTTTGATAATTCACCCTCCTCAAGCTTTGTGTAAAGCTCCAGTTACCCCTGCTGATGTTTTCCTGCATTACTGTGTTTCATACTAGGAAATAGTTTGCAACCAGGACTTTCAAACAGAGCTGTGGAAATGGCATGAGAGAAATCCCTGGGGAGCAGTGACCCTCAGAATAGGTTTGCTTCTTCTGTTACCTGGAGTCTGTACAGATTCTCTGTCCCCTTTTTCAGTTGCTGGATGCATAGTGGCAGCTATGAGTGCAAAGTCAGACGGGCTATTCACAGCTGTGACATGCTTTGACTATCTTGACTGTATGGCAGTTGAAAAAATACACACTATAAAAGCAAGTATTTCTCTGTTGGATAAATCTCTTTATCCAAAAAGGGATCTTTGTCAAAAGATTCTTCCAGCCAGAAATTGAAAGGCAACAGCAATGTGGCACCCCTCTGGCCAACAGTGAGCGTCCCAGGGAAATTCTGATTTCCCACAGACCTTCCAAATTCACAGTTTTCTTCTGTGCTTTGTAAGAGCAAAAGGTTTAGGTAAGTGCTTGCAGCAGAATCACATCCTACTAGATATCCTTAAAGTAAGGGCATTATAACAACTATTTTTCTAGAGAGGTAAAGCTGCAGGGTTCAAATCCCCTCGTATTTCAGATGTCAGGCTCTGCACCTAATATTTTGCTCATGTTCGACCTGTACTTATCTAACATACTGTTATATCCAAGTATACTAAACTATAGTATTGTTATTGTAAAATTATAGCAGGGGAAGCCAGAGGGGGAAGGAGAGGGCCGGAATCTGTTTAAGAATAGTTCATCCTTCTGGCAAACAACAGTTTGGGACACAGTGGAGATTTTAAGTTTTCTCCAAGACTACATACTTATTAACCCACTTCTATTGAAACCAACAGTAGCTTTGAAACTGTATCTAAAGCAAGTCATTTCACTGTAGGCATATAGGAAATAGAAAATCAGTGACATTTCTTTAGGAAGGGGAAGGGGATTTCTTTCTTAGTAGAAAAGCAATGCTTGAGTTTCAGTGATAACTAAAAAGACAATTTAAAAAAAAAAAAACGTGCTGTTTTGAAATGTAAGCAGGGAAAAATCAGTCCTTCATTAAGAATGACAAAATACTACTAAAATTATGAATCATTCCATCACTATAAATTGAAAACCTTACATTTATAACGAGAAACGAATATTTCATTCCCCATTCTCTCTTAACCTGTGATTCTCTCTTAACCTGTGATTCTATGATTCTATAACCTAGTGCAAAATTTTAAGTAGGTATGACATTAAGGCAATAGTTCTCATCAGTGGTTTTCATTTTGCTGAAAAAATAAATTTATGACAATTTTTCTTAATTTTTTTCATCCACTTCAGATTTTCTTGGGCTAGCCCATTGCTATGTCTTCTGAAGATAAGATTTATTTTATCTGCTTGAGCTGTCCAGTGATTCAACAAGAACTGCAGATTTGTGCTGTTACTGTAAGTGCATGAACTATCAAAAAGCTTTCAGTCACGAAGGCAGACATAAGAATCTGTGTAGAAAAGTTGCAAAGAATAATCTTAAAATTTGAGCTACTTCATTGCAAGTTTTGGAAAATGGTTAGTTTTTCTTTATTGAATATTGTTTACCTGCTCTGAAGCAGTTGTTGATTTCTACACCTTCATGGTCAGGGATTCCTCACATCGCTGAGTGTGAAATTAGGCCTTGATGAAGGGGGCCTGAATGTCTTCCTACTCTTTGATTACAGCTGCTGGTGCCACAGTTCCTCCAGCTGTAAATACCTCATTTGATGATTCATCTTACACTTCGTTTTAAGAACTTATGCAGTGTCCATGAAAATTCACTTTATTCAAATATTTCTTGCTGCAGGTTTAAAATCTGAAAATTTATTTTATTTTTTCCCATTGATAATGCTTATTAGTGCCTGCAACCACTAGTATTGACTATAATTGGTGGATGTAGGGAGAACAAAATAGTGCTGTAACTGTCTTTTCTGCTTAAACCTGGAAATGCCTTCAGATGTAAAGCAAATACAGAATATGGAATTCAGCTCAACCTGAATTAATCAGTTTTTGCTAGATGTCTAAATTTAAGCTTGTTATTTAGAATCCTAGAAACAGAGATTGGTACCTCCAGAGGAGAAGTCCTAACATCAAGCTTAGAACAGAAAGAGTGACTCTTTGGTTATATCAGTTTTTCCTTAATTGACTACATAAGAAGATTAAGTGGCTATCTTGGGATCTTACTTTTAAGTGATAAACTTAGATGAACTTAATTGTATCCTGGCAGACAATATTGAAATCAATAGGTTGGTTGTTTTTCTGTTGCAGTTTTTTTTCCCCAATATGTCATTAGGATACATGAATATTGACTTTTTTTTTTTAAACTTGAGAAATATGATGTTTTCTGGACACCAGGTATTTTTAATCAATATTTTAACAAGGGACACATGGAATAGAAAACAAAAGCATGATTTTTATAAAGCAGTGATTTGCATTGGTATAAAAGCAACTGGCTATAGAATTCTCACTACCATCTCTGTAATACGAATTTTGCATTCTCAGCTAAAAGTAAGTGAATGCTAATAATGAAAATGCTAGGTGGAAATGCATCTGGTAAAGATGTATCAAATATGCAGTTAGAAAGAGGATGTCTAATTTATTTAATAATATATTCTAAGCCAGGTGCAACCTTTGAAGAAGTGATGGATATTTCATAATCCATAATAACATCTAACTAAAATCTGCAGCTTGGTTACACAACTGTCATTTTGACTGAAATAAAATAAATTCTTTATTTTATATTCAATTTTACTTCAAGTTTCTTTGAAAGCAGCACAGAGCAACATCAATAGCAAATCAAGTTGTGGTTAGAAATACTTTCTCCATAGCTACTAACTGAATGCATCAATAATTTTAAAGTTGCCCCCTCCACCAGTTTTTATTATCCCCAACTGTGAAGAAATTTTGCAGAAGGTCTACACATGGAAAACATCTATTACTAGACTCAGCTGCATCTGTGAGGGTGAGGAAACTGCAGTGCTGGATTTCCAGCTCTGTCCATAATAATGCTGCAGTACTCAGTTCTGTTAGGGACAGCTGTGAGCCTGGCACAGGTAGTGAGGGTGAAAACTTCACAAGAAGCTGTGGCAAATATTCTGTAGATTTCACCAGTGAAAGACTTCACCTGTGGTTTTCAAGACACTGAGACTCATATTTTCAGTGTAAATAAATATCCATACCTTAGTGAAATTTTGTCCCAGCTGGGAAACTCCGCTAGTCAGACCATATTATGCCTAGCTTGTCTCAAGGACAGTACTTGCAAAATCTGACATCACTTTGTTGATTTTAATGACTTGGAATTATACTGGTTTGGATCCAGAAAGCGTTCCTGGAGGAGTTCTCTGAAAAGTTGATGAACACTATTTGCCTGAGTGGGAAAACTGCGTGTTCTGCTCTGCTCCCCTCTACACACGATCAATAACTGAAGATGCTAGGTTTGAGATTTTAGCTCACTGGGAACACAAAAATTAATTCTCGGGCAGCCACCTGCTAGAAACATTTGTATATAGATTCCAGTTCTGAGTTCAAGATTATTTAATGCAGCACATTAAATACATATTCAGTGCTTATTGGTATGAGAAAGCCAAATTCACAAAACAATTCTCAATGTGGAGCTTCAATTTTTTGTTATTTCCAATGGCAACAGTGGTGAAAAAGTGATGTAATATGCAAAAGTTGAGTAGAATAAAAAAGAAAGTTTGTTTCAGTGAAGACAAAAAAATTGATCAAAAATACATGCTTAACAACAACTTATTAAAATCTATCAAATAGGTCAAACAATTGAGATTAAGAAATTTTTGTAAAAAGATCTGAAAAATAATCACAATCGTATTTGGCTTGAAATCAGAATTAAACCATCATATTAAAATAAACCATTCTCAAGTACAATATTTTTCATTGAGTAAACATATAATCTCATAACAGAGGAAACTGCGCATGCAAGACTGACTGCACACTGGATGCTGACAAATGCATGATTTAAACAATTTGTACAGAAAATAATGAAAATAGACTAAACTTTCTGTCACTTTTAATAGTAATAGGGGAAAAAAACATCAGAAATAAGCTGATTTTGGTTGCTGATGTTTTCTTTTCCACTTCAGTGGGAACTACAGAATAATTTTCTCACTGAATTTTACTCACCTGTATCAAATTTAAGCAAATTCGGATTATTACCTTCCACATTTTCCAATATACTCTCCAGTTAATGTGACACAGTTTGCAAGTAATAATCAAAATGTCTGACCTCAAGTGATGGTGTTACTGCTTCTTATTCTGTGAGCTACAGTAAGCACAATTAAACAGAAATGTGAAATAACATTAAGTTGCACTGACTGGGGTGAAGGGCTGGATAATAAGGAAGAAACTTGGAGGTTTCTTTGCCTCCAGTTCTCTGCAACATGTTCCTTACTCTGTACGAGACAATTGTTGTTTCTCTTACTGGAGAACTTCTAAGCCTGGAAACTAGATTCTCCCCCAAATCAGAAAAGATATGAGTTGGAACACTGACGTCGTAGACATCCTCTGTATTTATTTAGTTTATGAGAATTTCAGAACTGGTTATCAGAAAATCACTTTTGTTATCTAGTTGATTGGATGTGTAAATAAGCACATATTCACAGAAGGAAAGGTAGATATTGTTCAAAAACAGTGCTCTTTTATTACTCCTTCTGTAACAGAAAAGGGATTTTATTGCTTTTCACATGTACATCTTTTTTTAAAAAATATACATTTCTCCTGTTAATTTTAAGCTTGGGAAGAACTTAATAAATGTTACGAGTTTTTGAAATCTTCTATTTCAGGAGTGAGAAATGCTTCTTCGGTAATGCTTCTACACAAAACAGCTTTCAAAACTAATTTTACATTGCCCCTAGTTCCAAATTAATAGACTTTGGACTTTCATGTTGTTCTGTGGTAGATATTCTGACATAGGAATTAAGTTATGTCTCATTTGAAGTGGTTCACAGCCATGCAACTACCATTATGATGTAAGACAAGGGACAGAACATGCCATGTTTGGCAGTGTTAACTGGGAAGCTGCAATGTAATCAGCCCCTCTTTCTGCACACACTCTTTTGTAGCATCTGTGCTAATTACTGGTACTACTCTTTACATGGTGAGAAAATGAAAAATAGTCTGTCACGTAATATCTACTTGGCTAATGAACAAAATTGAAATTGCAGTAATAAGGTATTAGTCTGAAATTTCTGCTTCTTTATTGACAACATAGGGCAGATGTTTTTAAAGGGCGACAGGGAACCTGTGCACAGGCTTTGTGTTGCCTAAGCTTTGCTTTGAGATTTGACTGGATTCTTTTATGGGCTAGAATATGCTAATCAGAGGGATGGACTGAGGAAAGGTAAAAATAGGATCCATTCACCAAATGGAAAGATCTGGTGAATGAGATATTGTGCCAGTAAGAATCAATAACAGATCATAGTATCTAAAAAAAGGGGAAGAGGGTGCAATGAAACTGAATTTCTGAAAAGAAAATGTCACTTTAAAAACAAAATGGGTATTGGCACTCAAAATTAAAGTTTCTGTCTGTCATGAAAACTGCACTATGCAGCATACATTCCTATAGTAGAAGGATTTAACAATGACTGAACTGTATTTTTGCCGGCTTACTTGCGGACCTGTGAGTTGCTGATATTGACTATCTGAAATTGAGGTGTTGCAGATGGCTGCATGCAGACAAAATACAGATGCCTTTGTACTGAAAAGTATACAATCTAAATAGCACCCTCTCAATAAAGAAAACATGGTTGCAATCTTCCAGCATAATTTGCACAAAAATTGTTCAACCTTGAATAAGTCTTGTGGAGCTTTTTCATTTCAGGATTGCGTGCTACTGGAATGGACAGGTATGTCATATAATACAATCAAAGAAGCTGCAGAACTCTGTACACTTTCTCGATAGCCTGGTAAGAAATACTTGCTGCTTGTTGAGATACAGATTTGCATGTTCCCCAAGCATGTGCCAAGCACAGATAGCTGACACTTGCTTAGTCACCCAGGTATTTCTCTCAACGTTTTTGCCTCGACTTTTCTTTACTCATTCAAATGATCAAAAGAATCGGTTGAGGAGGGAGAAACTCAGTTAAAATCAGTCTAGCTTTGGAGAAAGCAGACTCAATTCTGTGAGAGACTCTGGAAATAACAAAACTGGGTAAATGTAGTAGTAAATTTCACAAAAGGCCTAACTTTTCTCTAATACCACGGGAAAGCTTAGACAGCAGCTGCTGCTATAGCATTACATTTGCTTAAGATAAGGTAAGTGGCTTCTAGGCACGTTACAGCCATATTGCACACCCCTAGAAAGTAAAAAATCCAAGGTCTTCTACTTTTTTCACTTCAGAATAATCTTTCTAAATTTAAACTTCAAAAGATAGAAAGAAAGTGTTGTTTGCTGACATTTAGAATCTGATTTAGCTGTGAACTTTCAGTGAAAAAGAGCTGTCAGCCCTTACTCCATGTACACATTCTTGCCCCAACATTGGCAGTTAATCTGGGGTTTATGAATGTATTAAGTGAACTGGATTTCAAGAAGATCCAGTCAAAACCTGCTCCTTTTATTCCATGGGTCAGTTTTCCATTGCATGATTTGAAATGACCTTTGAAATGAACCAACTTGTTCTTCTGTCGTGTAAATGTTTAATGGAATGCAAGACAGAACATCCTGGTTGAACAACATGAGATCATTCCTGTGTGCTTATACTCTTTTAATTGAATTTAATTAAATTGTCCCCCTCTCGGGACTAGAGGATTCTATCCCACATGTTTATAAAAATCTTTTAAATTATTTGTTTCACATTCTTCTTAGTGCACTTCTAAGTCACTCAATTGTGCCATATACCCTTCCCTTTCTAATAATAGATTCTCACCTGGCAGTTACTGACTCCACCCCATACTGTCTTCCAGTATCCGAATCTCTGAGACAATGTCTGGTATCCCCCATCATGCCTTTTGACACGTCTGGAATAGGTGTGAGCTCGGGTAGTCTCTTAGAACAGTTTCCTATACAGCAGCTATGAGGATTGCAAGTCAAAGCCCTGTCAAACTCACAGTTAGCTTTCCATTGACCACAGTGGAGTTGTGATGAAAAAACTGCCACAGAATTTGCTTTGCAGAGTGTTTTCTCTTTCTGCTGAGCATTCTGGGTACACCTGAATGCAATCCTAAGCTTCAGTTTAGTTCGACATGAAATCCCAAACTGTAACATAAAACTGTTATCACAGAAATCTTTTTTGCAATTTAACATTCAACAGATTTTATGCCCTTCATCCTCTTTTTACCTCTTGATTGAAAGAGCTAAGAATTTTGTTTAAATTACTTTTTCCTATTCTCACTGTTTTTTCACTTTTGCAAGAAAAATCAAACCAATTCTAAACAGAAAAAGCTGAAGTCAAACAAAACATTCTTTTTCTTTCACAAAAATAAATCTATTTATTTTCTCAATTTGAAAATTAAAAATAAAAACATTTGCAGTTCCTTCTCTTTTTTTTTTTTTTTCCTGTTAGAATTGATAGTAAATTGAGATTTCAGTGAGTCACACAGGTTGAGGCTGAAGTAATTTCTTGTGAAGGTTTTATGTTCATCAGGAGACATTAGTTCCCTACTGTATGTTAATCCTTCTCCTGTCACTTCTGTGAAAGAAAATATCTCATCTTCAGTCTTTCTAGGACAGTATGATAATCTGCCCCTCATCAGCCCTACATATCACATGCTGTACACTTGCAAATGCATTTCTGAGCCAGCTATTGCTGAAGTTAACACACATGCATTCAGTCAACAGAGGAAAGGCTTTCTTCTCTAAATACGGTCATTTTTCTTCAATTGGAGACTTTTTTGACCTATTTTACTTTGCTTTGAAGTTTATTCATTGTTAACAGTGAAGCAAGTATAAAAGGTATACGCGTTTACTTCATTTTAAATAAATGTTTAAAGGTATAAATGTTCAGCTACCTTGATGACCGAGTGCTTTAGAAATACTAAAAGGAAGCAGCAGACTTTGTTGGCAGAGTTCCAGTAATATCTTTATGCAGCTTGGCCATAAATTAAGCAAAAATGCCCACCTGATAGCAGACTTTGGTTTACCCAGTCCAATGAGTCTCCTTGGGTGTTTTGGAGAAACAAAAATCTGAATAATTGCAAATCAAGAGATTGGATATTAGCAGAACAAGGGAGCTTGCAAACTATGAGATGCAGCTAACAGAAGATGCAGGCAATAGAAATCTGGGAGAAAGTCACAGAAAACAGGATCCTCAGATTTGTTTCCATTACAGTCAAGAGACTGCAAGAGTACCTGAAAAATTGGTGGGAGAGTATAGGACATCTAATTGTAGTTTTTCAAAACTCGAAGAGTGGAGCGAGCTATTTGGGTTTGTTTTTTTGTTTTGATTTTTTTTTTTTGTTCATCTGTTTTGGCAGGTGGAGGGGGCAGCAGGGAAGAGGTTCATTGTTTTTGTAAGCCTTCTCATCAATCTCTTGACATCGTGCCTTCAACATTTTGGTATTTTCCTCAGATTTTTGAAAAGTCTGCAATTACCACTCTCCATTTCCATACTAGAAACTTACTCAACCTATAAAAATAGAAATCAATTCGTAGGGGCTGCCTGCCTCTACTGGCCATTCCATGAAATCTATCCAGCTATGGTTCCTTGTGTAGTGAGTATTGTGGGGTGTTTTATTGCATTAGTTTCAGTGCTGGGTTTTTAAACCAGCACTGTTTAAACACTGTATTTCTCTTGCCCCTCAAAAAAACCCCAACAAAACAAAACCATAAAAAATCTGAAGAGGGGAAAATCCTATCAGAAATGCAACCTGGGTGGCCATTCTACTTTTATGTAGCATAAGTAAATTTTAGCTTCAGGTTGGGTTGCTGCTTTAAATGAAGTAACTTCCCTAACTGCCATTTTAATGTCTTTTTTCCCTCTCCACCTCTTTTACCTTTTATCAGAAGATACATATTTTTCTGAGAAATTCACAGAATTTTCCAGATCATTCTGGCAAGCCAATCCTCCAGTTCTATTGTAAAGATTAGCTGGAAGGCCATGCTATTCTCTGTGCTTCAACAAAAATGAATTTTAGTGAGATGGGGTGAGGAAAAGCTTTACTTTTTCTAAGCAGCTTAGCTATGGAATATTTTTTAAGGCAACCAAGTGCCAATGTGAGAAGCAAAGGCTGAGTTGTGTGGTTAATTTAAATTTTAAAATAGGCATAAATCTCCAGAACATAATCAGTTAATTTTGTTCATATGGGAAGGTCTGAACTACTGCCCTCTTCCTTCCTTTGCATCTCACCGCTGTACCTTTCTCTTTGCAGAAATGGGTGTCTGAAATGATCTTTCCAAGGACTTTAGGTCAGGTTCATTCTTTGTGTAATGTTCTCCTCAGTGGCAGTTCTTCAGGTGACATTCGGCGTGGCCTGGGTTCTCTGTGTTTAATAAGCATTTTTGTGGCCCAGTTTGCAAAGTGATTTACTGCCCGAGATGATTGCTGTAATGTGTGTTTTGTTCACTAATGACTTGGTTGTGTTTTATCCCTGCTTAGTCTTATAAAGGAGGAAAGCTCGATCCCACCTGAAGGCAGAACTGCGATGCATGTTCAAGAGCTGCTGGAGATGCATGAGTATAAGGGAGCTCTTCCCAGTGCTATTTTAGGAGAAGAGGCTCAGTGGAGGTCTGGTCTCATTTTGAAAGCAGAGCTGTCAGAACACAGATGGATGGGTCTGGCACACACCAGGAAGTTTGAATCAGTCATTTATCTGTGGCATTTTATAAACCTTTGGATGGCAAGTAGCACAGTCTTACAAAAACATGCATCCACTGATGGGCAATTGGGTTTTTTTTCTATGGACTTCAACTAGGCCAAGATTACACCAGTGTTATTTTGTGTTTAGGTGTTACTTGGAGGGGAAAAAGTGTTCTTTCTTATGCGCTTTGTGCTTTCTCCAATAAGAAAAAGTAACATGCTGAAAAGAATTGCAGCTCTTATGGCATAAATAAGAAGCAAGCAAGAATGAACAAAAGAAAAGGGAACTGCAATTTTCAGTGTCCTTGTCTTTTCTAAGAAGCAAAACTGTCTTAATACAGTTCTGTCCTTGCTCACTGCAGATAGCTCTTATTATTTTTTGTAGCTGGGTATCTTAGAACTTCTTAACGGTGTATTTTATTTCATGTACTTTGTTAGCAAAGCAAGAAATTTTGTTCAAGCTTAGAATACAAGAGATAAACATATTTTGTAATCAATTTCTATGCTAACAACCTGAATATGAGTGACATTTACAGAGCTAATATGTATAATACTTCACTTTGGGTGGTAACCCATCACTTCTCTCTTCTGTTTCTTTTGTCATATTTTTACCTTGAAAATGATTGCAAGAGTCTCATAACTCAGAAGCAAAGAATTTTGCACTCTTCTTAGTGTCTTGTAAAAACACTTTTTATTTGAAAAGCTTTGTATTCTATGCAGTAAGGAATGTAATTATTTTAAGTTTTCAGATGTGATTTCCCTACCTTGCAGAATATCTTTATATATTACTTTCTGCCTTTATCGTTTTCCTCTCTGCTTTCAGTTATCATGACTTTACAGTTATTAGAATCCTGAAATTCCTTCTCTCATTTTCTTGAAAATAATATGTGTCTTAATAGCATAGTATAAATATGTAGCTGTAGTGCGAGAAACACCACTAGTAATTCTCTAGCATGTAGAACTAGGTTTTATATTCTTTAACAAGAAAGCATTATTTTAATAATAAGATTAAAAAATAGTTACTTCAGAGTCTATCATTTGGACTCTCAGGCTGTACATACAGTCTGAGTTACCCTTTCTTAAGCCCAAAATTAATGTTCAGACTTCATATATGTAATTCCAATATTTACTCTCAACTTAAAAGTTGTTTGAATTCAGCATTAATTAATAGGGTGTCTTTTCCCAGAGTCAGGGAGAGAGCAACAAAGGATTTCAGTCATGTACATTCAAGTTCCTCTCCATCAAATTGGGAGAATGGAGTAGGAAGCTGTGTTGACAATGACAGCTGACAATCAGGGGACTGACAAGTCTGAGCAGAGTCCAGAGAAGGGCCATGAGGGTGATCCGAGGGCTGGAGCACCCCTCCTATGAGGACAGGCTGAGAGAGTTGGGGCTGTTTAGCCTGGAGAAGAGAAGGCTCCAGGAGATCTTATAGCGGCCTCCCAGTACCTGAAGGGGCTACAGGAAGGCTGGGGGGGCACTTGTTACAAGGGGAGGTAGTGATAGAACAAGGGGAAATGGCTTTAAACTGGAAGAGGGTAGGTTTAGATGAGATATTAGGAAGAAATTCTTTACTGTGAGGGTGGTCAGACACTGGAACAAGTTGCCCAAGAAAATTGTGGATGCCCCCTCCCTGGCAGTGTTCAAGGCCAGGTTGGATGAGTCTTTGAGCAACCTGGTCTAGTGGAAGGTGTCCCTGCTCACGGCAGGGGGGTTGGAACTAGATGATCTTTAAGGCCTCTTCCAACCCATGCCATTCTATGATTCTGTCTATCACAGATTTCATTAAACACAAAAGCGATTTCTCCTTTATACTTCTTGAGTCAAAAACAGATTCTGAACAGGTGCATTACGTTATTTTTAATACACATAAGTGTTTAAATAATTAGTATTTAATTTAGTAATACTAAAGTGAGGTCTTCTTTTGGGAGTTCCTTAAATGTAAATACATTGTGATATTCTTCCTCCTCCCTCCTTTTGGGAGGAGGAAGTGGTAATCAAGACTGGGGAGACTTAGCAGCAATTAAAGCTTAACTTCCTGAAACAAATTTAGTGCACATGAAAATTAGTTCTGGCCCTTAGGTTATGACAGTTTAACAGTAGAGCCCATTTTTATGCTTAAGGGTGGCTTATTCACAACGCTTGTTATTTGTCTTTTCTAACCTCATATTGTGTTTATGTAACTTACTCTTTCTCTGATGCATGGTTCCATGGATTCTCATGCTGATTCCATTTTCTTGCCTTCAACAACTAATGTTTTAGTTGCTCCAGACAAATTTTCAGTAAACTTTCATAGTACTGTGCATCCATTTTCCCACAGATACTGGAGAACACTGAAAGGTTTGCTGATGGCTAAATTCTGAGTAGTGGGTATAGCAAGTGTTCAAATGGAGTGACAGTGTAATGCATTACCACAGTGGGTACCAACATGTCCAGACAGGTAAGTATTTTATCATCATTGTTTGCATATGTATTTACTGAAATCATGAATGCTTTTTATACTGTGTATAATTTGTAAATGAGGTACGTGTATCTCTTAATTGTAGTACACTCCATGCTAACCTTAAAAGCTCTGATTGACTTGCCTAAACAGAGTGTAAGAACTCTGAGGGTCAGTTTTTCCTCCCTGTCATAGGGGATTCAAAGTGCTTCCCTGCTACACACATATATCTTACTAATGAATCCAGCATTACCTCAGAAGAGATTTACTCCCAAGGTCACTAAACTTTATTTATGCCGCCACTTGTGTCTAGGAATGCTACTGCAGTTCTTAAAAAAACAACTTAAATTTATTCTCAATACTCAACTGAGACATCAGCAGTAGCAACTGATGTAACCATCTATCCATCTCAGGGTCACTTTTCTGAGGCCCCTTTTTGCTGTGTACTGAAAGACTCTGAAGACTGCCATATAAATCTTCAAAGTATAAAGCTTTGTCATTTATTAGGTATCACTCACAAGTGATAGCTAGCATTAACAAGCCACTAGGCTAAGCACTAACATACCTATCATGATAAGACATCCAATGTCTGCAAGCAGGCAGTACTTAATCTGATAGGAAAGCGTTGGCATCCGCTGCTCTCTGAAATGGGGCTTCAGAGTTGTGGAGTTGTCTTATACTACTGTTTTTTTCCTCTAGCATTTTGTACCATTCCATACTGGTTTGGGTTGTGTTTTTTTTCTCTTGAATCCTTGTGTTGACACCTACTCCTTCCTCAACAGTCTTACGTCTGTCTACCATATGTTGCATGGTGTTACTCATCTTCTTTATCACAATTTCTGTAATCACAAAACAGTTGCCTCAGAAGCCTTAGCCATGATTATGTGGTTGTGCCGTACTAAGGTTAGGTCTTGGGTCATAGACAGCTGAACTGCAAGATAGGCAATAAGGTTACATTAACCCCAACTATTGGAAACTCATCTAACTAGCTGTATGAATCCCTTCTCCAGGGTTACCCATCTCCAGTAGCAGCACCTATGTGTTGCTCTCTATCCCTAGAATAGGGCACTACAAACTAATTTCTCTACACTTAACTTTTGGGCACTTTTTTGTTGGTTTTTTGTTTGTTTGGTTGGTTGGTTTGGTTTGGTTTTTTGTCTGTGTGGACCCTTCTACCCATGGCACAATGCATGACTGAATACTCTGGAGCAACTCAATATAATTTTTAAATATTCCTGGGAATAATTATCCCCCTTGATTTGTTTTCTTTCTGCCTACACAATTTGTAATAGCACTGGGCCGTCTTAAAAGAAATATGTCTTTTGGGCTTAAATTTGCTGTTCTGTTAAGGGCAAACACAATTTATGGAAACACTGATTTTGATGAAGTTCCCAACAGGAACATTTTTGAAACCTAGCTGGGCTTTCTGATCACTTTCAGAAATGAGGGGAATGATTAAAAGGTCCAGAAAATTGGATCACTTCAAAACAAAAATGTACCTGACACAATTTTGATGTGGAAGAATGACATATTTTGCCACATCAAATTTTCTCACAGAGTTAAATTGTCATTCTCCAGCCAGCTCTAGCGCGTCATATATCACTAGAATAAAAAATTGTTTAATACTGCAAAGATATATGTTTTCCTCTGGAAAATCTATAGAAACCTTTCTGTAAATTCCCTGCATTTCCTTCCATCTATCTTCTGTTAAAAGTTTGTTTGAAAGACTATCCATCTCAGGTAATTTATTCCTTCTCTTTTTGTAGTGTTTAGGCACCTCCAAATCTAACATGTTTATTCACGCGGCCCCTCCACAAGGAGGAAAAGGAAGTTTAAAAGCAGGTGCACAGAAAATCTCAAAGAAATTGCAGTGGCTTGGTCCTGTTACATTTTTACAACTAACTGTTATGCAACCACTGGTAATTTATTATTTCTTTCTACATGCCCATCAGTTTGTCTTCACACTGTTATGAAGTCTCTCTTTACATAGATTAGAAGCTATTCAGAAAAGAACTGTCTTCCAGTTTTTACTTCTGCACTGGAGATTGTCTGTGTCTGAGACATACCCACAAATATGTTAAGCATGAATAATGATCATATTTAACTAAATCTGCACTTCTCTGGATTCCTGTTATCTCAGATTCTGCTCTCAAGTAGTATTCACAAGTGGATTCAGAGATTTGTTTGTCAGGACCTCAACAAGCTGAAGGAACCAGACCACAGGGATCCCGTGTACTTCAACAAACCCAAATGCAAAGACCTGTACCTCAGACAGAACATCTCTGTGAAGTCTGAGGACCCAGACAGTAGAGAGTTTGGTGGGATGAATGGAACATGAATCAGCAATGTTTCCTTGCAGCAGTAGAGTTTAGTCATATATTGCACTGTAATAACAAGTAGTCATATCGACAAGGACTGTCATTTCTTCCCTTCATTTAGCATGAAGCTACACTCGGAATATTGTTTCTAGCTTTGCATGTGTAGCAGAAAAAAAATGATGAAAAACTGGAGTGGGCTCAGCAGAGTGCCAGCAGTATAATCAGGGAGCTGGAATACATGACATAGAAGAAAATTCTACAGGAACTGATTTTTTTTAGCCTGGAAAACAGAAGGCTATAGATATCTCATTATAGTTTTTCACTACATAAAGGGGGGGCTGTAGAGGTGGAGCCAGACTCCTCTCAGATCCACAGAGCAAAAGGAAAAGAGATCAAAGGGCCAGAAGTTACAAAGGGGAAAATTCCAACTGGAGGAAAGAAGTTGTCGCAATGTGAAGGAATGGAAGAGGGGCCCAGAGAGTGTGTGGAACCTTTATTCTTAGAGATTTTCAAAATCCATCTGGACAAGGCCTTGAGCAACCACATCTAAATTTGAATTCAAGGGGTTCAACTGTACAACATCTAGAAGAGTCTTCCAGTGTAAATTGTGCTGTCATCCTTATGAGGACTCACTGACATGTGATGCCTACCTATAGATGCCAATATTTATTCCTTAATCACACAATAACATCATGCATCACCTTCAGTTAAATTGTCTAATTCTCAGCCATGACTTCCATAAAAATGTATGAAGACTGGCTAATCAACATGAGGATTTCAGGAAAACATCCATTTCCCAGAGTATTGCACAAAGTTTCAGGACCAGCCATGGTGGGATACGGATATACAGTTCAGAGACAGCAAGACAAAAATAGAAAACAAGTGGAATACAAATAGTATGGAAAGTGACCTGTGGACTACTGGGAGTGTGAATATCCTCAGAAAATAATTCATAGAGGGCCAGACATAGATGTGTAGGCTTACTTTTCCAGTTGGCTAAGACTACAGAGAAAGATAAATTACTTAGTCATGAGAATTTGCAAGTGATTGAGATTTTATGAACATGAGTAATTAGAGAGTAGAAAACAAAGAGGAGCCTGGGAATGCTTAGAGTCTGAATTTCTCTGTTTGATAGTATTCCAAAGTAAAAAATGCACTCAGGTTTGGAATGAAACCTCATTCTTTGAACAAACATTTGTGAAGATAAATCTAAAATAACTTACTGTTTGACAGTGTGTAAAGTGTTAGTTTTGGAAGTCATATGAAGTTAGACCAGGCACTAATACAAAAAGAGCAGCCATGTGGTTCCGTGTGGTTGCAAGCCTGACTCCAATGCAATTAAAGATGCACATTGTTGTTTTGTTAGAATATAAAAAGAATATCACTACTCATTTGATTTCTGGTAGCTCTGAAATAAATATCTACAATATTTGTTTTACAAACACATGATCTGCCATGGAACTGGAAGGCACTATAACACTGAAGCATCAGCTAATAACACTTAAAACCCAGTTAATTACTAAAACACTGCATTCAGCTACTTGAAGATATGAGAAACAAACTCATTAGTGTTTCTTGAGTACTTAAAAATTTGCAAAGAGTACTTGTGGTTTAGCCCTGGTAGGCAGCTAAGCACCACACAACTGCTCACTCACTCCCTCTCGGAGAGAGAATCACAAGGGTGAAAATGAGAAAACTCATGGGTTGAGATAAAGACAGTTTAATAAGTAAAAAAACCCACCACCAGCCCCCAAACCAAATAAAAATGAAAAATCCAACACTGAAAGCAAGAAAAACAAGTGATGCAAAAAAAGACCAACCCCAAAAGAATTGCTTGTCACCAGCTGACCAATGCCCAGTCAATCCCTGAGCAATGGCAGCCCCGTAAGACTTACTCCTAGGCTTTATATGCTGAGCATGATGCCATACGGTCTGGAATATCCCTTTGGTCAGTTGGGGTCAGCTGTCCTGGCTGTGTCCCCTCCCAGCTTCTTGTTCACTCCCAGCCTACCCACTGGCAGGCCAGAGTGAGAATAAAAAAGGCTTTAACACTGTGTATGTGCTATTCAGAAATAACTAAAATATTAGTGTGTTACCAACATTGGTTTCATCACAAATCCAAAACACAGCACCATACAAGCTACTATGAAGAAAATGAGCTCTAGCCCAGCCAAAACCAGTACAGTACTCTTAACTCATAAAAGCTTTAAAACAAAAAAGCATTTCTTGCAAGAATAATCAGATCACACGTGTGACAAACAAAAATCTTTTCTCCTTTGAGTGATTCACTTGTGAACATCCCTTATTCTTGTGCTTAAGACCATCATAATTCAGCCATCAGTCTTTATTATGGGACGTGATCTTACAAATATTTCTGTAATTCTTAACTCTTTTATGCATAGGAAACAGTTGCTATTGACATCAGCAAAGTTAAGCCGTGCACAAGATTTTTTAGTTACTCAGGGCTAATGTTGCTGTAGTAAAGCCTTGTGTGATGCACAATGATCTCAGCTATATATTATGTTACTTTTAGGAGAGCATGTAAGGTGAGATGGAGCCTTCTGGAGGGAAGAGACCTTGTCAGAGAGGGAAGGTCCTGAAAACAGTCCAGGAGCCAGCTTCCCACGCTGTTCCTGGTCTATCACAGCCAGCTTGCCTGCGAGTTTATAATGATGCTTGTTTGTCTGGTTTTGATCTGATTGATCTAGTCATTCTGAGTGCCTAAGTATTCCTTTTACTCTAATTAATTTGTGGTTGTTGTTCTTTAAGTTTAAGAACATTTTAGTCTTTGCAGAACTTGCTCCAGAGAAAAGGTCTGAAGCATGGCCATCTCAAAGTGCTGACTGCTTCATGGTCCAAGCACAGCCTGAAGGACCAGTTTCAGAGTGGAGTTGGGTACTTTATTTGTTCTGCTGGTGCAGTAATAAGAAAAATTGTCTGTTCTCCTAAGTACAGCTATTATTTTTCTTGAGAGCTATCTTGACAAACTTTACTAGCTCTTTTAGAAGAACATTAAGAGCCACAGCTCTTGGTTTTGTTTCATCCTTATTTTTTGTGTTGTTGAAAGTGATTACAGCAATTTTAAAGGGTTTTTTGGGCTGCTAGCCTATTCTACCCTTGACTCAACTCATTTTGTTTTTAAAGAAAACAATTTTAATTGCTACTTACACTTTTCGAAAGACTCAAGAGTCCTGAGTGTGTAGCCTGGGCAGTATGCATAGTGTAATGAGAAACAGTGTCTATTTGACATTCAGTGGTATTTGGCTTTTGTTTCTCTTGTAAGTCTGAGTTTTCAGAAGTAAGCCTAAAATATTTTAGCTATTTTATACATGTTTTGTATTACCTGTTCTTGCTCTGGCTGGGTTATTCCCAAATAATGAAAAGCCATCTATGCTCTATGTTATTTTATTTACTGGGGTGAGAGGGAGCTGTAGAAATCTTCTGGGGCTTTTTACTTCGTAGAAAAACTGGAAGTGTCACTTGGGGTCTTAACCTTGAGCTTCCAGCAGATCTATGATTTTTGCTGTGATAGATCAGATCTGAAGTAGAGTGGATTTTTTTATTTATGAGCTGACAATACTTTATCACAATAAAAAGAAGAGACGGTCTTGCAAGGTTCTGTACAGCCTTTTCCTTGTGGGATGGATAACTAAAATTTTGGAGGATCTAAAAATAGGAGTAAAAGTTTGTATCCATTTTCTGGATGTGTTAGTTTCTTCCAAGATGTACAGGGCTTTAGAGGTGAATAGTTGAGTGCTGCCTTCCCTGTTGTTATAGAAAGCTTTCTCATAAGGATATTTTTTTCCTAGTCTTCTAGTCTTATTTGTTGCCTTTGAGTCAACAAAGGCCTTAAGCTTGAAAATGGTTGTCAGTGGCTTGCAAAGAACTAAGCAGAGCTTTCAGACAGGGACTTGAAAGCAGGTGGAAAGAATTGCTAGCTTTTGGGCAACACTGTAATTGGAAAACTGTTCCTTCATAACCATGTCATGCTCTGTAACTTACAGCTTTTGGGAACCTGTTGTTAACTTACATTTCTGAAAGATACATCTGATTGTAAAGCCAACTCTTTTTTCCTCTCCAGGGCTAGGCATGAGCATGTTGTATTAATTCAAGGTTCTTTCTTCTAACATTGAAAACCAAAAATGTACAATTTACAGATTTCCAAGTAATCCTGTCTTTTGAAAGCATATGGAAAAATCATTAACCGTAGCTAAGGTCATTGTGCTAAAAGACCATGCTGGGTAATAGAAGTGATTATGAGCATCACCAGCAAGACATAAATAGCATTTCATGGGAGATGAGGGAGACAGGAAAGCCAGTGTTCTGCTTTACCATCTGTGGAAGTGGCCTAATGAGGAATAACTGTCGCCTGAGTGATACACTGGTATTTCTCCTCTGTGTTCAGCACTACTGACTGGTGGAATTATGAACCAAATAGCATGAAGAAATTCTCTGTACCAGATGGCAAGCTCAGCTCCTGCAACTGGTATTTTAAAACAAAGCTGGAAAGAACCTCAAATTCTTCCCTGGTACTGGTCTGAAAACTCAAATAGTTTGAAAGTGATTATGACAGTGTCTGGATGGTGCCAGTGAGAAGCAAGAGCTGATACTACCATCCTGTAGGAATCTTTGCAATAATACATGGGATACAAGATAGTTTAAGTAGTTGGGAGTTTAAGGGAACTGGATTTGGATGTTATACTTAGGAAAACACAGGGGTAAGATGAACAGCTAGTGCAATAATAGTGTATTATTTAACACATACTCAAAATTCAGTTGGTTATATTACTGCAAACCAGTGCATTGGCCTAGATAATGACCTAGCTATTCATCTTATGCCTGTGATTTCCTGAGTACAACATAATTTACAACTGTATTTAACATATATTCCAATTGGTGTCTTCTGCTTCATCATACTGTCTTCAGTTTTCTCAGGCAACCTATCAGCTGATATTGTGACTTCTCTACTAGCTGAACTTCCAATATATTAGAATATGCTAATATTTTTATTTTCTTATCCAAAACTGAGGGGATGAGGGAAGTGATTGTCCCCCTGTACTCAGCACTGTTGGGGTTGCACCTCAAATACTTTGTTCAGCTTTGGGCCCCTCACTGCAAGAAAGACATTGAGGTGCCAGAATATGTCCAAAGAAGAGCAACGAAGCTGGTGAAAGGGTTTAGACAAAAAGTTATATGAGGAGCAGTTGAGGGAACTGGATTTGTTTAACCTGGAGAAAAGGAGGCTGAGGGGAGACCCTCTCACCCTCTACAGATACCTGAAAGGAGGTTGTAGCGAGGTGGAGGTTGGTCTCTTCTCCCAAGTAACAAGTGATAGGACAAAAGGAAACAGCCTCAAGTTGCACCAGGGGAGGTTTAGGTTGGATATTAGGAAAAATGTCTTCACTGAAAGAGTTGTCAAGCTTTGGAACAGGCTGCCCAGGGAAGTGGTTGGGTCACCATCCCTGGGGGTATTTAAAAGACATGTAGATGTGATGCTTAGGGGCATGGTGGACTTGGCAGTGTTATGTTTACAGTTGGATTTTATGATCTTAAAGGTCTTTTCCAACAAAACATTTATATGATTCTATGTAGTTAAGCAGTAAGTAGCTGATTGTAATGTAGGTCAAGGATGATTAACTTCTTCACTTGTTTTTTTACTTCAGTCACTTTTACAGAGGTGGTTATTAGCTAATTTATTTAAAAAACCCCAACCTTCTGCAGAGAATGAATAGCCTTATATTTAAACAGCAGGATTTCAGATCAAGAAACTCCAAGTCAGTTGTCAGGTCTACCAGTCTTGTGAGGTAGTTAACAAAAATAAAAAATACACTACATATACAAGCTTAGTGCAACTTACATTCTTTCTGGAAGGAATGGTTGACTTACAGTAGTAAACCCTTTCTTCTGCCCTTTTGTCTTGCATAGGGATTTACTAAATTCATGTAGCAAATTTCATCCTCAGCAGCAGTGAATCCTACTGACTGTGTGGGTAACTCCTGACTTAGGAAGGCTGAGCTTTCCATCATTCTTAATGCTTACTGGTGCATGGTGTACATCTGTTCCTTAGCCTGACTCTGATCTCATGCTTTCATCCACTGCTGTTTCCTTATCTGCCCATTTCCTAAGTAGTATCTCTGTGTAATTCCAGTACCTACCCACTCACTTTTGGTCTGGTTGGTCTTTAGGAAGTTTTAATAGATCTGTTTGTGTCTCTAGGTGGTACTGACAGGATCACACAACCAGGTTCCCTTTTGTACTGCTTGGTTGAAGGTTGTTGGGAATTTTAGACTTCTTCAGGAAAGGGACTTTTACTATGTGTTCAGCATCAAGTAAAAAATTAAACAGTGAACTTAGTTGTTGCCTCAAGTTGCCATTGTACAATAAAACCATGTTCACACTTTGAATCCACAATGATTTACGCAATTTATAATAGTGATGAGCCTTCTAGATGTGCAAAATCTAGCACAGGTTTTAAATATTGTAGAGTTTTCCTCTTGGAAGGACTTAATTTTCAAAAGGCAGAAAAAGACAACTGGGCCACTTTAGGTACCATAAGATGATTGCTTATCCAGAACTTTTAAGAAATTTTAGCAATATGTGATAACATAAAATGAAAACTTAAGTAACTCTTCAAGAAGTAGAATACACTATAAATCATCTAAGCAATATAATAAATACATTAGCAAACTAGTCTGTAATGGTTAAATTCTTCCTCTGCACTCCCCTCCCTACCCCTGGTTTATTGCTTTTAGACACGCCGTACTCTAAAAAAATGGCAAAATATTGTCCTCTTTTTGATTCATGGTCCTCCTGAAGGAGTCAATAGATATAAGGAATACAGAGCCGTTTCTTTGCTACTATCAAGGTAGTTTTGTTTACTAGTGTTGTCATATATATGTTTAACAGACTTTTAGATCTCTTATCATAACACTTTTCCGTTCAGAATAAAGGCAGATTTGGTTGCAGAGTATATGGTAAGAATAAATTATTTTGTTTGAAACTATTTCCTTATAGAAAGTGTTAGGGCTTGTAGATAATTCAGTCAGGCATCATATATGCTTTCTGCTTTATAGCAGAGTGTTATTATCTGAGATGCAGTAGATAATGCTGTAATATTCAGAGAAGTGGTCAATGGCTGAAATCAGGTAATGCTACCACTGTACAAAAAAAGAAAATCTAAATCTAACAAAAACAAATACTTCCTCAGTAAGAGAGCTGCCTCACCTCTTCTCTATACAATTGAGCTAAAATACATTCAACAAGCCAATCCTCTTAGCATTTAAAACAGAGCAGGTGACAAAGCATAAATTGATTGATTAGTATAGATTAGAATATGATCACCAGGTGTCTTGGGCCAATTAAAAGGGAAAGAGTAGCTCAGCACACTCTATCTCCTGTAAGTTAAAAATGAGATGGCTCAAGTTTTTGGTCCTTGGGGGCTTTTTTATTATAGTAGAAATGAAAATCTGCTTTCTGTTTGAAATATAATATGGGAGGAAGGTCTGGCCTCTATGAGGCAACTGAACTGTAGTCAGGAACCAAAAAACAGTGAGAAGTTTCCTGCAAAGGATATGTAGGAAAGGGGTAGTGCAGGCTTGTCCCAGGTCTTCACTTTTTTTTTTTTTGGAGTATGTGGTGAATCTGACACAGTGGATCTGGCATTTACAAGGTGAGTGAGTGGTGGCTGGGCTCCTGAAGAAAGAATGAGAAATTTCAGGAGTGACTCAAAAAGGCTTTCTAGAAGGTAACAGTACTTAAGAAAGTATGTAATAGAGTGGCTTTTGTTTTGTAGGTATGTTTTCTAACGTTGAATTGGTTTTGGCTGGTGTTCTGCTATGCTGTGAACTTTTTTTTGTTTTTTTCTCTTTGAATTATTCTAGGCCGAGAAAAAAAAATCATCTTTCTCAGCATGAAGTCTTTTTGAAGTTAAGCAATCTGAAGTCAATGGTTGTAAACTTTTAACTGCTGTTGTACTTCTAAGACAGAATGCAAACAACTTTCATAGGTTTGTGCTTTTAGATGTATACCTGCATGAAGAACTAAATTTGCTGATGCTTATGACTATAAAACACTTGTGCAAATACTCAGTCTTACTAACTGACTACTTGTAGGTCTTCATAAAGAAGTTCTGTCCAGTGAATGCTATATTTTTTCTATATTTATGTACTCTGATGTTTAAATGTTATCTAAACAAATCCCCACTGGCTATATCTGTTGTGCTATCAGTGTGTTTAGAAATACATGGTTTTAAACAGGAATCTAAGAATTAATCTCTACTAAATATCTCTGTCTCTGAACAAATAGCTTAGATCTAGATCTAGAAACTAGATTGTGCAACTGTGTACACCTCAGCTGGTCTCATAGAGGCTAAAGACACAGTGCTTAATTGGATGAGTTTGGATATATTTACTAGCACTTGGACCCTGTTGGTTGTGAGCTGCCTTTGTACACCTGGCAATCATAGAGCAAATATGTGGAAGCCCTTGTGCCCTGCCACAGCAGGATAGCTCCCACAGCTCTGTGTTCAACCTGATAAATAGCACTCTCTCTCTAATGCTGACAGATGCATCCCTAAGGGAACTTGGTTTTAGGAAAATACGCATTTATAGATTACTTATTGGAAAAGAAGGGATTTTTTTTAATCTCCTTGACTAAACTTCCTACCATGTTTACACATACGTGATGAAAAAGTATTTAAATCCAAGAAAGCAATGACTGATTTTAACTAGGCTACATGATAATAAAAATAGTAATGTACCTTTAAAATAATGGAGTTGGGTGAATTATGTTCCTGCCACTGTAAAAATGTGGTCCATCCTACTAGAGAGCTGATGGAGTTGGTAGAGGTGGATGAGTAGTTCTCTGGGTTATCACTAGCCACAACTGATGCTTCTTCTGTCTTGCTTACTTCATTGTTGTTTCTACATACTTCCACTTGAAATGGAAGAAACATTAGCTCTATTGGAGGATTAAACTATGTGGGAGTAACTACTTTAAGGGAGTTATTGTTGTTCTTTTAAAGTACACTTTTTTTTTTTGGTCACAAATTTAACTTCAGTTCATGTTGCGGTATATTTCCATTACAAACTGATCTACCCTCTTTAGTAAGATCAAACCTTGGCCATTCTTGTTACACATTCTTATAACACATTCTTATTTCTTGCAAGCTAATTTTCCCTTTGCTGTTCTTCAGTAAGTTGGTTTCATTCATCTTTTAACTTTAGGTGAATCCAGGAGTATCTAATTTGTCAAACACAACAGCTCATTCAAGACTTACAACTTGAGCTTTATTTTTCAAAGCTTTGAAAAAAGTTGTGGATTCATTCTTTCCAAACACCATTTTGTTGTATTATTAGTTCTTAAATCCTATGCTGCAAGAATGTATTCAAGAGCGCGTTGCATGTTGAAGCTTTTGCAAAAATTAACGTACTGATGATTTGTGTGATTTGTCAATCACTTTAAGTAAACATATCAGTGTTTGTAAATAAATAATCCTAAAATTAGCAATTACTGTTTTTCCTGGCATTTGCAAAAGTGAGGTAGTGTTTGGCAAAAACACAAGTAGAATGTTTGGATGCAAATCACAAAGATGAGATAGATGCCTTGGTGCATTAACTAGAATCAGCAAGGCTTAAATGTTGGGCTGTTCACATAGCAATGCTTCCTAATATTGTAGCTAAAACAGTCTGTTAAGCAGTCTTTTGTAACTTGAAAGTTAAGCCAGGAGGCCTTTGTCTGGCTTAGTCAACAGTTAAGTTTATAAGCTTAAGTCTTTACCCACCCTTCAATTTTATAACCAGTAAACTAATACAGGACTATACTCAAAGTTACCAGTGGCATTGCTGCACAGCGTTCAAGGCCATAAAGACCATCCAGCTTTAGTTTCGAAGTTTACATTTCTCAGTGAAAAAGGTTCTTCATGGTACATGTATCCAAAACTCCTGTCTCATTCATAGTGAATATCTGTTGTCAGCTGCAGCCTCTAACCCTGTCTTTCAAATCATCAGCAAAAGCAGATGGAGCTGTGTGACTGATGCTTTTGGACTGTACTGTAAAAGCTGCTATGAAAAGATACTCTCCTTAAGTTTCTTTAATCTTCCTTTACTGGCTTGAAAATTCTTGGTTGTTGAAGTGCTACTATATTGTTAATGTAGTTAAGACTAAACTTTCAGTGCTTTTGCCAAATCAAAGTGGAACTTAATATCACAAAATTCTACCTTTCACCTGCTATCCCTGGTGAAGATTTTTTTTTTTTTTTGCTTTAACAATAAAAGGCTCTTCATGTGGTTGGCTATCTTTATGAATAAATCACTGTTTTCCACTGAAATATTTTACCAGTGATTCAGTGCTTACTGTATTATCTTTTGCTAGATTTGGTCACATTATAACAAATAGCAGGAGCTGATGATGTTTCACTGTTCACAAGACTGCAGCATTTCCAGCTTTGTTTCTAATAATAGTTATGGCTTTTGTTAGTATTATCTATTGGGGTTGACGCACATTTCTTTTTGTCATATTTCTGTTTTTAGGAGTGCTTTACACTGAAATACTGTAAAGCAATTAATATCTCCTAGAATATATACGATCAACTTGAACACCAAGTGCTTAAGTTTGTATTTTCCCTCTAGTGCTGTTCATGTTCTATATGATGTACGTGTCCACTGCCACATTATTGTGATGCTTTATTTTTTTACTTTTTCTTTGTTTGGAGTAGTTTTTCCTAAACAGCTTGTGTGTGAATTCTTGTCAATACTTGCTATTTTTCATTTTTTTTTAATTTGTGTCAAAAATATTGCTCAGGTGGTGAATCAGCAGTAGGAACTGGTTTTTGGAAGAGATTTAAATACTTAAGCAGCTTTAGGCCTAGTTGATTTAGCCCAAAAGTCAAGTGGAAGGAACATATAATCATCTACACTGCTGCAGATGAATTTGCACTGACACAGTTCTGTGGTATTAATCACTGCCTTGGGGAAAGGTGATTTGGAAGATGTGGGAAGACACTCTAAATTTCAAAATTACTTATGTTTGCTGAGTCTGCAGTAGCAAAATGCTGAGAGGTAAATTGAAAACTGAAGATCTTTCAGGTAGGTGAGAGCAGGAAAGGAGCTGACAGTTGTTAACGTTATCTATGACTTAAACTATGATTTCAGCAGTAGTGTCAATCTGTTTTTGTGTCCTGAACTGTGAGAGGTGATGCTGGAGTGATTCCTCTCTTCTTTCTCTGTTACCATAACTGGAGGGCTACAACTGGAGTTGCAAATTCTTATTTGTGCTACTTCCTACAAACATTCAGGATGTTGGATTTATGTTCTTTATTATCGTTTAAATCTCTACTCAGTGGTCAAGGTTACATTCTTTTAGGGACTAGTAACACCCTGTCATGGTTTTGCTTATGCTGAGAGGGTAGAGGATGGGGTGGGGAAAGGGTAGCTTCTACTGCCATTGTGGCTTTACTTCTTTTTTTTTTTAGTCCATACTACAACATTATCACACATAAATTTAGATATGCAAAATTCAGCTTCATTAAACTTTTCTGGTTGGCCACAGAGATTAGAGGTTTGCATCCTAAGTTCCCAAATATATTTTAAGCATGTCTAAAAGTGCTTGCTCCTTTATGAAACAATTACTGGAATATTGGAGTCACTTCAGTGTATACAAGTTAAGAATACGTTATCTGAAGAGCCAGATCTGATGATGGTTTAACTGTAGCAACATTTTTGCACAAATGAGTGTGGAAAATTAAAAAAAAAACCCAACTTTGGAAAATATAGCATAATGGCCAACCTAGTGGCATGCAAGTTCTTTTCTTGCTCTGCTTCTTAGCACTCTGCTTCTGTTTCCTATCTTTAAATAAAGATGATGATAATCTTGGTGTAAGTTATGTTGTAAAGGGAATAAATGTATTGCACAAAATTAGTAAATTCATTTGGGGCACTAAGACATTGTTTTGAGGGCTGTGTGGGAACTGGGGGTAAGAGACTTGCATCTTAAGAGCAGTTGAGATGACTTCTCTATCTAGTTACATACTGCAGTTGAGAAAATACAGGATCTGCTAACATCATACCTTTAAGGACAACATTACAGTTTTCTTTTCTATTGAAAATCATCTTCAGCTTCCCTTAATAAAGGAATTTCCACCCCCCACCCTCCCAAGGCTATGAATAAGGAAAATACGAGTCTTCTCTAGTTAAATGTTTAATATAAGCAGTTTTAATAGGATACATCCATGTCCTACACACTTGATCTTTATGTCAAATTGTCCTGGTTTTTCCCTGGGAGAGAGCTTTGTTTTTAGTAGCTAGAATAGTGCTGTGTTTTGGTTCCAGCATGGGATTTGTTGTGAGAAAAATGTTGAAAACATAAGTGTTTTCAGTTGTTGCTGGAAGTCAAAGCACTTTGTGTTTTGCTAGTCTACAAGTGCAAGGTCTAGGGGGTGAGGAATACTTAAATTAATAAGCTAGATTGGCATTTTGATATGCCAATAGGATATTCCTTATCATATAATGTCATGTTCAGTATATTAATGAGGGTTTTTTCCTCTCTCTGGCTTTTACTTGGGCTCTTGCTCTTTTGGGATTGTCGCTCCTCTGAGATTGTTATCCAAAAATGGGCTGGGCTTGGTCTGTGGGTAGTGAGCAGTTGCACTGTGTATGACACATTTGTGTATTTTGTTACATTATTATTATTGTTATTTTAATATCATTATTATTTTAAGTTTTATTTTATTTGAGTTATTAATTTGTTCTTATCTCAACCTATGACTCTACTTAGCCTTACTCCCGAATTCTCTGCCCTGTCCCCTGGGGCGGGGAGGGGAGTGAATGAGCAGTTGTGTTTGGCTGCTAGCCAGGTGAAGCCACCACACAAATTCTGGAAGCTACTCTGAGGATTCTTCGTGAGATATATATTAATAGTCACAATTTTTCACCTCATATTGAGTGCTATTTTGCTCATGACTGTACAAAGACTTCAGTTAGTATTTGTATGATGTCTGCTAATCTTGCTACTTAATAGTGATCAAAGTGAAAAGGAAAGCTTAGTGTTCTGAAATTCATGTTATACTTGTAAGATGATATCTGTGTGCATGGCTTTTGCTGACTGGTGTCACCAAAGGGGCTTCTGTGTTAATACAAATGTGACTAAAAAGGTCTTGATCTGCCGGGAACAGTAGGGATGGGGGCAGACACCTTCTTACAAATCTTAATTCTTCAGGAGGCCTCTAAATATGTGAAAAGAGCTTTAGAATCAGTACTGCCATAACATTTGTAAGTGTTCTTAGGGCATATTCTTTTAAAAATTGATAATTGTTAGGTGACAAGCCAGCTGATCTATTAGCTTTGCTTTGCCAGAAAGCTTGAATTCTGGCAGCAGACCCTATTTTGCTGTTTTTTCTCCTGAGGTCATGCAGAATGTTGGGTTGTTGAGAGGTGGTAGGGAGCATCTGATGAAACAGCCAGTGCTTCTTTTCTCAGATTCTTTCCTAATAGCTAGCAGAAGTTTCTTAGGAGGAGGTGGAACAGGAAAGGATAACTTCTGAGGACTGGACAATGCTAAGTAATTAAATAGGGAAGGGGAGGAAATCCTTTGTTACGAGAAAGAATAGTATAGCTGTTTCTTAGCTACAAAGCTACTGCTTTAAGTGTATAAAGATGGGATCTTACCAAAGTTCATTAAAGTTAATAGAAGGTGTTGTATGTGGTGTTTGTGTGAGGACATCTTGGTTTGGGGTTATTTTGGCTTTTTTTGTTTTGTTTTTAATTCAATGTGCTTTTAAAGAAATCCAGCCGTGTTTTACAACTCTGAAACAAATAGGACTGGCTGCAGATGAAAATCAACTATTTGACTTCAGATAAGCATACAGGTTCCAGACTTTCAGCTGTGAATCTGGACAATAGGCATACTAAACAATAATAAGCTTTAGTCAGAGAAGCCTATGTTACCCAAAGTAACTTTCTGGATAGCAACCAAAGTGAGGAAAAGCTGGAAGACAGTAACTAGCCGTGTATCCCAAAGGGCAAATACTAGATCCAGTCCCACTGAATGTTTTCATTAATCATCTGGATAATAAGGCAGAATATACCTTCAGCCAGACTTAGCAGTCTTAGCCAGAGTTATGAATGAATGAATGAGATCAATGAAAATTTTCTGATTCTTGTATCATCCTTTTTTGATTGCCTCCCAAATAAAGATTTCATTCTGAAGACAATAGAACTTGGGATTTCTATTTTCAGTTTTGGAAACAGGCAATACTTAGTCTCTAATTTTTAGAATTAGGGAAACCCTACAGTGTTATGCCATGGGGACTGGTGAATTCTTAGTTACTTCATAGACCATTTTAGAGGTGCTGATGTACCATGACACTTAAATGATCCCACTTCAAAGTAAACTGCTTTCATAGTAGCATGCTTAATTCCAATTAACTAGATTGAAAGAGGTACAGGATTCCTAAGAGCAAGCCAGATTTAATGTAACTCTTGGACTGCATTTTAAATCCATTAATGTTTTTCTGGCAGTATACTATGAGCTTGCATAATTATAATTTTTCTTGACATTGTTTTCATGAATACTTCTTTTAAAATTTTGTTTCCTATCTAAAGAAAAGAAGCAGTCTCTGATCATTGTTCTCAGAGCAGATAATATTCTATACTAGCTAAGCTTACCTGGAATTTTTACAAAAATTGAACTTTAATTATATTACATAAATAAATATTGGCAGAAATATTCTTCTGATATTGATTTCAGTATAGTCTGGATATACAAGTTATGACTTGATTTTTCAAAGTTTTTAAAAAGTTGCATGAAATCCTCCAAAATATGCAGACCTCAAACAGAGAATAAAAGGGCTTTTGTAAGCTAAAATTGTGCAGTTTCACTGCAGATAGAGGGAGGGTGGGTTTACTAATTTCTAACAAGCTTTTGGATGAGCTTTATGACTTTTTCATCTGAAAATCCTTAGGAAACTGATGTTAAGCCCATTGAAATATTAATTTCCATGGTTTTGTCTAGTTTGACTTTGACATACCTTAAGCAACAACTTGTACTTGAATCAATCCTGATGAGTTCAGCTGCAATCAGATCTGACAAGATATTGTATGCATGTGTCTGGTTTATATTGCCATTTGTCACTTTTATGCTTCTTTTTCCCCACAGAAAATGTGGGCAAGTCTCTCGGGTTCTTCACACTTTCTGTGGCTTCTTTCCTCTCCTGCTTGATTTTGAAACTGCTGAGTCTGTTAATTTTATAGAATTTTATTGGATTGAATTGTTCAACATGCAGGTTGGTGACGTTTTCTTGTGTACTGACCTTTGCATGTCAGTCCTCATCAAAGGTAGCCACATTCTGTAGAAGCAGGAAAAAATGGAACATCTCTTGTGCTTTTGAGAATTTATTGTACAAGAGGCTCTATCTTCAACTCAGAAAATCTTGGTGTGTTAACCAATTCCAACTGGAATTGAACTAGAAAGGCAAATGCCTATGTACAATGTAGTAGGAGGGCTGACTTTTTAATTGCTGATGTAAAGGGGAAAGGCATCCTCCTTCTGTTCCATATATAGCTTGCAAGAAATGCATTAAAATTAATTACAAGATAATGTTCACATTTTACTGTTATCAGCAAACCATTACATTGCAAGCATTTTTAATGATCTCTTCATGTACTTATTAAGAGGTATGTCTTGCTATGAAGCTTAGCTGAATTATTAATGGAAACACTTTTACTGAAGATACTTCCAGTTGTAATTTTTTAATTATAGAAAACTTGAACTATAAAAGCTATAACTTTTTCTTAGGGTTGGGAGGAGGGAGAGAATAACCCAGGCCTTAAAATAAATAAATGGAAAATAGGGCTTTCAATACAAGAAGGCTAAATTAAGAACAGGTTTGCACCTTAAAATGTTAATTACCAGAAACCTTTTTCCTTCAGTCACTGTTCTTTTAAGAATTGGTCTTCTGAACACTTTCACAACTCCCTAATGCAAGCAATATTATTACATTGTACCAAAAAAAAAAAAGCTGACTGGAAAAATTCTTTCCAACTTGCTTCCTCCTATCTAACTTAACCTCATTCACCAATGGAATGTCCCTTTATATTCTTTGACTGTTTTATACAAACTGAAGTATTATAAACTGTTCAACAGCAAAGATAGGTGAAGACCCAAGCTGTATGAAGATGGGCTTGTTCTGGGCTGTGTATATATGCTTGTAGATTTCCTGAGCTGTGTATGGAGTAGTTTAGATGAAATCATAACTTCTCATAAGCCAGCAGCAGAGTAAGACTGCAAGGTTTTCAGAAGGAAAGGCAGTGCAAGAACTAACAGTGAGCCTTGTTCACATTTAGTAGATGTGTAGGAAACCCAGGAAATGGGATGTCTGAGCACACTTGGTGTATTCTGCATGAATGAGGACGTGCTTGGTACAGGCTTGAGACAATGAGGCAGTGTATGTAGAACTTGAGGTCAAATTTGTGGAGGTGGGATCCCTTAACAAGATAGTCGGGGCATTGCTTCAGAGAGATCTACAGCGTGCACTGTGAAGGTGGGTAGTTACCATAAGAAAGCTTCTAAATACTGTTTTGAGGACCAGAAGCTTTATACATTCATTGCTTGAGCACTTCAGGTTGGTGATTAGGTTTATAACGGGGTGGGAGTATTCACTATCCTCAATCCTAGTTAATGTAAAAGAACACCTTAACTATTTTCAGCTATTGAACCTCCATCTCCCACACTACATTCAAATACTGATCATCATTGTAAGGTCTCTTTAAAATAAACAACAACAAAAAAATGCTTTGCAGACTGATGAAAGTTACTGTGTGTATTAGGTTTGTATGACAAGGTTTTGGTGTGGGGGGGGACATAGGGGTGGCTTCTGTGAGAAGCTGCCAGAAGCTTCCCCCATGTCTGACACAGCCAATGCCAGCCAGCTCCAAGACGGACCTGTTGCTGGCCAAGGCCGAGCCCATCAGTAACGCCTCTGTGATAACTTAATTAAGAAAAAAAAAAAGGCGGGGAGAGGGAGAGAAAGAAGGTGGCACACTTTGCAGCTGGAGAGAGAGGAGTGAGAAGATGTGAGAGAAAAAACCCTTGCAGACACCAAGGTCAGGGAAGAAGGAGGGAGAGGAGGTGCTCCAGGTGCTGGAGCAGATTTTCCCCTGCAGCCTGTGGTGAGGACCAGGGTGAGGCAGGCTGTTCCCCTGCAGCCCATGGAGGTCCATAGTGGAGCAGATGTCCACCTGTAGCATGTGGATGACTCCACGCTGGAGCAGGTGGATGCCTGAAGGAGGCTGTGACCCCATGGGAAGCCCACACTGGAGCAGGTTCCTGTCAGGACCTGTGGCCCTGTGGAGAGAGGAGCCCACACCGGAGCAGGTTTTCTAGCAGGACTTGTGACTGCTGGAGAAGTCTATTCCTGAAGGACTGACCCCATGGAATGGACCCAGACTGGAGCAGTTCGTGAAGAGCTGTCAGTCATGGGAAGGACTCACGTTGGAGCAGTTTGTGGAGGACTGTCTCCCGTGAGAGGGACCCCACGCTGGTGTGGGGGAAGGAGTCCTCCCCCTGAGGAGGAAGGAGTGGCAGAAACGACCCCCATTCCCTGTCCCCGACCCCCATTCCCTGTCCCCCTGTGCTGCTGGGGGGGGGAGGAGGTGGAAATCGGGAGAGAAGTTAAGCCCGGGAAGAAGGGAGGGAGGGGTGAGGGGAGTTGCGTTAAGATTTGGTTTTATTTCTCATTATCCTCTTGTCTGATTGCTAATAAATTAGAATTTGTTTTTTCCCCCAAGTTGAGTCTGTTTTGCTCATGCCAGTAATTGGTGAGTGATCTCTCTCTGTCCTTATCTTGATCCACAAGCCTTTTGTTATATTTTTCTCCACCCCTGCCCAGGTCAGGAGGGGGATTGTTAGGGTGGGCTTTGGTGGGCATCTGGCATCCAGCCAGGGTCAACCCACCATGCTGTGTTATGATGTAGTTGTTTTCATTATGGTTTTTCAAGACTTGGTATTAGAGCTGATTTCAACTAATCAATCACTCTTCCTCAGGTCCTTTGGCAGGTGAAAAAAGTCAATAATTTGGGGGGGGGGGGGGGGGGGAATAAATGAGAATACTCCTTTTTTTTTTTTTTAAGAGTAGAAATTGGTGAACAAGCAGACTGATTTAGAGATGCTGAGACATTTTGTTTCCACTTGAATACGCATAGATTAGCCTGAAGATTGAATACAGGCTAGTTTGAAGGTAATCTTTGTCTCCTGAGCTATAGTGATGTCTCCTGGGAATTGTAATTAGAGTTCCTAGTGATCCATTTCCTTTTGTAGGCTGGGGTATCTGACAAAAGAGATCTGTTTTGTCCAGATCCAGTCTGCATTTCCTTAACTGACCACGGAGTTGTTTACAGCTGTGGGGTTTCCAGTGCTAAGCCCATGTCTCATCCCTCATCATCCCATGCCTGTACAAGAAGTATACCTGTGCCTCATCCTGCCTCCACTTGCCAAGGCCTCTGCTGTCATACCAGCTCTCTCTTCTCTAAGCTATGCTGTTGTGTTAGTGGTAGAATGAGGTATTGGCAAAGAATAAATGTTTGCTAATACTATCTATATAAAGCTGTGATTGTACAATATTAAGACAAACAGAAGCAAAACAAGTGAGCAATAGACACCTGATTAATTAAAAGAAGTCATAGCTAAGCCAAGTGAAAGAATGCTGCAGGCAGGTCAAGAAAAGGTCAAACAGCAACTGTGACAAAGCTCAGTCACAAGGCCTTGCAAACTCAGCACACAGCCTGTCGCCATTGCTGGCAATGACAATACTGTATTAATGGGGACACCCAACTGCAAGACTTTTAACAGCTGACTGAACAGCCTGCCCTTGTCACCTTCATTGTGCTATGGAAACACACAGTTGGGAAGTTGGACTCCTCCCAGTGACAAAGGAATAGTGCAAATGTTGGAGCCTCTCTGGCACAGCTGTCCAAGCTGCAGCCGTGGTCTCCTTTGTATATTCTTGCACTGGCCAAAAGACAAGGTACCAACCAGAGCATGTAGGCATCCTAAACTTATTCCTCCTTGAGATTTCCTGAAAAATAGCTGGGCAACAGTTGCTTTAATTTTTCTCAGCTTAAGTCTAAAGTGTAAGTGGTAACCCTGGTAAAGTGCAGGAGCACAGGCTGATCAGACCTGTCTTTCGGAAACATGGACACCAGATCTGGCACTGACTTGGCTCTCTCTGGATTCAGTGCATCTGCATTATCTTAGCTGGATGTTAAATACCGGTTTGTGCTGGTTTTGGCTTTGGTGGTTAGCTTTATGTAAAAGGGCATTTATAGAGTAACTTGTTATTTGGCCAAATTTCCATTATATTTAAAAGCAGGAAGTGAGCAGAACTCTACCGATCTGTACAGTGAGGCTTACATCAGTGTGAAAACTCCTCATTTTAAAGTTTATATTAGTTGAGAGAACAGAATAAGAATCTTCAGCTTTTTTTTTTTAATAAGCAGAAATGTCACAGCCACAAATTCATGGCAGAATCCCTTCTATTGCAGATGGAGGTCTATCAGTCTTTATCATACTGAGCTATTTGGATAAACTGCTAGGTTGCTGAAATTGGGGCTAATGTTGGTTTTATATTAAATCGGATGAAAAATATTTTTTTTAAAAAAAAGCTAAAAAACGAAACCACCTTGCTGCTAAAAATATATTGCCATATACTTTTTATCATCTCAATCATTCTTCTGTGAAATATCTGATGATAAATAATTTTTGAACAATAGACTCATTAGCAAAAAATGTATTAAATAAGTGATTTTAATTGCAGTTACAGAGATTAGACTACATGCATGTTTAACTCAAAATGTAAGGATTTAAAAATGCTAATTAGAGATTAGTGAATACTCATGCAGTAATATTTTAGCTAGTCTAAGAAATTTATTCAAATCAGATTGACATACAAGAAAAAACAGGAATAAACACCAAGAGAAAACCTTATTTTTTGCCACTAAGTGAGTTAGCAATTCAGACAGGTTAATTTCAAACTTCATTAGACAGCTATAATACTATTAGATTACTTGAAGTTATATTTGTACTTTACAGGGCTTCTTGGTAGCCATCTACAACTTATCTAAAGGCAATTTATCTTTACAGAAAATGATTTTACATTTAAATATTCTTAAAGTTTACTAGGGAGTTAATGCCTAGTAACTCATTTCACTCAAGCATTCTACATACGAACATACTTTATATTTGTTAGCTCTAAACTCCTTATATACAGCTTTTTTAAAATAAAACTTGTCTTGGGAAACAGCTTCTACTGGTAAAAATAGTGTTCACATAGGGATGCTCTCTTTGACTTTAGATAGCCATAAGAAAATTGCTTAAATATTCCTCCTGAGAAAAGAGGTGGTCAAAAGTGTCTATGCTTTTACTGTATCAATCATTAGCCTAGTAACTTGGCTTGAAACTTCCTAGGTGTATTTGCTTTTGTTCATCCTTGTTTCTTTGAAACAACAGGAACTTTCTTATTGCCTGCAGTGCAAGCAGACAGTCCATTAAGACTGTAACTTCATGTAAACACAACAAACATTCAGAGCTCCAGGTGAGTGTATCCAAATACAACCATAGCTAATACAGACAGAACTCCAAGTATGGAAATTTCTACTTGTGTCTCATCCTTTGTGCTGAACCTGAGCATGTTTTGGTTTTGTTTGTGGGGTTTTTTTGTTGTTTGATTTTTGGGGTTTTTTGGTAGACAGCTGGGTCTTCACACATACTTTCCTCCCACATGCATAGTAGCCCAGTCCAAAGCAATCTTTCTTGCCATGTTCCTTAGTGGAACCAGTTCCTGCAACTTACACTATGTTTTTTTGTAGCTGGTACCAGAAATTGTACATTATATGGGAATTCAGAAGGTTATGCTGTGTTATAAAAAACAGTAATATAGAGACATACGGCATTATTTCAGCTGGCTCATACTTGTACCATGACCAAATTTTATCTGCTTGTTAAGCTTGCTGGAAGGTAATCTTCTGCAACTACAAGTTAGTCTAAATATAAGTGAATTGAGGTTAATGTGTTCAGAGAGCACCCTAAACAGGTGTAATGCTATTCATAATCTTATACTAGAATTGGCTAAAGACTGCTTCAAGCCTAGCTGCACTAGAATAACACTTAAACACTGAAGGCTTAAGGTAACTCGATATCTTGCCCTTCATTAATAGGCTATTATGGCATGGTATCAGATGGTTCTTATGAGATAGCAGGACTGGTTTTTTTTAATATTCTCTATGATATTTAGTATTGCTTGTTGGAGTTCATGTAGCATGAGTCTGTTTGATCTCACACTGTGGGTGCAGATTCTGGGATGGAACCCTAAATACTTGCAGTCTTTATTCTGCTGACCTCTAATGTTGCTCATTCAATCTGCTCCCAGGGGAGGGGGTGAAAAAAATAATCTGTTAGCATCTTCTACATCATTCATATTCTGACCTTAGAGCCTGTTTGCAGAGTTTCAAATGCTTGGGGGGAGGAGAGGGAGGGAGAGGGCAGGAAGAGGAGGTGTGTGTAATCCTACTCTGTATGACAGCTAAGCAGTCACTAAAACAAAGCTGTTTTTTTTTTTCATTTGTGCAGTGTGAAGGATTAAGGGTTTGTAACTGCTTGTAATCCAGCAGTGTATTGTCATTACCATAATTTGTATAGTACTGTTAAAACAAGGTTTATTATATGGGCACAGTATATGCTATGTAAATAACCATCAATGTTGTAAACAGTCATAACAGTATTTTGATTTATTTTTTTTTAATGCAAGTTCAATGAGGTTTAGTTAGAGTTCAGATGTAGAATACAAGTAAGGTTTGAAACAGTTGGCAGTTGACTGTGATTCATTTTCACAGTAGTGCTTTCTCAACAGGAAGGAGCCTGGGATTTATGCAGTGTAATATCTGTTGGGAATACTGATGTATGATTAGGGTAATCATTCACTCAGTCACCATTGTTCCACACAAGTTCAGTAGAAAATGCTCCTTAATGCGAGCTGAGTGAATAAGAATACTTTGTTAAGAACATACACAGGATAGCAAAAGGTCAGGCTAAGTGTTTCATCCTTCAACTATTTTTAAACTTTGTCCTTGATCTGTCTATCTCTGGGTCAACCTTGAATTTCCTTGTGTTTTCTCACTATGTATAGCTTGTGTGAGAAACACCATGAAGTGAGTTGTTTCAGTGCAGAATAAAGTTTTTATTCACCAGTGGTTCTATGTTTGATACAAACACCTAACAGAAAGAGCCTCATTCCATTACTTAAGGTAGTGCTGCTTTCTGCACCTTCTGACAGTATTTCTGATGGAAGTTTTATGTGAGCGGGTCTCTACACTTTAAAATGAACTCACTTGGATCATTTGGTAATTAGAAGGTGTTTTCAATTTCAGATCCCTAAAGGCTAAACCAGTCTGGAGAGCCTAAGTGATTACTCCCAAATATAGGCTTGGACTTGCTGAGAAGATGATCTGTCTCCTTTTCAAACTTCCCTGTCATTTTGGGTGACACTTGTTATAACTACTTCGCAATAAAAGGATATGAGTGCAAATGCTTTTGTGTTTTTTCCTGCTCTGGAAGAAAAATTAAAAATTGAAACAGGTCTTTAAGTGCCAATGTCATCTTTCTTGTGCTTTACAAGATTCTAATTTAATTGAAAGTGGAGATAGCTTGGAATTCAGGATCACAGCAGCTGGGAATCTGTTGTTGCTAACTGTGAAAATCTGGGCTGGAGTGGACAGTCGAAAACAGCAGCAGCCTACTGCCTGTATCTGCCCTCAGGTTTGACATGTGTCCCCTGTATGCTCCCGTCTGTACCCACGCAACTTAAAGCTTTGTAACTTTGGTGTCCTGACCTTCTATAGTGAAGGTGTTACACGGTTGCTCTTTTTTCTTTCCTGGCTTTGGGCTTGAGCATGTTGTTCTGTGGCCCCTAGATAGCAATGGACACTCTGCTGGCTCTTCCTTTGAGAGGGTGGGAATGTTGTAAATAAGCAACTGATTGCAAACTCCCTTTTCAAGTTCAATGGAGTAGCTAGACAACCGTGTACAGAAAGCTTTTTTTCTAGTTCAAGCAGTCACTACAGCATTACAGAAATCATCTGGGTGCTGTTGCCTTCCTGGGACCCTAAACAGGAGACTACCTGTGTGACAGTTTTCTCAGGGGATAGAAATGAGCTTTTAAGGTTCGAGGGGTTTTTTATTATTATTCTTTAAATTTGTATTAAGGAACTACTTAATGTTGGGGTAAATTTGAAACTGTCAGGATCTCTACCACCTTGCTAATTGCCTCTGCTAGGGCATTTCTCTAGCAAATGTTTTGTAACCACACGGGTTGCGGAGTGAGGGTAATTCAAGTGAAAATTTGTACTTTAAGCAATTGCAAAATCGGCTCTGGACTTTCTAACAGTTCTTGGTGTCTCTTTCTCCATTGACTACTAGTTCTGTTTGACTTCTGAACAAAGTCTTTATTCCCAGTTTGACAACCTATAATTCAGTGAAGAAAGTCTGAATGAGGGATTTTTTTTTTTTATTTTTTTTTTTCTGTCATTAGATGCTAACAAAGTAATGCAGGGCCATAGCTTGGTCACAGCTTTACAGAATACCTATATAGACCTCTTTATTATAAACTCCCCAAAGGAGACTGAAAGGCTTTCAAGATTAATATAATGCAGTTTAAAAGAACTCTAATACTTTTTAAATGGAGGCAACTCAGCAATTGGGTCAGAGAGGACAGAAATTCAGAAGTCAAATAATCATTTTTATCTCCTCATTGTGCCTTTACAGGTGAGTCACTATTTTCAGGCTTGGTTTTAGGCTATGCATTAACTTCTTGATCTGTAGCAAAGTGAAGAATTTCCTTTTAGTCCCTAGAAAATTCAGCTGCCTCTGAGACATGGCTGTGGATTTTCTAAGTGTTTCTATCTTTCCAGCTCCTTGTAGGTAACACACCCTGTCATCTAAGTCTCTCTCCCTGGGCATACTCCTGAGTGCCCCAGGAACAGCCCTCCTCTCTTCCCAAGGGCTCCATCAAGACTAGTCTTCCTTCTTAAAGGAATGCAATACAAATTGAGGTAAAATAAAACAGGCAATACCCATAGCACCAACCTGAATGTTACCAGTCAATAAATTTATAACATTAAAGACATCTATTTACAGGATCAGATTAATACATTCCAGTTCCTGTTGTCCTCAGTGTGCTAAAGGCAACTCCGGGTATTTATTGAATGCTTTACAAAGAGCTGTTCTTAATGTCAGATACTTGTCATTCACCTTAGCATCTGTGCTAGCCTGGAACAGAATGGAAGGAGAGAAATGAGAGAATATGGCAGGTATACAAGCACTAAGAATGCATTTCTTACTACACACAGGTTCAGATATGTGAATGATTGTTAGAATATGTGATAATCAAGGTTCAATGTGGTTTCGTACTTCTTGCCTACAGAAAAATAAAGCTTGATTTAAGTGAAATTGTTATTTTTAGAATAATGAAACGGTTACCTTTTATCAAGCTGTCAATACTGCATGACTTGTAAGAAAATGCTGTTCACAGATGGTTATTTTCTAGACTTGAGCAGTGGAAGAAAAGGAGCCTATCAGTCTGTAAAGTGGGTAAAAAAAAAACCCCTTAAGATTATTATAAATAACAATTTATTAGATTGAATTGTACTATATATGATCTCAGTAAACTGCTTTCAACCTCTATTAATTTCTTTCACAGGACACAAGGACTATATTATAGCTACATAATCAGTGCACTTAACACTCTCCAGCACCAGTGGGAGCTTCAGATCTTGTTTTCTTTGAAATGTGGGTGGCCATGTTTGACTTGACATTTCCTGGGTTTGTGTTCTTTAGTAGGAATTTTTGGCAATGAAATTAATCGCTATTCTACTGGAAGAGTACGTAGAAGCAGAATTCCTCAGAGCACAATTTAAGCTTCTATGGTAAGTTTTAGTGGAGTTGCATAATGTCAGTTGTCATAGAGTCTTATCTTGTGACAAACTGATAAATCTTCAGAATGCAAGTCTCTCTAAACCGAGACTTGTAAAGATTCTTTCTGTAAGAAAGGACTGCAACACTGGAGTAAAATAGCGCTTGGTTTTTCTCCTGTAAAGCTTTAAATAAAAAGAAACTCATTTTTGTCTTGTGAGTCTTTAATTAGAGTTCTTCAGTGTTTTGCAATAACTTTTACAGCCTCCATTCATGCTATCAATCCTACAGTATGTTTACCAAATTAATATTTTAAAACAGAAGTGAGAAAAGTAACATAGCTTGCCTGGACTGCAATGGGGAATGCTCTCCATAAACAGGTTACTGACAGAGAAAGGAAGACATGAACTACAGGACAAGGGAGGGCTGTATGAGGCACACAGCCAAGTATATTAAGAGTATGCTCTGTTCTGACAATAAACATTCTCAAGAGCATAAGCATAAAGATCCTACCAAAATATTTATCACCTTTGGTAATTCTAAATAGAATTTGATACTTGAAAATATGTTCTGAGCAATCTACTAACCTGCTGCATAAGTGTTTTGCTGAGTCCATGGCTGTACTGATGAGAGCGCTTCTTTTCAGTAAAATAAACAAGAAGCAGGCTTCAGAGATAAAGTAGCTTATTTAATTGCCTTGGAGTATGCAATGTCAGAATGAAGGAATATGCTCCTGGAATGTTAAAAAATATTTGCTTTGCTGCTTATGGTAATATACCAACTCATTTGGAAGAATTTTTTTCCTGTTTTCAGGATTCCTTATTTCTGTTACTTACGCCACTTTTAGAAGAATGCTTAGCCATTAAAATGTAAATTTTCTTAGACCTGCAGTCTATTCTGCTTCAATTTAGAAGCTAATGGTAGTAAGAGCTGTAAAAATATGGGAAATGCAAATAGTATTCCCAATGTTCGAGGGGAAAAAAGTGGACTGTTTAACTTAAGCTAACTTACATTAGTAAGGACTCAGGAGGCTCTATTACTAATGCTGTGTTAATTTAATGTCAAAGCAGGAATGGGAATAATTAAGTGACTGTTGTCCTTTTTGCCCTCTACCTGCTACTTCCAGAATCCTATTTTCATTGGACATTTGCAGTGATTAAATTTTACTTAAAGTAAAATACTGGACTAGTACAGGATCCAAGTTGTTCTTCAGTTCTTGTAGAAATTTATTTATTTAGTGTTACCTGTTATGATAGGTTTAAGCATGTATTAAGCTAAATATAGACTCAGTCCTGTGAATTTGATTTAAAAAATTGTGGTTTCATGTTAGCAGGAGAGCAGGTTTGTAGAACTGTAATGCAAGGAAAATGTTAAGATTAAGTACTTCCAATAAATGACAAATGGATATTCAAGCTACAATAACAGGTAAAACAAACTTGAGTTTCTTATCAGTAAGACTAGGCAAACTGTTCTGCTGCTTTTGTGAGATGTGATGCCCTTTTTCCAAACTTCTATACTGCTACTTCTGCACATTTGACTCTCTGAAGCTACAGTGAGAGATCACAATGCTAATGGCTCAGCACAGTAATTTTTTTGCCTACCAATGGGAAGTAGTGAATGAATTCCATATTTTGCTTTGCATGTGCACACAGCTTTTACTTTGCCTATTAACCAGTCCTTTATTTTAACCCATAAGTCTTTGCACTTTTATCCTTCTGATTCTTTTCCCCATCCCACTGCAGGAGAGTGAGTCTCTGTGTGGTGCTTAGCTGCCTATTGAGCTTATATCACAACATGGATAAACTGGATAAACTCCTGAGAGGTGGTAGGGGAAAAGGAGGAAAGACAGCATTTCTTCATTTAAGGACTTTCCTTTCAAAAATGATTCATTTGAACTGAGAGCTATTTTGTAATTGTTTGGGTTTTTGTTCTAGTTTTTCAGGTGAAGGGTCTTCTCATTTCAAGCCAGATTTCCTCTTGGCCTGTAATTGCAGATGGGCTCAAACAACTTTCTCTAGTAATCAAAAAGCTTTGCATGACTGTATGTGTGCTTAAAACAAACAAACAAAAAACCCCACAAAAAAACCCCTGTGAATTAGTGGAAGATATCTTCTGTACTTTTGTGGTCTCAGACTCTTACCTTTGGTGAAATAATTGGTGCTTATTTCTTGGTCATCTTACTGAACACTAGGCTTTGCAGATTGTTGCTGCTGGTCACTACTGTGGATCTATTAACTATTAATATGTGCCACCTGTATCTGGCTCTGTGGGATGTCTGAGATCCCACAGGCATGAGACAATGAGTTGTTGGACTCAAACCAGACTGCAGTGACTCTTGTGAGTATAAATCGTCATACTCTTTTACTGACACACTTGCATTTATCCAGCATGCCTTCAGAGTCACTTATAGTTCAAATTTCAGACCATATAGTAAACCTGTATTTCAGTGTGGAGATGTGCTTGAGTTGTTTCTTTGCAGCTTCCCATTTGAAGCACAGTATGTGCAGATCTCTCTGCCAGAGTATATACATATACTATAAAGAGATAGTCCATTCAATCCATAGTTTTGCAAAATATTCATCCATGCAAATTCACTATCCGCAACTGTTGAGTCTTAGATTCTAATCTCTTGACCAGTCTGTAACTTCAAAACATAATTTATCCTTCCTGAACATGATAAAATTGTGTGGATAGGAGTTTATGCAAGTGCTGCAACTAAAACTTTATTTACTTTACTCTGCAGAGGACTGCAATGATGTCTTGGCTTTAAGCCATTAATTCAGCAGTTTACAGAACTTGTTTTATGTGTTACTTAAACTCCTTGTACTGTTCCAAAACCATTCTTTGTCCCACAGCCTGACTGTGAAGCTGCTCACTTTCTCAGACATCCTCTGGTCTTCTTTGGCCTCTTGAATAAGTATATGAAGTTAACTAACATCTCTGCCTTCATTATTGCCACTGTTCACCCTTAAGTTCTGCTCAGCTATTTATAGTAAGAGCTTATTTCCTCATGCTTTTTTTCCATTCTCATTGTACAGGGTGCAGGTGCCCGGGTGCTGGGTTTTATGAACTTTATGAGAAAGACACCACTGGAATTTTTTGTAATGCCACAGTTTGGACTGGGCAGAAATTAGAAGGCTCAAGAGTCCACGTTTACTTCACTTTTTTCCTGCCGTGTAAATCTCATGAGCACAGAATTACAAAGAAAAAGGAAAGCTGAGGAGGGCAATGTGAATACACGTCCTTAAAAAAAATAATCACATTACATAAACTGTACTGAGTGCAGGTACCTGTGAGGGCCTGCCCTGTGCTGGACACAGCCGGTCCCATCCGGCTCCAGCGGCCCCAGCACGGGGCACAGCTGAGCCCCTCAGGCACGGGCGGGCGGGGGCCTCGGGGAAAGCCTGTGTCAGGGAAAAACGCTGCCCAGCAGCCAGGGCTGAGGGAAATGGGGTGAGAAACAGCCCTGCCCTCCCCGAGGGGAGAGGGGAAGGAGGGGAGCAGGGGCTTCAGGCGCCCCGGCAGAGATGTCCCTGCGGCCCCGGTGGGGAGAGACCCCGCTGGGGCAGGGGTTTCCCTGCAGCCCCTGGGAAGGCCCCGCGCTGGAGCAGGGATAGGGTGAGGAGGAAGGAGCGGCAGAGAGGAGCTGCCCTGGACAAAACCCCATCCCCTCGTGCTACTCAGAAGGTAGGAGGAAGAGCAGTTGGGGGTGAAGGGCTGAGGGTGAGCCTGTGAAGAAGAGAGTATGGAAGGGGAAAGTGGTTTAGTTTTCATCTTTATTTCTTATCTCTACTTTAACTGGCAATAAATTAATGTTTCCCCAAGTCGAGTCTGTTTTGCCTGTGATGGTAATTGGTAAGGGATCTCCTTGTCTTTATCTTTACACATGACCTTTTCCATCTTCTCCTCCCTCGTCCTGCTGAAGCAGGGGAGTGAGAGAGCAGCTGGGTGGGCATCTGGCAGGCACCCAAGGTAAACCCACCACCACTACTTGTTATTTAAAATGGTCTTCTGCTACTTTGAACTTCTTAAAAGTTCTACTGTAAAAACTTCATTTGTACGCTTCCATTGTAAAAAGGATGAAGAAAATGTATTTAAAAAAAAAAAAAACCAAAAATGAAAAACAAACAAATAAAAAGGAACAGTAGCTTACATCTTGCTGACAGAAAATATGCTTCCTTCTTGGTAGCCATTCTCCTTTAGCATAATAAGCCCATACCATATTGGCAGCTTCTCTTGTTGGTTTTTCAAGGGAGCAATTCAGATCTGTCCCTATTATGTTGTAGTTACCTAAGGGAAAATGCTGAGTTACTTACATTCCCCTCTGCAAAAAGAAATGGGAGGGTGAAGGTAGTGGAGGCATAAAACAGTGGCAAATGTGAGGAAGTACCCATCCCAGTCTCAGCAGCTGAGGTTGTCCTCTGTATTTGCATTGTGGAGATGGGGAAAGAGTTTCCAGATCAACCATCTGTAGGAAAGTAGATTTTTTTTTTAACTCTTTTTTTAACCAGAAGATGGATGTTTGTTTGTTTGTTTAAATGTAGGGATGTATCTCAGGTTTTAGAAAATGTTACAGCTGTTGAGACTGGAAGTAGGTTAAAAGAATTCATCTGATGACTTTCTACCTTACACAGATTGAAAGCATATATAACAATGTCCTAATTCATGCATCTTGCTTATTTACTATGAGTATTCAAACTGAGCATGCAATGAACCCTGCTGATCTGAAACACTGAAAAGGGAAATTATTCTTGGTGTTTGCACTAACTGTTTAAATAAAGATCTACTTCATCAGGGATAATTTGTTTTTAATTTCCTGACTAATATTGCCTTGGCCCTTTTAGAAAGTTACCTTTCAAACCTGAAAACAGTTTTGTGTAAATATGAACAGCTTTTAAGTGAAAAGGGGTATAAAACAATTCTTGAAAAAGTGTGCATTTAACTCGCAGGGTTTTTATCTGTTACTAGCATGTTTCCTTTGGCATAGCTGTCATAGCATTGTTAGAGGAATGGGAAGGTAAAAGATGACCCCCCAAAAAAGTAGTTTTATTACTAGCTTAAACCAGTGTAAAAGATCTCCTTATTATGCAGAGTTGTTCTCCAGCTTAGAAGGCCACCTCATTCAATTGTTGGACCCTGCCATTCCTGGAGTCTTCAAAATGCATCAGATCCACTACAAACTCTCTGGGGCTGTTGACCTATATGTGCAGCTCTGCTCCTGCATATTACGTTTTAATGGTACTGTATTAAGAGACTTCTGTGAGAATTAGTGGTGGATTAAAAGTATCTTGATGAAACAAGCTTTGTTTAAAAAGTTAGTTTTGAATACAGATATCCCCCAAATGCATTACCAGAAAGTATTCTTTCAGTCCGAAATAATCTTCAAGGCTTTTTTTTCAGACTTGGAAACTTCATTCAGCTTAAGATATGAAAACTTTGTTGAACTTAACCTGTCTTTTTTTGAAGTCATATAGCAGCTGTGGACCTGTTTTTTTAACAATGTAAATTGGAACAATTCTTTTGACTGTATGGAGTACACCAACAAAAAATATGCCTAAAAACTTGTGACATGTTAGAGTAAATCTGTGGATCTGAACACTCTGGCAAATGTACTTCTTTGACCCACTTAGTGGATGATGACTGTGGATGAAGACTGTGGATGGTGTCTATATGGATTTTAGCAAAGCCTTTGACATTGTTTCTCACAGCATTCTCCTGCAGAAACTTGCTGCTTATGGGTGTACTCTTCACTGGGTAAAAAAAGCTGGCTGGATGGCCAAGCTCAAAGAGTTGTGGTGAATGAAGTTAAATCCAGTTGGTGACCAGTCACTAGCAGTGTTTCTCAGGGCTCAGTACTGGGACCAGTTCTGTTTAATATCTTTATAAATGATCTGGATAAGAGGATTGAGATGACACCAAGTTGGACAGAAGTGTTGATCTGCTTGATGGTAGAAAGACTCTACAGAGGGAAGAGTGGCTGGAAAGCTGCCTGGCAGAAAAGGACCTGAGGGTGCTGGTCGACAGCTGGCTGAATATGAGCCAACAGTGTGCTCAGGTGGCCAAGAAGGCCAACAGCATCCTGGCCTGTATCAGTGTCCTGGTTTTCAGCTGGAACAGAGCTGGGTTTCTTTTTCAGTAGCTAGAATTGTGCTGTGTTTTGCTTTCAGACTGGGATTTACTATAAGAGAGACACTGATAACATCCCAGTGTTTGCATTTTTGTAACTGTAAGCGAAGGTCTTTGTGTTCTGTTAGTCCACAAGCACAAGATTTAAGGGGGGGTGAAGAATATTTAAATTAATAAACTTAATTGACAGTTAGATATGCCAGTGGGGTATTCCATATCATATCACGTCATGTCCAGTATATTAGTGAGGGACTCTTCCTCTTTTGCTCTCTCTGGCTTTTTGCTCGGGCTCTCATTCTTCCAGGATTGTCGCTCCTCCGGGATCGTTATCTGGGAATGGGCCAGGCTCTGTCAGCAGAGGGGTGAGCTACAACATTGGGTGTCACTCATTTGCATATTTTGTTACTGTTATCACTACTATTTTAATATTAGTATTATTTTAAGTTTTCTCTCTGTTCTTATCTCAACCTACAAGCCTTCTTATCCTTGCTTCCCGATCCTCTTCCCTTTCCCCAGGGGGTGGGGGGAAGTGGGTGAACGGCTGTGTTGGCTGCTAGCCAAGGGCTACCCCAGTGAAACTATCACAATCAGGAATAGTGTGGCCATCAGGACTAGGGAAGTGATTGTCCCCCTGCACTCAGCACTGGTGAGGCCGCACCTTGAGTACTGTGTTCAGTTTTGGGTCCCTCACTACAAGAAAGACATGGAAGTGCTGGAGTGTGTCCACAGAAGGGCAACGAAGCTGGTGATGGGTCTGGAGCACAAGTCTTACGATGAGCGGCTCAGGGAACTGGAGTTGTTTAGACTGCAGAAAAGGAGGCTGAGGGGAGACCTTATCACTCTCTACAGCTACCTGAAAGGAGGCTGTAGCGAGGTGGGGGTCAGTCTCTTCTCCCAAGTAACAAGTGACAGGACAAAAGGAAACAGCCTGAAGTTGTTCTAAGGGAGATTTAGATTAGATGTCAGGAAAAAATGTCTTCACTGAAAAGATTGTCAAGCATTGGAACTGGCTGCACAGGGAAGCGTCTCCTTCCCCCTGAACAGGGCAGAAGTCCCTGTCCCTGGAGGTATTTAAAAGACACATAGATGGGGTACTTCAGGACATTGTTTAGTGGTGGACTTGGCAGAGTTAGGTTTATGGTTGGGCTGTATTATAAGGGTCTTTTCTAACCTAAATGGTTCTATTGTATTCAAACACTTAGATTATTCTCAAGCTAATACATAATTCAACATAAACTGGAAATGTGATGCCAGCAAAAAGCAGTCTACTTGGTAGATTAGACTCTGATACTGTTATTCATATGTGCAAGAGGATTTCTATTGGCAGAAAAGATACATGTGTATCAAATGGAATGAACTGTGTGGAAATATTAACATGATCAAGTGATACAAAGATAAAACTTATTTAATGCTTCATATGTATTTCATGCAAAAAAAAAAAAAAGTTATTTTTTGGAAGAATAAGGATTTTTTTATTTTTAAATTTACCTTTTATGGTTCTCACAGTCATAGTAAGAAAAAGCATCTTGCATTTTATAATAATAGATTGATGCACTACTCTGGATACAGTTACATCTTCTGCTCTGGCACTTAGGACCTATTGTTTACTAAGGAACCTATCTAAGTCAGAGAAGGACACCTGTAGCAGATGATGGAGCATGTCCCAAGTATGCTGGCCACCAAGGTAGTTTGAAGGTAAAAATCTGAGTATGAAACATTTGCAGTATTCAACAGAAAATATGGTATTCTGTCTACTTACCTACTTAACAGTCTTCAACAACAAAATATCAGGTCTTTGTAAGCATGAATGTTACAGAAGATAAATTTTGCAATTATCTAATGTTGAAATGCAGATGATTTTAACTTTTCTAGGTTTGGGGAGTTTTTTAAACATTTTTGTTGGTATTTCATATAGAGAATACTCTTAGCTGCGACAAATACATTGTGACCTTTGGCTTGTAAATAAATATTTTGGGTTAAAGTGTTTTCTATTTTGCTGCTTTCATCCTAAACCTAAACTAGAACATTAAGATCAAGTACAGAACATGATATTGGTGTGGGGTTTTTTGTTTGATTTCTTTTAAGTTAATTCTTGAAGTTGAGTCATCTACGGTGAAAATTAAGAGTAATATGGATCAAAAGACTACAGCTTGCTGAAATCCCTTAATGTATACGTCTCTTAAATGTATAAGGTGCTTAAAACCTCTTGTAAACTGTTTTTTCATGTTCCTCTAAGTTCTTACTTTCATATGAAATTAATTATTGGCCCTTTTAAAATAAGAGCAGTTAAAAAAGCAGTGAATCTGTGAGATTTCCTAACTGGAGTCCTTGTGAATTATCATCAGTCTTGTGATCTTGAATTCTGAAATAGTGCTGTATATTCTCTGTAGGAGCTCACTGCCTTCTCATTGATAGGAAATGTCAGAAAAATTAGGTTGGTCTGAAAATTTCTCAGGAGTCACAGGAAGGGTATTTGCAGAAATGTTTCTCTTGCATTCCAGTATAATCTCTTTTCCTTTTCTCCTTTCTCCAGCTTTCCCCTCGTTATAATAAGATAATTTGTGATATGCATCTGGTACCTTTTTCTTTTCTTGAGAAGTTATTATAATGCTTCCATTTCTAACCTTCAATTTATGTTCTATTGTGTCCTACTGAAATTATTTCCTGTTGCACACATTCCCCGGTTCAGATAGTTTTATTATTGTGCCCTTTTCAATTCACTAAGGACACCTTTACATTCTGACAGAAACATAGTTCTTCAAAACATAGATGACCTAAATCTTAAGGAGAAATGTAGTATCATTTCCCAAGAAGATTTCTATTTCATTCTGTGATCCTGGAAGATCATTCTTAAGTATCACAGATATGATATTGTTATAAAATGAATTTCCCATGAAAGTGACCTCTCACTCAGGAGAGATTAAACATTTGCTTTGTATTTATCATCCCTTTTGAGTGAGAATTATACCACAAGGCACTGGGAAAATATATAGGGACATATTATTTTACATTATACTTGGTCGGAAAAAGAATACTAAAACCTACATTAAAATACATGAAATAATTTCTACTTGTGTTAGTATTTGTGAGCATAACTTGTTCTCTAGAAATAATAAAGGAAACCTTTGGAAATAATTTGACTTACAAATATTCAAGATTGCTAAGACTTTGCAATAACAGTGCAGACAACAAAATTAATAATAATCTTAATTTTGTTTCTTTGGTTATTCATTATATAATGGAGTTCAGTGCTGTGATCATGGGAACTTATTTTCCCCATGCATTTCTGGTCCATGGAACAGAGTCTTTTCTCAAGTTGATCTGTGTTCAAGTATGAACCTAAACTGTTTTCTGAACACTACTTGCACCCTCTGAAAATGCAGGCGTTTGTTTGGTTTGGGTTTTTTTCCAGTTTCCTGTGATCACAGTGTCTGGTTCCAAACTAACTTGTTTGCATTACCATTCAAATGGCAGAGTCTTGCTATTCCTATGGGATAAGAGGTTTGGGATAGGAGAGGTTGGGATATAAGAGGAAGTTTGGGTTAGAAATACCCTGTAATTATAGGCATCTTGATTCAGTTACATTTTTTCTAGTATTATGATGATTATGTAGGTTCAAAACAGGCTGAAACATGGAACGTTTGAAGTCTAATGTATAAAAGTACTGAAGATCACGTCTCACACCAAGAAGAGGAAGGAACACACAAAACAGGCTGTTCTTGCTGCACTTAGAACAGTTACTGAGACCCATTTCAGATCTGGGTGGCCACAGTCACTTGCTTTTTTGTCTCTGAGAATAGAGGTTGATTATGAGTTATTTGACCTATCTTGCACGTAATCTGATTGATCTTCTGCAGTACTTTAATCTCTCAAGAATGGCTTGGTTCTTGTGCACTAACATAAAACTTGTATTTTATATTCCCTTCCCTCACACCCTATCTAAACTTGTTTTCTTTCAGACTTCATCCCAGGGTTTTCTTTTCTTGCTTTGTTGCCTGCTCTTGTTCTAGCCTGACCATGTAATGGTAAAAGTTAACTGATAGTGCAAAGAGGTTTTTCCATCTCTGCCACTGTCTCTTTTCAGGTACTGATACTTCTTTCTGAACTGGGAATTAATGAAATCATATTCTGCTAACATGATGAAAGCTATTAACAAATCTGACTCTCTTAACTGGTCAGAGCACTTTTCTTCTGATCCTTCCATTGCTTGGGGAAACAGTAACAATGGATGGATTGCCTTTAGACCATCTTACTCCTGAACCACATTGTCCCAGTGTGATTCCACTCCCTTCCCAGCCTGTCACTGATCTAACAGAAGAGAACTAAAGTAATTGTAATTACACTGGTGTTATTGTACTCTCAGATACAGAATAGAGCTTGATCTAGATCTGCTAAGCTTGAAAACATAGAGCAGGTGCTAAATTCTTCAGAATAATTAGTCACAGCAAGATTCTTCTTGAAAACAATTTAACATGACAGTCAACACTACTTAAAATTATACCATTTCCCCCGTACTTCCAGTATTATGAAAAATACTTTGTTCTCTGATAGTCTGTCTTTCAGAGAAGTGAGTATTGCTGATTGTCTAAATAATTTTAATTATCTTTATAAAGGTGACAAATGTTTTCTTCCCTCGGTTATAAGTATACCAACCTTTTCTACTCTGAGAAAGCAAGTAAGGTCAGAGGTGAGGGTTTTTCTGGCAGAGTTCTTTCCATTCAGTGCACAAATCACAAACACATTCAGAGTTACTTTTCCTCGTGGGAAAATGTTATCCCTTTTCAGATGTTTACAGTTTCCCCATTTTTCTTCTGTTCTTGTTAATATGTCATTCTATGACTATCATGGATAGTCACAATCTACAGGCAGTGCCTAGATTTACCAGTCTCCTTTTTCCCTGATCAGCCTTGCAAGTTGACAAAATATTCAGATTTGGGGGGGAAGAAAAAGCTAACTTATACGCCAATACATGTTTCCATTTTTAATATTTTTTTTAAAAGAGACTTTACATTTTCCTCTAGTATTTTATAGAAAACAGGAAAAAATGTTCAAATTGAAGTTTTGGTTCATGCAATGCTTGCAGTAGCTGTTTGAGCTACTGAAAGCACTGTTTTGTGGACATTAAGAAGTGAATATACAGCTGGCTTACTCGTCCCAGAGTGAGGAATCAAAGACTTCTGGCTGAATGGATGTAAGGGTCTTGGGCTGTGTTGGAAAACATTGGTGGTATTCTGAGGACATTTTCAAGTTTTCCCTTAAAGGAAGGGAGGAGCACAAGAGGCTAGGCTAAGGTCTTCATTTCTTTGTTTAGCTACAGAAATCTGTTTCTTAATTGTCTTGCTTCATTATGGATTTGGATGACAGGCTGGCTTAAGAAATAAGATTCCCCAACATCCCAAATACTGTCCCAGCATCACTGCTGTTAAATCTATATCTTAACTCTCCTTCCCTATGCAGATCCTAATGGAATACAGCTCTAAAAGTCAGAAGCATTAATAAATCTAAATCTTTTAGCAACAGGCACATGCCTATTTGGGGAGCAGAAGTGGGTGAACTACTTAGTGGTACCGGAAGCCATTATTTTGGTATGGATGGAGAAGCTCTTAAAGTTTACCTGAAGTAACTTTAAAGCTAAGAAGGACAGAGTAACTAGGGTGTATACTGAGTTAAAGGATGTTGGAAAACATCTAGGGCATCTTTGCATGTATTGTTGAAGGTATTATTAAGCCTGCTGCTTGAAGACTGCTGAGAACCTGTGACTGAAGACTAGGAAATCAGAGGCTTGCAAGCTGTATTTTGAGAGATTCCAGCTAGAGAGGTTCTCTACCTCCTTGGCATCTGGGTAGACTCCCACACCACCCAATCCTAGCATAGTGCAAGCTGTGAGTAGCAGTGGGGGCACCCCGTGGGGGCACAAACTGCCCTGGAAGTTGCTGGTGGAAACCAGTTCCAGCTGACTGGTGATGATGAAATGCCAGGGGATGGGGAAGAAAACCCTACCAGGCACCAGAATTGTACCCAGCCTGTCACAATATGCACCCATACCCTGGCCCTGACCCTCAGCAGTTGTTGGGGCAGGAGAAAGAGGGCAGGTTAGGTGAAGCACAGCCTTTCCTGCCTTCCTCTTCTGCCCTCCTCATCTCCTTGCCAGAGCAACTTCAACAGCTTGGGTGCACACCCTGAGCTGAAAATGTGGGAAGTGGGGAGTGGGGATGTGGTGGAGGGGAAGTGGTAGAGGCTAGGTGCTCATGTAATGGTGTACTGAGGAGTCCTGGGATGCCTGCTTCTGTGCCTGACTTCTGGCCAAAGGGTCATATGGATTAGCAGCAAATTAACCAAAGGAAATCTTGAAAGTGTCCTGCCTGCAACACCTGCCTGTAGCTGTGCTCTGTTATGGAGAAATGAGGGACCACTTGTAGAAAAGTCCATACTGTGGAAACCTTTGGGAAATCCGAAAAAGATACTTCTGGATTTCTTATCTTGCTTGCTTTTTCATGCTGTTTGAATTCCAGGGTATCATAATTTGTGTTCTCAGCGTCCAAAAATAAAACTATGAAAAACTGGTATAAGAACTCCTTTGCAAGGCATCTTTATTACTGAATTTAACATGCTTTTCAGTATCCTTGGTGATGTGGTCAAAGCAAAGAGAGAAGAAAAGCATGTAAAGGGTTAAGTTTGTTGCTTTGGATTGAGATTAATTTGTTTAAAAATTACTGTTTTGTTTTCAAGGCTTGTGGTGATCTTGAACTTAAAGCAAGGAGACTGGCTAATGGAAGAGGCTGTGGAAGCCTCTGGAGTGACAGTGTCTAAAGTGAAATGAAAAACCTGAAAATTTAAAGTGCTGAAAATCATGTGAGTGAGAAGACTGGGCAATTTCTCTTTTAGAATGCTATGAAAACTGATGCGTGCTCAGCTTGATTGTGGAGACTTAGTAATTCCTGTAATTTCATACTTTACACAAAGATAGAAATTGAGCGATAGTTTTGAAAGACTATTTCTTACAAATTGACTAGTCTTCTAAAATGAGCAAAGCTGGAGAAAATCTCTGAAAGTATTGAGCAAACAGAAAATGTATCCTAATGATAAGTAGGTTTGATAGCGATAGCTAATGTTATCCTGGTATTTATCTTTAGGGGAGAAAAAGTGTTTGAGACAAGCTCTAATATATGAATGACTTCTATGTAAACACTAGCATTTTGGTTGCTGTTAGACACCTGTCCTGCTTCTGCTATTGTAATAACTGATGTAGATTATGACAACCTAAAGCAATACTGGGAGATTTAAACAAGAAGATGATATTTGAGTTGGAAATCAGGAATTTGGGGAACTTTTTTACAGGATAATTTGGAGATTAGAAAGCACAATTATGGAAGTACTTGTTTTGAATCTGCTCATGTTGAGAGGTTATTTCCTTTTTAAAATTACTTTGTGCTAGTATGGCTGAATTCAGTTTCTATATTTACTGGAACTGTGTGTTCTGAAGGCAGATCACGGTATTGTGCTGCTTTTTTCCCCAAGTACAAGATTCTTTTTCAATAAAAGTAGGAAGAAAAGTTGATTATGTTAAAAAAATTATGTTAGAAAAAAGGCTCTTTTTCTTATTGATGTATTCATCTAACATTATAATCACCTTTCAATAGTTTGAGATGCATATTTTAAACCTAAAAATGTACACTAGAAATAATTGGAATTTAAGAAAATTTGGAGAAGGATTATACATACCTGAAACTTGTTGGTTTTCTTCCTATTTGCTTTTCTTTGTTTTTCCTATTTGTGTTCTGTTCTTGGAGATAACTAGTAGCAATCACTCTACTGGTATATCCACTGTAAGGGGCAAAACTTGTCTTGATCACCAAAATATGAGACTTTTGATTTGTCAGTTTAGGTTGTTTCTCAAGAAAAATTCCTCACTTTGTAAGGGATTGAGTGAAAGAGAGAGAGAACTGAAGTTTAGGTTTATAAACGTGCATGATTAAGGCTATCTTGCATTGTTGCCATGTATTTAATTGATGTGTGAGATACAGACATTGTTAGAGCACAATTTGGTGCATCCGTGCTATTCCAAAATGTGCTTAGATTGTGAAGGAACTTGAACACCAATATAACTATATTTATTTGAAAGATGTGGCCCACATTTTCAGAATGCTTTTCATTTGGTAGCATACATGCAACTTTATATAAACAGAATTCAGAAATATACAATTCTGGATGAAATTAGTGCTACACCTAAATTTGCGGCATTCATTAGAAGTAAAACTAGAATTGTTTTCCTCTGAGGTCCTACCTGTTTTTGTGAATTTCATTAAGTGGGGATTCTTGACACAGTTGCTGAACTGGAATGTAAAAATGGACCAAATTCACTAGCTATATAGACAGATAGGATTTCTGAGGAGAAAAAAAACCCCAAAATTCTCCTTCATGTTTCAAGCAAACTTCAGGACTGTTAAAATGACCATGGAAACAGGAGAAAGAGAAATGGAGCTGATAACTGGCACCTATTTTTATGATAAGCAAGTGTCTAAGATTCTGCATCTGCTAGTCTATAATTTGCTCAGGGAGATTTAAAAACAAACAAAAAACCCCACAACAAAACAAAACCAACAAAAAAAACCCCTAACAAAACCCAAGCAAAACCACCTAGCTCTTACATGTGTTTACTTTTTCTAGACAAAGCCTCAATAATGTTCTATGTTTTTGACTATGCCTTTAAACATTGCTTTACAGTGTAGTTAGTTAAGTAGGTGTGTTAAGAACAACTCTGTCCCCTTCCACCAAGTTATCTGAATCCCCTGACCATCTTTGCCCTTCTCTGGACTCTTTTCAATTAGTCCATATTTCCTTTGTACTTTGGACACAGAACTGAACACTTCTTTAGATACAGCTTCATAAGCACTGAACAAAGGAGATGTGTATCTGTGATCTTGCTGCCCTTTACATGGTTACTGTTCGCTGCTGGTAGGATGAGGCTGAGTTGCATTTGATTGTAAACCTGTATGTTTCTGCAGAATTGCTGGTTTATACTGGTGCACAGACTGTTCCTGGGCAGAGGACTTGGCCTTTGTTAATGAAGTTCTTGTTCACCCATTTTTCCAGCATGAGTTTCCTGTGAATTTCAGCTTTACCCTTCAGCATATCAGTTGCTCTCCCCATATTGATATCACCTGCAAAGTTGATGAGAGTGTAATGAGGTAATTCATCCTACTGTCTGAGTTGTAGATGGTGTTGATGAAGAACACTGATCCCTTGTTGGGACTGAAGCTTAAGGAACACTTGCTCATAGGTGACTGCTAGACAAGCATTGAAACATTTACTACCACTTTCTGAATCTGATGGTCTCTATTTTCTCCCCACCTTGTAGTCTACCTTTCCAATCCCCATCTCCTCAGTTTGACTACAAGGACACTGTAAGAAATAATTTTTAAATATTTTTTTAAAGTCAAAGTAAGCAATACAAAGTAACTAACTGCTTTCCCCTTATCCACAGTTAGTCCTCTTAGAACGGAAAGTGATAAGGTTAGTCAGATACAGGATTTGTGCTTGCTAAATCTCTGCTGGCTGCTTCCATGTGCTTCATGTGCCTGGAAATGGCTTTGAGGCCTTCTGTGATCATCTTGGGGATGGAAGTGTGGCTAACTGACTGTAGTTTCCCCACATTCTTCTCCTTGCCCTTTATGGGACACAAGATTAGTCTTTTTCTAGATGCTTTTTCTAGTTCTGAGAGCTTTTCCTAATCACTGCAATCTTTAGCAAGCTTGTAGAACAGCATCATGATGACTTTAGCCAAGTTACTGTGTACCACTGTATGTTTTGGTTAGCTGCTTTGGACCTGTACATGTTTACCTTATTCAAGTAGACCCTGACACATTTTTCTTCTGATCACATCTTTCCTCCCCAAACTCTGACACCAAGCACACAGACTTACGATATTTGGTAGCAGAACTTGCTACTGAAGACCTCCTGGCAAAGGAAGGGGCCAAGTACATCAGTCGTTCCTACATTGTTAGGTTACCACCCCACTGAGTACTGAGCCAAAGCTTTTCCTGGCTTTCCTTTTGCTGCAGTGTACACTAGTATCTTCCTATTGCCCCTCACTTACCCTTACAGTTTTAGCTCCAGAAAAATGTTGGCCTTTCAAATGCTCCTAGGGCTTTTCTTTGTATTAAATATATCACTGCCTCTACTTGTAGCCCTTCTTCTTGTATTTGAGCTTAGTCAGGGTTCTTTATCCAGCCTGGATGCTTTCTGCTATGGCTGCTCATTTTCTTGCACTTAGATCATTTGATTCCAAACTTGACTCACTTTCTTTGATCATCTTTGTGCTTCAAGGAGCAATTACCCTTGAAGATCAATCATACCTCATAAGCCTCTCTGTCCTCTGGGTAATATTCTGTGAAATCCTGCCAGCAGTTCCCTGAATAGACTGAAATCTATTCTTCTGAAGTCTGAGGTCTTTCTCCTGCTGCTTGCTTCCCTTCTTCCATCTGCAGGTTAGCACAGCATAGGTTGTCGGTAACTATCACATCCCTAACCAGTTCTTTGTATGCAGTAGAGCCTGTCCCATACTTTCTTGAGGCGAAAAAAAAGAAAAAATCCCCAACACACTTTTTGAAACCTTCTCCATTGCTTGTACTGTGCAGTATTAGTTTCTCAGTAGATATTGAAGGGGTTAACATAATCTATGAGAACCAAGATATATGACTGGAACATCTTCTAATAGTCTGAATAATGCTTTCTCTCTACTTTTTTTTTTTTAATAGTTGCCACAGCTGTTCATTAACATCTCCCACTTTGCCTTCTCACTGATCCTGTTTCAGACTATCATTCCAGAAGAGCTCCGAGTATTCATTTTTTTTCTTTATGTAGAATGCAATATTTTTTCTTTGCTTTTTCCTAAAAATCATGTATCCATTTGTCTCACAGCTACATTCATGAAAACTATTCCATCTTGCCTTTTTCATTTGTTGCCCCATTTTTGTCAGGTATCACATCTGTTATTTGCCAGCAGTCTGCTCTTTGAAGATTGTTGTGTGCTTGCAGAAGCCAAAGCTCTTTGCTGGCTGCAAAGCCATGTGTTGACTGACAGAATATATCTGTTCCTGCTGTAGCCTTTCTCCTTGATTTGATTAAGACTATCCCATAGACCCCTGTCCTCTTCACCTGAGTCCTCAGAGCCATAAAATCACCCTTGATCTCAGCCTCTCCGAGCAGTGTTGTTCATGCCTATGTGGTTGTGACAATGGACAAAAAGGAGCAGCAATGTGAGCATTAGTTGGGTTCCATCAGTCCCTGCAAGACTGAGGATCCAGGCCCTGGACAAGCAGTAAACCTCCTTGAAACAGCAAGTTTAATTGGAAAATTATCTTGTGTGCAAGGCTACACCTCTTCCTGCACACTGACAAATTCTTACAGCCATTTTTAAGAAATATGTATGCTTTCTAATCAAGCTAAACCAATTATTTAACTGATCTTCGTTAAAATAAACCCATTTACAAAATCTAATTTCTTCTCACCACCCCTCCCCCAAATAGAAACTATTTGCTCTCACCATTCCACTTAATGAACTGAATGGCCCCTTTCACATGACTGGAAACTTCTCTGATTGGAAATAATTTTATGAAAGTTACTTTTGAGGAGAGATGAGTTGCTTCTTAATGTATGGTGTCTTGTGGACAAAATGACATCTTATTATTTCTTCATGTCAAGGCTCCTAAAATGTAATGGCTGTTCTTCCTTGAAATCTTTCACCTTATTGCAGCATTGTATAACAGTATAAAATGCATAGATTATTTCCTAACTCTTCAGTAAATGTACAGCTTGGCCTAGAAGTTTGGATTAAAAGGTAACTGAATTTCAGGCCTAATGAATGTGAAGGGCCAATTTTTGTGATTCATACTGGCCCAGACTTCTGTTTGATGTTAGTGGAAGCTTAGGGAGATAAAGGACTGAAATTTTAGACCTGGTGCTCCTTAGTGATCTGCATTTGAATATTTTTCCTTTAAATAAGAGGCCTTTCAATCTGTTTAGGTAGCAGAGTAACTGGACTGAACTTCTCTGCCTGTGGAGCTTTGAATTCTCTGTGTTTAGGAAAATGTCTGGTTCTTTAGCAGCTGAAGTAAAGACTTGGTTTCCTATAATTAGGACCCAGCTTCAGAGTTTTAGCTCTTGATCCTAAGTGGATGGCTTAAAAGGTGAGAAAAGGAAAGAAAGTAGGAAGTCTCTAAAACTAAATTTTTAATGGAAGAGTAGAATATTCAAGCACTCTGTCCTCATTCTGCAGTCACTGAATTTTGCTCATGTTTTTGTGAGCTGACTTAGGAAAGGGAATGCTTCTGGAAATTTATTAAAAAATCTGAAATTAAGGTATCAAAATAATTTTTTCAAGAACTCTGTTTATTATTAGCCTGTTTTGGTTTTTGTGTTGGTTTTTTTTTTTCATTAAGGAGAATTATAAATAACTATGCTATGCTCTGAAATGGTACTTCTGTATCTGGGACATCTAGAAAATGTCCAGTTCTTCATTTAACCATCTGTAAAGAACCATTCTAGTGATCTCCAAACACTGACTTATATTCCAGCTACATAACATTCCTACTACAATCTTTGAAAGAAAACCATTGTTGTAACAACTTCTTTTCCTGTTCTTGCACTCAGCTACCTCTGTGAGCTGAGCCAGATACCCTGTAGAGAAGCCAGATCATTTCTGCAGTCATGCTACAAGAACCAGCCAGGCTTCCCCATTCGTTGCTCCCTTACAAACACTGTGAGAAATAATTATCTATGAAAAGAAACCTGAAATCCACAGACTTACAAGTGGGAAGTGAGTATGTGGAAAAAGTAACTGTCGTATGAGTCCTGTTAGCCGTAGGAGTAGAGGGATGAGACTGCTGCTCAGGAAATAGCCAGGAATTCATTCTGTCTAGTCAAAAAAACAGTCATCAGCATTTTCTTATAGTGTGCAATGGCTAAGTTTTCTTTTTAATTCTAAAGGATTAAGGACTTCAGACTAGCAAGTTGCTTACTTAATATCTAATTTTTTTCCTTCTAGTTGACATAGCTTTTCCCAGAAATAAGACAATGATGATCCTCTTTTGTTTTGTGGGGGGTTTTTTGTGTCTTTTTTTTTTTTTAAGAGTACTGTTATCTGTTACAAACTCTACCCTAGAAACCGTAGGTCATCCTTGCAGTCAGTCACAAAAGTGAGATCTCAAAGACCTGTTATCCATTAGTGTGCAGATAATAATTGGTCTTTAGGAAGTAGGTATCACACTAACTAATGACTAAAAACTCTGTTTGTTTTTACAGACTGGGTAGTTTATGGAGCTTGTTGTTTGCCCTGAGAAACTGCAGTTTATTTCTTATGTACTTATACTGTTTAAATTTTTAGGATAACATTTGAGTTTTGCTTATTCATGAAGCTCTCGTATTATGTATGCAAAGTTAAAACTTGATTGAATATTGGGGTTTATAGAATACATCACTGTCAAGAAGTCTGTTACATCCAGTACAGCTAATGAGACTGAACGTTTCACAAGATAGTCTCATGATGCTACACGTCAACAAACCAAAACCCTAATTTTTTTAAAGTAATCATTATTGTGAAAGTTGGAAGGAAGTAGGCTTCTGTGTTCAATGTTCAGTTGGAAGTAATTTTCAGGTATCCAGGAGGTGGGCAAAAATGTGCCTTTAGCAGTAGAGAATGCCTTTTTATATGCTAGTTTATTAGACTGCAGTGTTTCCAGAAGCTCATAATGGTATCTTGCTTGTCTATAATGAGGAAGTTTTGATACCTCATTTGTGAGGTTTGGTTATTTTGATATGAATTTATTGTCAAGCTATGGAACTATGTCTAATATTGTGATCACAATGCTACAAATAGAAATTATTTGGATATGAGTAAATTGGTCATTCAGTGGTGAAAGGCACTTACTGTGTTGTAAAGTATATGAATATGTAAGTTAGATAACATAGCTTTTAAGAGGTAGATTTAGGAAATACATTTTTTGGACTTTTTTCCCAACAATTATACTCTTCCATCTTTTTCTGCTATTCCAAGGAGTTTTGTGTGAGGTTTGTTACAGAGAATGATGTCTTGATTTTTGAACATTTTCATGATATTATCTTATAGCCTGTGATTTGACATTCATTCTTAATAATTTGACTGGTTGGTATCTCACTTACTGAAAGTAACAGTAATTAAGTACTTAAGCTGTATCTAATATGGTTTCCCCGTTGTAGGGAAAGAGCAGCAGTGAAAATATAGGAATTCTGAAGACATCAGTTCTCTTGAAATACTACACTTTATGCCCACACTTGTATACTGGATTTATTTGTTGTGGTATTCGCTGATCTGAATTTTTTGAATGTTGAAGTATTCTGGGCAGAATCCTGGATTCACTTAAGTCATTAGTTAATCTATTACATGTACTAATTGAGTGCTAGAGTTTTACCATTTGGATTAAATATACTACCAGATCTGAGAATTCAGTCCTTCCTTCAAGATCTCCTTTTTGATCTTAAGCTTTGAGTGGTGAGTTTAAGATGGGTTGAGATCCAAACATGATTTTGAATGTTATAAACTTTGTGAAAATCAAAGATTAAAGTGAACAGAATAGCTACCTAATTTCTGAAAAATTTACTTCAGTTTTTGAAATACAGGCTTCAGTTACCTGATACTGTTTTTCTGAGTTGAATGAAGAGTAGACTCCAGTCTTAATATAGAGAGTGGAGATCAGGAACCAAGAATGGCAGAAAGAGAGTGAACTAGGAAGGAGAACTGTCTTGTTTTGTGGCAAATGTTTTCTATCTTGCATGCTGTCTAGAAAGCATTATCGTCATCATATTACAGAGTAAAAGCTGATATTGAAACTTGTATTTTTCTGTTGAAAACTATGGCTATGCCAGGGAGGTGATGTGATTTAATGAAGGACTAAATTGTCTAGACATGTTATAGCTGGAGACAGGATGGCTGATTGGAACGACCAGCACGGAAGCAGACAAAGAGAACAAACCATTAGATCCCACTATTCCAATCACAACTAATAGGGGGAAAATCTCAGTTAGGTCTACTGGAAAGTCCCTGCATTTCTTAGGAGTGGAAGGAAAGCTCTTCAGCTTGAATGCTAGAAAAAATGATGTTTCTTCAGGAATCATGTTGGGAAATTAAGATAAATTATCTGATGCAGATGTATAATTTCTCTTCATGGTCTAAGCAGACAATAAAAGATAGGAATTATCAATTTATACTGAATGCAGACACATCTTGTGGTACTCTTAATCATGCTGATATCTGAATGATGAATTGTCATGGATCTTACATAAACATCAATATGAGACTAAATTGAATTATGAAAGTCCAAAATATGTCTCCAAAGGGAAGCTAGTCTTCATCTCTGTTAAAGTAGATACAATAAATATTCTTTCCTCCTTCTGATGGAGAAAAAAGAAACTAAGAATGTTTCTGAAACTGTATCCAAGATTTTGTCTTCCTTGATCTGCCCCCTAATCTTTTTTATTTAGCTCTGGGCAGAGGAAGAAATGGTCGTGAAGTCTGATCTTATAGTACTTGGATGTCTGTATGGTTTTGGTTTTGTTTGTAAATAACAGAACTGAAGAATCACTGAGGAAACCTGTTTGAAATTGAATTTGTTAATGAGAAGTGAATTAGGAACATGAGCAGGAGTAGCTGTGAGACTAAATGAATATGAGAGCTTGGATGCAGAGAGAATAAAAAGTCTCCTTATTCTTACTGCATAATGGAGTGAAATATATTTGGTCAAAATGAAGTCCAGTTGTATTGTACTTTTGGCTTAATATACAGATAATAAAAGGGCAGTCTTTAGTTCAATTTGTAAGCTACTCATGGCCAGAGAAATAACTGAAGTGTGTGCACAAAAATAGGGAGCTGGGCAATGAAAATAGAATAGACATACTACTGTGGGATATGAAATCTCATATGAAAAGGATTATGTATTTCTAAGGCAGAAGACACACAAAACCTGATAGCATTTATAGGACAGAATCCATGTAGGGGTAAAATAGTGTTGTTAAAAGAAAATCCCTCTTGAAGCAATGTTTGTGATTTTTTTATTTTTGTGTGTGTGTTAGATCCCCAAAAGCAACCTTAGTTACAGACATCTCTGTAGCATGAAACAGCCTCTCATAATTGTAATTCCTGTTTTTTAAGTCTTCCTAGGACTTTCTATTATATCCGAAAGAATCTGCTGCCAACTTGTAGAACCCAGATGCCTTTCGAGTTGCAGGAGAAACAAAAGTGCAAAAGGAGCATGAAGATTGCTTTTCATAAGAAAACAATGTATTTAATTAAATTTTTAAGCTATCTTTCATATATCTGTTTTATACAAGTACTGCAGAATTTGTTTATGGTATTTGCATTATTTTCAAAGAATGAACTTTTTTCTTTTAAAATGCAGATTGAAAAGTCTACTTCTGTTCAGTGTACTGTTGTTGAAAGTGAATTACTACGAAATTAGTTTCATTTTGTGGTGTCAGAAGAACTCAAAAATTCAAAGAACTTAGTCTGGTTTGGGTGTTCATGCTAAGTTTCTCATTACTTTATTGTCAAGCTCTAGGAATCAATCCAGCTGGCATTGTGCCTTTAAAGCCTCACTTAGAGGGACCAGAAGGTATAAAAGCAGCCTATAGACTTTGACTTGCAGAATAAAAATCACTTAGCTTTAGTAGATATTTAATATTGAACAACATTGTCTAATTATAAATCAAAGGGACCATCAGTGTTAGGAATCAATGAGATATGAGTTGTGGGGAAGAGGGAAAGAGAAGGAAAAGTAAACCAATTACTCTGCTGTCAGTCTTAGAAAGAAGAGCATGGTTTAATCAACTTGATTTCTAGAAGGATAAAAGCTAATAGTTAATAGGTAATATGATTAAAGGCTAATCACCAAAAATACAAATAAACAATAAGTGGAGGTATGCTGTACCTTAATGAGTGCAAGCAGAGCACCCTTACTCTGCTACTTGTAGAGTTCTCAGAGGACAACTGGCCTATTGTCCTGGGTGTGAAACCCACTAAGATGTGTCATAGAGGGAGTAAGGGGAGTTGATCCCAGAATACCTTGAAGACTGAAGGGTGTTTAATTACCTAAAGGAATATGGCACTCGTGATGGGATGCAGAAGGAAGGCCATTTTGGGCTTGTGTAATAAATATTGTAGAATGTTTTAAGGGGATTGTGGGACTGTGAGAGATTTAATGAGATGTTTAGAGAAAGACCAATGGTGGAGAAAGGGAGGAATTGGGGTGAATTGGAGGAACAAGCATGGAGAAATGGAGAGAAAATGTGAGGCAGGGCAGGATGGGGAAAGGAGTTCAATGTAAACAGGTTTCTGGCCAAGAAGTTTTACTAAGCACTGCATGTGATCACCAGAGACTGTTGTATCTGCATGTTAAATGCTGTTTGTGTTTTCCTCATTGAGAGTCTTGTTTGGTGTTTGTGTGTTGAGGTCTAAGTGCCAGTGACTGGAAAGAGTGTGAATGTTTCCGTAGGGAACTACAGTGCTGCATGCATGTGTACTTCACCTGCTAATTTCAAGACAGATTAGCTGCTGAGTAGGATTAGAGGTCTGGTAGCAAGGTACTGGAGAGACAGTAGGTTCGGGGGCCAGACAGTGGAGGGACCAGCAATCTGAGAGTCATCTGTTTGGCCAGGTGGTCCTTTCAGCTTCTGGGGCAGATTAATAGTCAGCTGCTGAGGAAACCATAGATCTGGGCCAACTATGGTAGGGTGAGGGAGATGTGTGCACAACAAGAGGGGATCCAAGTACCAGCAAGAGGAGTGGGTCTGCAAAACCTATAGACTTCCAGAGCCAGGTACTAGCAAGTGGGGAGACCAGATGATCTAGGGCTAGCTACTGGATAGGTTTAATTTCTAAGACCACCTGTGGAGAGAGAGTCAACTAGCAGCATCCATCCTGATCTGTAGAGAAAAATCATGGCCAAGCATCTGTGCCGTTCAGTTTTGAGTGCTGTGTGTTTTCAGCACAGTTCAGTTTTCAGTGGCTGGTTGTGTCCATGAGTGTGCTTGGAGGGGATATATGTTCAGCCACACAAATTGATGTTATTGCTGCAACCTTTCCACTCATAAAATGGACTATAATGGCAATTAGTTGTAGTAAAGAGTAACTAGAAATATAAGTGGGGAGGGGGGGCTGACGACACACCTCACAAATATGTATTACCACAGTTGTTATATGTAGGTGAATTTAGTAGACAGTGAATATATGTGTTGAATGACAGTAAACCTCTTGATACCGGCTTGTTTTCAGAGACAGTGATACAACACTATTGACTGTAGAAGGGCTTCAGTTATAATGTTCACAAAACAGATGGGAAGCTTGCATTGGTGCTCTTTTGTCCTGCTAATGCTTTCTTATTTTTCATGCTTCTAGAAAATTCTCAGTCATTTCAGTCATCTTAGAAGAGGTAATTTATCAGTGTAAAACTTTATCCTCCAGATGAATTTGGTGAGGTGGATTATATGTGAAGTCAGTGATTTTGACATTTTCTTATTTCCTTGCTTAGTTACAGCTTTTGCTTCAGGAAAGGTTATGTGCTTATCCTGATTTATCCCAGAAAAGAGTAAGTGTTATGTTCTAGATCCTTTCAAGTGCTAGAGCATTTCTGGATGCATAGTAGTTTTGTGCCATAGCAAGGACGCATGTGGAATAATAAATCTTTCCAAACCATTTCTACACCTCAAACTTGTATTTGTGGTTAGTGAAAGAAATATGTTGAAATTTTGGGAGTATGAAACGGAGCACGTAGTTATGTGTTATCTTCAGATGTCTAAAGAATCAATGTAACATTAACCTTTTTTTTTTTTCCTTGCAGTTTTTCTGTTTTTGTTGTTTTAGTTACATCTTCACTGAAAGTCTGTATCAGGTGAACTTCAGTCCAGGGAGGGTACCCATACTGTGAATAAAAACTTTGGTTTCAGTGAATGTTCATGCCAAGAGATGACAACAGCAGTTAATAGCTGAAGAAACTGTTCAATGTGACCAACGGAAGTTAAAGCAGTGCCTCACTTGAGCTTAGTTCTGTTTCTGTGTGAATGACGCTCACATGAAAGACAATTGTTGTATCAACAGTGAGTAGATTAGAAATAGAGAATAGGCTTTTATTTCCATTTTCTGTAACCTTTAAAGTTTCTGACTTACTGTGAGCTAGTGTACTTTTGAGCAGGAACTCTGAAGAACAGGCACTGGAGCCCCAGAACTCAATGGCCAATGCCACTATTTCTCCTCAAACAAATAACAAATGCTATTTTTTAAAGTGTACTGAACTGTACCCTCAGTTCTGCACAAAAAGCAGTGCAGAAATGTTTTCTGATTTGCTACAGATAACAGATGGTGTGAAAGAAGTTTGTCATACATAATATTCAGCTGTCAAATCTCTTCTTATAAAAGGATTGAATAAATATCCAGTGCAGATGATATTTTATGAAACAGATAATCTCCTCAAAATAGAAATTTTTTTAGAGCTTTCCCTTTCCTGTAATTATATAAATGTAAACAAACTAAGAAAAAAGATTTTCACTCTGTTTTATGGAAAGTGACAGTATAAGCTCTTTTTTTAAGCATTTTTAATTTTTTTCTTTAAATTGAGGGAAAAACATGATGTAGATTTAAATGCAACATTGGAACCTTTGAGTTTCATATAGTTCCTTTTTCAGTGACTTGTGATAGTTTCACAGGGCTAGCAGCCAACACAGCCATTCACCCGCTTCCCCCCCACCCCCAGGGGATAGGGGAGAGAATTGGGGGGCAAGGATAAGAAGGCTTGTAGGTTGAGATAAGAACAGTTTAATAATAGAGAGAAAACTTAAAATAATACTAATATTAAAATAGTAGTGATAATGATAACAGTAACAAAATATACAAATCAGTGATATCCAGTGCAACTGCTCATAACCCACCAACCAAGCCCGGCCCGTTCCCAGATAACGATCCGGGAGGAGCGACAATCCCGAACTGAAACCACAATCCTGGAAGAGCGAGAGCCCGAGCAAAAGTCAGAGAGAGTGAGAGAAGAAGAGCCCCTCACTAATATACTGGACATGACATGATATGATATGGAATATCCCATTGGCATATCCAAACACCAGTATGGTTTATTAATTTAAATATTCCTCACCCCCTTAGATCTTGTGTTTGTAGACTAACAAAGTCTTTCGCTGACAAAAATGCAAACACTGGGATGTTATCAGTGTGTCTCTCACAACAAATCCCATGCTGAAAGCAAAACACAGCACTGTTCCAGCTACTAAAAACAAACCAGCTCTGTCTCAGCTAAAAACCAGGACACCACTTTTTTTTTTTTTTTTAATTGTATATCGGAGAACTTTGGGGTTTTTTTTCTTACTAGATTCTTTTTAACTTCAGTACTTTTAAACGGAAGTTAAGAAGCTTATCAGGTCAGGCAGATGTCTCCAACTGGAGAACCATGGTGCTGGCATATAATGAGTTTTTTCAGGCTTTAAGTTGCTTTTTGTTTAGGTTTGGGGTTTTTGTTTAGGTTTGGGATTTTTTTCCCCACATAGAAGAATAATAATTTTGGCATAGATTATTAATGGTAGTTAGTCACCTAATTCTCTTTTGTCTTATTGGTTCAGAATTGTAACTCTGCTTATTATGATCAAGGTCTGTACTGTGGTGAGAATGATAGGTACATCTATATAGTCCCAGAAAAACCCTTTCTTTGGAAGAGAGCCTGAACTCTCAGCAGTTATCTAGTGTGTCACCCTCCATTGCTTCCACCATATCTGCCTCTAAAATGGTAATTAGGAGGTTTTCTCAAATAGTGTAATCAAAACTTCCAGGTTGGGGCTGGTTTTTTATGGGCTTTGGGTTTTTAATTTTTTTTATTTTTCCACTTGGTAGATAGACTTGCTCAAGTTACAAACCTAGTATCAGGATTTTTTTTTTTTTTTTTTAATTTTATGCTAAAACGTAGGGTCTGAGTGAATCCCAGGCTCTGTACCACTGGTCTCGGAAAGAAAAACTCAGGTCTTGAAATGTTTTCTAACTTGAGTCTGTGGCCAGAGAGTGTTGAATGCATTCATAATATGCTTGACAAATCTTTAATATTTGATAATTAAAATACCCTTTACCAACTGTGTTTGGCACAGTAAGCATCCTGTCCTGTTGAGCGAGCTATGGTTTTATGGTAAAAAGACAAGCTTCAGTACTATTTAAGCACTGAATCAGTGTCAAGATCAATCAGCCTTATGAGCCAAAGGAAGGCTCTTTCAGTACTGTATTAGTACTTATACTCTTCTCTGTAGAGAAGACTGCAAGTCTTTGAGACTGAATTTAATACTTGCTGCTGTTACCAGTTTGCAGTGATTTGTTTGAATCACCTGTTCTTATTCCTATCCAGATCAACAGGCTTATTCCAGTATACTATAGAATGGTGGACTTTTATGCTTATTTCTTGGCTAACTTCAACTTTAGGTCCAGCTGTCTCTACAGCTGAGCTTTGTGAAGGAAAAACTCCTAATGTTGCAGCTAGCACTTCAATATTGTACATTCAGAAGGAAAAATATTTTTGTGTCAGGTTCTGAGTCAGTAAGCTGGTAGCCTTAATTACACTGGACAAGAAGCAGGAATACTCCTTTGATTTTAAATGAGGAACTGTTTAGTGACATTTGGAGACTGTCCTTTAATTATTCCACATCCACAGCTAATCTGAAAGTCAGTTGGAGGCTCAAATGTCTCAAAATAAAGATTCTTCTTGTCTAGAAGCTAACTGTTATCATTTTCAAAAATAAGAAAATCTTAAATATGGTGCTTTCTCCCATCTTGATGGAATATTTGTCTCTGATGTAAGCTTGTTTATTAAATCTACCTCATGAATCACTGTGTGTCGTTGGCAGTCCCAACAGGGCATAATTGGTGCTAAGGAAATAAACAAATAGTTACAGCTAATAATAGCACTGCCAAAATCTGATCCTGCTTAACTGAGGATATCCAATGTGAGCACAGCTGGTTGCCGTAGATAGTACAGCATACATTCCAAAAAGCTACAGAAGCAAAAGGTGTGAAAAGCTTTTTACAGTTCTGGCTTGCATATTGTACAGAGAATAGGCAGGATGTGATTAGTGAGAAGAAACTACCTATTCTTAAGAGAGTAATCATTTTCCCACAAAAGTCGGAAAGCTTTATCGTGGCATATGATGCATTATTAGGTTTTCAAAACTCTCGTAGTGAAATTATCTTAATGTTCTTATTCTGTGAGGTTTTTTATACTTCTTGCATTTGTATGCATTCAAATGTACTGTCTTGCAAGATGAATGGCAAAACATATTGTTTTAATTCTGGACTAAATGCTCTTGAAGATAAAAATCACATCTTTGTGCCTAGAGAAGCCACATCTTGGACTGTGCCCTTACCTGAAACCTCCTAAATTTTTTCACTGTATCTACCTGCTTTAGGTAGATACAGCTAGTGGACAAACAGGTTGTGTTGCTCTGTGTTTGTCCCTTGAGTGTCCTCTCTCACAGTTTCACAAAGTTCCGAAGACTGTATTTTCCTCTTCCAGATTTAAGAGCCAGGTTTTGGTATTTTCAGTGAGCTCCATTAGAACTGCCACTGAAGCCAGTGGAGCTTCTCATTAAGTAAAATAGCACTTCTCTAATGAAGTCTCCTTCTCTGGAGACATTCAAAACCCTCCTGGATGCCTTCCTGTGTGATCTCATTTAGGTGTTCCTGCTCCAGCAGGGGGATTGGACTAGATGATTTTTCAAGGTCCCTTCCAAGCCCTGACATTCTGTGATTCTGTGAAGGAAAGGAGAGTTTGACTCTGTGGAAGCAACACCAAACATTAGTACCCTCAAATGTGGTAGGGTTTTTTTGTGCGTGTGTGTTTGGGGGTTTATTTTAGAAAATTACAATGAAGCTTGTGTTTATGTAAAAGGGAATACAGACTATTGAAAACATTGATTTTATTTTTTTTAACTAGTCTGTGTCTCTATTTAATATTTTGTTGACTAAACCTACTTTGAGTGAAGGAGGGCTGAAAAGTAGATATTTGCTAACTCCTTTTGAAGGATGGAGTAGGGAGGTTGTACAGAGCTATTTAAATTATTCAAACTTCTAAATAAGATGCCAGCAATAATTCAGTCATAAATTCTTGATCGATAACTGGCAAGGAGGGAGAAAGTCTGTCTTTCATTTAATATTTTACATTTCATCTGCATAGATATTGGTAAAATAAAGTGGAAATAATAAAGGCATAGAAACCTTCATCTAATCAAAGTATGTTGCTGTCATTTTTTATTAAGATCACAACTTCCAAAGTGCTAGTAAAATCTTTAAAATCAGCAGAACAACTCCCAGGCCTTAGTCATTTAGTGGTAATTTTTTTTTTTTTTTTTTTAGCATTAAGAAAGTAATGTTTATCAATGGATTCAAGGAAAGTATGAATAAAAAGAACATTATTTACATGGACACATATGAGAGAGCAAGGAAATGTGCAGTGGCCTATTACTTAACAGAGCACGTACATTCTTTAGTCAACACATGGAGGGAAAAGAACTTTTAAAGCCTTTACTGACATTATGGTAAAGCCATACCTTTTGAAAGGCTTTGGTATGGCAAGTTTGGACTATGCAAGAAGCTGTGAGATGTTGACTAGTTAGAATAATGTAAACCTCATTTGTGCTCTTCGAGGCCTAACTTGTAATTTTCCTTTTAGCCTGCCATCACTTACTCTATTTCTTTGCATTTAACATTTTCTGGCGAACTAAAAACATGCCTGTGTCAGCCCCCAGGAAATGCAGTGTTGCATGGGTGTGGGTTATTTTTATTGTATTTTTAAGTTCAGCAAGTCTACTTTAGATTTGAATGAGTACAGTATTCTTACAAAAGGAGAAAACAAATGACAGTAATTTGAAGTCTTAGGACTTGACGCCACTTCATACATGTGATGCTGTGAGATTTGTCCCACTGAACTCCTAAATTAAATGCCTCAGTAGAGAGGATCCTCCAGAGAATGGTTTACCTGGCTGTGTTGGGTTGACTGTGATCAATATTTAAGACCTCACCCAGTCACTTGCTCCCTCCCTGTCAGTGGGATGGGACAGAGAATTGGAAGGGCAAAAGTAAGAAAATTCAGAGGTCAACATGATGACGGTTTGATAGGTGAAATAAAGCCATGCACACAAGCAAAGCAAAATAAGGAGTTTATTCACTACTTTCCACTGGCAGGCAGATGTCCAGCTCCTTCTTGGTAGGGCCTTAGCATGTGTAACAGTTACTTGAGAAGACAAATGCCGTAGCTGTATATGTTCCTGCATCTTCCTCCTTTCCCTGAGATTTAATTGTTGAGCACAATGTCATGTGGTATGGAAGTTCTATGGCAGGGGTCCTCAAACTTTTTAAACAGGGGCCCGGTTCACTGTCCCTCAGACACTGTCGGGGGCTGGACTGTATTTTGGAAAAAAATGAACGAATTCTTATGCACACTGCACATATTTTATTTGTAGTAGTGCACAAAAAAACAGGAAAAGGAATGCAACATTTAAAATGAAGAACAATTGTAATCAACAAAAACAAATAATATTTCAATGTGAACTATGGGCCTGCTTTTGGCTAATGAGATGGTTAGTGTTAGGTTCCATATTTGTCACTGCTAGTCGTAGCAAGTGATGCAAGTGTGCATCAGTCTGGATCTGATTGGAGATTTCAGATGTTTAATTCAGGAAAAAGTCTGCTCACAGACATAGGTGCTGCCAAAGATGGTTGCAATTTTGAGTGTGTGGTTCCTGAGATTATGATACGTTTCTGAGGGGAGAGATGCATAGAAATTAGTAAGGCTGCTTGATTTGAATGCATCTTTCAGCGAGTCACAAGTCTGTAGTTCGGCCAATTCCATTTGGTAAATCAGATCAGCAGTTTAAATGTCAACAGAAAATGGGTTCCAGAAAGGCTGTATGTCCTGTTCATGGAGATGAAGCTCTTTAGTCTAATTTGAAACTCCTTTTGCAACATTTCTAGTACATCCATACATGTTTTGTTTGGGAATGCAACTGCTGGTTTTTCTGCAGACAGGTTTTGAGTTGTGGGGAGATGGCAGAAGTTTTCCTCCTTTACTTGGTTAATGAGCAGGTCTAATTTGACTTGAAATGCTTTCACATGTGAATACATATCACAGATGAGCTTCCCCTTTCCTTGAAGTTGGACATTGACATTGTTGAGTAGCTCTGTTACATCTGTCAGAAACGCAAGGTGTCATTTCCATTCTGCATCTTTGAGCTCTGGTATTTCTTTGTTTTTAGAAAGCATAAAATCATAAGCCTGTGGAAGTAAGTCATAAAATCATAAGCCTGTGGAAGTAAGTCATAAAATCATTTCAAAACTCTCCCTCAACTCAGCCAACGGACTTCTGTGTGGTACAGAATATCTATATTGGCAACATTTAGCTCAGACAGAAATTCCTGAAACTGTCTGTGGTTTTGTGCATGAACTCTAATGAAGTTAACACAAGAAACCACAGTTTTCATGACAGAGTCCAGCTTCAGTGATTTACAACACAGTGCTCGTTGGTGGATGATGCAGTTCATGGCTATTGGAAGTGAATGGTTGCATTTGTCCATCTCTTTGTTAATGTGTGCAACCACTCCTTTCACTGACCCCACCATGCTAGGAGCACCATCATTTGTCACACTGAGTAGTTTATCCCAGTCGAGCTCCAAATCATTCATAGTTTGGAAAACTTTCTCATAGATATCCTCTCCTGTAGTTGTTCCTTTGATGCTTTTCAGTGCAGCAAGCTCCTCTGTGACTTCGAAAGAATCATTTGTCCCATGAATGAAAATTGGAAGTTGTGCAGAATCAGGAACATCATTGCTTTCGTCGAGTGCCAATGAGAAATAGCAAGGTTTTTTTGAGGAGTTTTGCAACTGCAGATTCAAATTTTCCCTCATTTCTTCAATCCTTTGTGTAATTGTAGGTCCTGAAAGACTCACTGTACTAAATAAATCCGCCTTCTCTGGACACATCTCTTTGGCAACAGAAAGAAGGCATTCTTTAACAAATTCTCCCTCTGCGAATGCTCTGCCAGTGCACGCTATGAGCTTGGCAACTTGATAGCTTGCTCGAAGTGATGATATATTGAGCTGCTTTTGCTTCATAAAAGTATTCTGCTAAGTTGTCAATCCATGTTTCAGTCTTAATATTTTATCTTTTCTCACTTGTCCAACCAAAGAATCATATTTATCTTTATGTTGAGTTTCGTGATGTCGACGCAAATTGTTTTCCTTGAACACAGACACTGAATTCTGGCATATCAGACAAACAGCTCTTTCTTTGTGCTCCGTGAAAAAAATAATCAGAAGTCCACTTTTCTCGGAATACCCTGCACTCAGAGTCAATTTTTCTTTTTTTTTTTTGACATGATGGTGCACGTGCTTCCCACTGGTGCTGGCTTGCTTGTCCTGCCTGGGAGCTGGGGGAAGGGAGGGAGAGATGGGGGAGTCGCCCACCTCGCTGATGGCGCCACCCCCCTCCTCATCCCGGCTGCGCAGTCCAGAAAGGGTGGCCAGAAGGGACTGAAGGAACTTTGCCGCACTGGGGCTCCGGTGATTCGCCCGAGTTGGCTGGACCTTGCAGTCCAGAGGCTGCCGACTGAGCTTGCCCAGCAGAGGAGATGCCCGCGCCTCTCGCCCACTGCAGGGGGGCAGGTCGAGGACGAGGCGCTGGTTCCAGCCCAGTCGTGGCGGGTGCTTGGGGGCTGCGGAGGCTGGCGCGTGGATTAAGTGGCAGGAAGTCATCTGTGGCTGCTTGGATTCTGTTGGGAGTTCTGTAAATACTGGGGGGCGTATCCAGCCCCTGGGCCGTAGTTTGAGGACCCCTGTTCTATGGTATTGGTCAGTTTGGATCAGCGGTCCTGGTGGTGTTCCCTGACAACTTCTTCAGCACTTCCAGCCTACCTGCTGGGGAGGCATAATGGGCAGGGGAAGGGAGAAATAACCCTTGACACTGTGCAAGCACTGCTCAGCAGTAGCCGAAACACTGGTGTGTTATCAATGCTGGTTTTGTCCCAAATACAAACACATGACCATACAGGTTATGAAGAAAACGAACTTCATCTCAGCCAGACCCACTACACTGGCCTGAGATCAGAATGCTCTGCCACTGCTGATTCATTCCAGAGGGAGAGTGAGATAGAGAGACACTTCCTAACAGTGATTCCTGGAACCTGAAGTGCTCTCTGAAATTGAGTGATTCCCACCTTTTAAATCTGAGACCCAGGATTCCGAAGTTGAGCATGCTGGGCCATGCAGCTGGTTAGATAGGGATAAGCCTAGGCTGTTGTTCTTTTGTCATAGAAATAATGGTTAAAACAGCATCAGTATTGTAATGTCTAGTATTTTTGGACTAGGATAATGAGGTTGTCATACCAAATTGACTTGAGGCTTAAGAAAGCAAACAAACAAAAAAACTTCAAAAGCATTGACTGGTTATCCAGTACTTTTAGAAGAACATGGTGGAGTTAAGTATTTTGCCTGTAGAGAGGAAGATGAGCCTCAAAACAAGCTATACATATAACCACTCAACTACCATCTTGTTACAATAGAGAAGCTGCTGCCTCAGCACAATGTCGAAGTGAAACACCAAAAAGTCTCCCGACACTGTAACTGAAGGTGATGTATTTGTTTTAGCTCTTTTTTTTGTTTACTTGCTTTTATTTTGCTATTAACTGCATGTTGTTTTAAATAGGATGATCTTGCCACATTTATGTAGTAGATTATATAAAAGTATATTTTTGAGTGCTACTCACAGATTTTTGAGTCTGCTTTCTGAATAATTTGATCTCTTAATACTGAAGAAATACAAATGAATACCCCTGAGCTACTGTTTTTAATTTCACTCTTTTCCTCTTTATCATTTAACTTTTGTCTTTGCTGAATCAATTAGTCAGAGCTGCTAGTGGTAGACTTCTTCCAAATATGAAAGAAATTACTCGTACAGTTCCTACTATTCCTTTCTTGTTTTGGGGATGAGAATGCTGTGGGCCAAAATTGTTTGGAAAAAAAAAATAAAACCAAAAAACTTACAAGCAGAAGTTCCTACATGAATTTTCCATTGCGTTACTGCTGACGCTACTTCATGACTCACTGTGACTAAATAAGTACAGTACCAAAGTCTGATTCAGTCCTGTTTCTAAATAATATACAACACAGTAAAACAATACTAGTTAATTGTTATAATTATTTTAATTCACATCTCATTTGTTTTGATTTTATGACCTAGTTGGATGTAAAAGGCTAGTTTGAGTTTGTCGTAAGTCAGATTAATTTCAGAGATTTCTATATCTTTTTAAGTTTTCAGGTCAGAAAGAAGTTTTGAATACTTTTTATTTTCAACATGTTGTCTAGACTTGTTCAAAGTACATAAGCACATGTGTGAATATGAATGGTCCTACTTATAGTTAAATGAAGTATGTAGCACTGAGACAGAAGCTTCATCCAGATTCTGCAAAGTTCAGTAGAGTCTGAGAGGTAGGGCCTTCTCTGATATGTCATTGACATCAGTATTGGGTGACAAAACAAATTCTCTGCCTGTTTACTTCCTTTGTTACCTTTGTATCACTGCTGCTTTATATGCACTATAACTATTTTGAATCCGTGTTTTCACATTTGATAAGCAGGAAAAGTGTTCTCATTCAGTGGACTCAATAATATACTCTTCATATAGGTGCACTGTGCTGTTGCATAAATCAGTGTATTTAGGAGAGATTCAGTATGATTTTATGTGCTGTTAAGCCATGGAGAAAATATTCATATCCCATTTGGAGACAGCACTTTTTTTTCTGAACTTCTTACTGGTATTTAGCAGATCTTTATTAGAGATTTTGAAACAAAGAATTTTATGTAGGCAATTCTTCTCATGTTATGTTCTCCTGATGCAAGTGTGTTGAATCTGGAGTTGATCATCAGTGCCTTAGTCTTATTTTTAACTTCCACAGACAGCCTGAATACACAAAAATGAACCTCAGGTTTCTAAATCTAATTCAAGAAAAACAAACCTTATCATCACAAGTTTCCTGGCAGAAAGTAGGTGTACCTGCACCGTTAGCTTAATCTCCATTAAGAAATTAAGATTTAAACAAGATATTATCATAAATGTATAGGATACTTTTATAAGTGTATCCACATTGCAGCCAGTGGGGAACCCCATGCTGGAGATGGTGAATATTTTCTGAAGGAACTGTGGCCTCTGGAGAGCTCACACTGGAGCAGGTTTTTCCTGAAACACTGCAGTCCGTAGGAAGGCCCCACACTGGAGCAGAGGAAAGGTGTGAGAAGGAAGGAGCAACAGAGAGGAGCTGTTACGGTCTGAACATAGCCCTCCATTCCCCATCCCCCTGTGTCACTTTGGGAAGGAGGTAGAGGAGTCGGGAATGAAGGAGGTGGGGATGGTGTTGTAGTTGTTGTCCTTGTTTCTTATGATCCAAACTTATCTTATGTGGCAATAAATTAAATCAGTTTTCCCCAGGTCAGGTTTATTGTGCCTGTGATAGTAACTGGTAAGTGATCTCCCCATCTTTATCTTGACCGTGAGCCTTTTTATCTTATTCCTTTTCTTCACACCCTCCACTACATCCCCCACCTTTCTGTTGAGACTGCGGACTGAGAGAAATCTGTCTGGCACTTCATTCAAAGCATATAGGACTTAAATCCTGACCTACATCATCTGCTGTGTTATGAAAAATGGTAGTTCAAAAGCTTGTTCAAAAGCCCTTGCCATAGGGCTTGATAAACTTATGGCATGAACATCTCTGTAGACTTAGCAGTGGTTTTGAGTCAATGCTGTACTTTGTGTCCAATTGAAATGCCATTTGTTGCTGCTTGTGACCCTAGTTGTTTTCTCCTGCCCACTTTAACCTCATTGTTTCTACAGTTGAAGGCTTCAATTGTTTCATGTGCACAAATGCTGGCACAAACATACAGACATATTCTATGCCTTCTGTTCTCTAGGCTGAAGAAAACTCCATACTCCTACTTAGTATCCAGACCTGGCAATCTATGTGATCCTTCTCTGAATTCTCTTCAGTTAGTCAACGTTTCTATTGTACTGGCCCCACCAAATGAACACTGTTGCAGATACAGTTTTGTAAATCCTAAACAGGGCAGAATAGTGTTTCCCTCAACTGGCTATCCACAGTCTTGCTCATGCTGCCCTTCGTATGGTTGATCTTTGTTGCTGGAGGAGGGAGTTAGTCATGTTTGACAAACCATTGTTTTCTGGAAAGCTGCTCACTGGGTGATTTTTCCCCAGTTTATACTAATGCATGGGGTTATTCTGATCCTAGGTGCAGGTCTTTGCCTTTGAGCTTCATGAGGCTTCTGTTCCTTTTGAAGAGCATCTCTACCCTCCAGGCTGCTGACTGCCCCCCTGATTTGATACCAACTACAAACCTAATGAGGGCTTATATTATCCCCTTGGCCAGGTCACTGCTGCAGGAATTAAACTGTATCTGTCCCATTATTGACCCTGTGGAAAACCTGATTGCCAGTTTGACGGAGTCACTGGCTGTTGGTCCAGCAAGCCTTTCCTCTGCTTTGTAGCCCATACATTTCTGTGATGTAGCTATGAGGCTGCTGTGGAACACTGCTTTGAAAGCCTTGCTGAAGTTAGGTAAGCAACATTCACTGCTCTCTTCTGATGCACAGCATCAGGCCTGTCATCGTAGACAGCAAAAAAGATAGGCAGGCACAGGGTTTGTGTTTGGTAAGTCTGTGCTGGCTGTTTCCCATTGCCTCCTTATCCATTCTGTGTCGGGAAGTGGCTTACCAGGAGGCTTTGCTTCATTTTCTTCCTGGGGACTGAGGTGCATCTCACTGGCCTGTAGTTTCCTATTGATTTTTCTTTCTCCTTTCTGAAGATGGGCAAGGTGCTTGTTCCAGTCATTGAGAATGCTGTTGTAAATGGGTCAGCCTTTCAGACATGACATCAGCCAGCTGTGTTGGCATCCTCAGGGGTATCCTGGGTAGCAAGTATGTGTCAGAGTTCTCTGCTGTGGTCTTAACCTGTCTCCCTGAAGCTCCCCACTAGGTGTGGAAATGAGAGAGCATAGCTGGTACATGAGAACTGAGGAAAGGAAGGCTCCGAGTGCCCACCTCCACCTTTGTGTCCTCCTTGTTTGACTGTTTTATGTGAGTATCAGAGCAATGATGAGGTGCTGGGGAGAAATCTTGTTCCTTTCACATCTCCTGGCAGTTTCATCTGTGCCTGAGTCACAAACTTTCAGAAAATTTCATTTCTACAGTTCTGGGCTACTTATTTTAATTTGTGTCCACCTTTGATAGTCTTACGCACTTTTTTATGAAGTCAGTTTTCTGAATGTTTTTTGTTTGGTTTTTTTTTTTAATGAGGAGTTAAAGTAGGTGTGGGACTGGGTTTGTTTTTTTGTTTTGTTTTGTTTTTAAACTTAAATGAAAGAGAATGTCCTTGCCTTGAGGGGAAAATAAAAATAATAAAACTAAGCATGGTTAGAAGATTCAGTTATCTGGGTAAGGGAAGAACAAACCTTAATAGTGTCAAATAAGTATAACACATGTAGTTTATGTAGAGGGATTATGTGTGACATCCCTCCAGGTGTCTTGCCTAATATTTGATAGTGTTCTTAGACAGAAATTGCTAGTGCCCTTACAAAGAGAGAAAATGGGACCTAAAGAAAGTTACAATCTTGTTTAATAGCTATGCTGTTCATTGAGAGACACCCTGGAGCTAAAAATGGAGCAGTTGAACATATTTAGCAAAATAAAAACTCAGAGTAAAAATAACATGAAACTGGCTTATGCTATGTCCCAGTGATACAATTCAGTTCAGACACATTTTTGATGATACAACCTTTAACATGATCTGTTTAAAGTATTCTAATCTTTTAGTACTTTCTACTAGAATTCTGTCAAAGGCAACTCAAACTGTTTCCTGCTTCTCCTTGTGTTAGTCCTTGTGTATGTATTAAAACACTGAAACATATGAAGTGCAGTGTTACTTCTCTGATAACAAGCTTGCATTTTTTTTTCCTTGACAATTTCAACATTACTGATTATTTATTTTTAAAGTAGTTTTGTACTGTAAGAGATCAACAGGGTCTTCACATTTTCTGAAAGGGGAGTATAAAATTCCCTTTGTGAGAAGGGATCTTTGTGGCACATGAGAGAGATGAGATTGGTGATAAAAACATCCTCTGACAGCAGTGTTGTAGTGTGATCACCCTTGGCTCTGGACAGAGTTGTAAACTAGGCTATGTCTCTTGCTAGTCTGAGTCTCAAACCTTGCTTTTTCTTGTTGTTATATTGCCAACTGTGGGTTGGTAGCTACAAATGAGAATACTTTGCATAATGACTAATTGTTATGATTCTGTACAGTATCACCCTTGCAACGCCATTGTTGCTGTGAAGAGTGTTGCCTCTGTTTCACTGTCCATTCTTGTGGTACCTTGTAACTCTACTGTGCCTCTGGGGAAGATGAAGATGCTGTCTTCTTCCTGCAGCTGAGGACTTGACACACAAATGAGTGACCTTAAGACCAGGCAGAGTACCAGGAACTTAATTCTATTTAAAATCTGAGACCAGCATTTTATCTGACAACTCTAAGGAGCCAGTCCTACTAAATAGCACCAGATATCCATCTAACATGGGTCTTCCTCCCCCTGCCCAGTTGCTGCAACAGGATCCCTATTTAAACAACACTTTGAAGCAGCTCCACCTAGATGTGCAGTAGGCTCCCAAAGAAGATTGAAAGACTTTCAAACTCAGACAGTTTTTATTCAAATAAGAATTTGAATATTTCTTTTTGCTTGTTTGTTTTCTAGAGGAAACTCAAACTGTGGAAGACAAACTTTTAAAACAAATCTTTTAAAATGTAAGCATGTCTGTGCCACCATGCAGGCAAATACTTTAGTTCCCCTTTCATTCTGTGAAGTTTTCTTCATGTGAGTCTTTGCAGTCTGTGGTGTGCACCTTGCTGCAGTCCCACAGTCTGAGTGGACTTAGTCTCCCAACTCCTTGATGTCAATCTTCAGCAGATGTTATACCAGCATTTGGCCATACAAAGCAGTGCATCTTGCACCTATCAGCTAATGCATTTGGAAAGTAATGTTTTAGATGGAAAATATAAATTAATTGCTGAATTTTCATAAGCAGTCATAATATTTTGACTAGAACTTTTGGTAAAAATTAAAATGTGTTTGCACCTATAAAAATAGGTTAGCTGGAGAAATATCCAGCAAGTTCCATTTTCTATTTGGACAAAGTGGCCAGGTTTGAAGCTCTGTATAGTTTAGATTAGTCACAGGAAAGATGTGTGTTATAGAAGAGAATAGTACTCATCTCTTTGGCTTTCTCTATTTAGCTGCCCTTTGGGAGATAAAGATAATGCAGCACTATGCAGGATTAATTTGCTTTTCCTTGCAAAAGTGGGATGTTTTAAAAGGGACATTAGTTACATCTATTCTCAATAGTAACCTGTTTCCCCTTTTTGATGCTACCAGCAAATGTGGAGGAGTTGCGACTAGATACAAAGAATTCAGGCAGCTGAACTGTACTTAAAGGAAAGTATGGATTTTGTTTTGGTTTTGTTTTGGGTTTTTTTTTTTTGAAGAGGGGTAGGGGCATGAGAGGGGGAAAATCACCCAACTAAAAAACCAAAACCAAAAACCAAACCTGCAGCATGGAGCCGTAGAAAACAATGTTTTTAATTTCTCCAGTAGTAGGAAACAAAATGTTAAACATTGCAGATTAGTATAAGAATTTTCTGGAAGAAAAATGGCCTGTTTAATTGACATTTGCTCTAGTGTCAGAGGAAACTGTTTAATAAATTGGCAGAAATGGTGAGCATGTGCAAAAAGTTGAGGTGGGTGAACTGCTGTTTCATTAACAGCAAGACTGAGACACAGAGCTGTTTTTACAGGCTGTTTGATCCATAGTGAAAATTAAATAAAAATTATTTTTTCTGATTGTGGTAGGAAAACATCTGTGCAAGTGCAAAGAAGAGGACCAATGTAAGAAAGGCAGATTATTTGTATGGGTGAAGAAATATTTTCTGAACTACTGCATCAGCAATAAATCACCCAGTGAGTTGTGGGGTTCCAGACCATCCGCAGGTGGATTCTAAACATGAGGAATAGTCATGTGCAACCAGAGTTATTCTGGTGAAAACCAAACAAGAGTCTGGCAGGGCACCACTCTGCAGGATTTTACAGTCTCAGTTGAATCTGCCTTGGTGTTTTTGTTACAATGCTAGCAAGATATACTGCAAGAATATGCTTTCAAAACAAAACTACTTTTGAAATCATGTCTACCACTGTGATTTAATTACTGATGCTAATAATGGCTAATGTTCACTGATTTCTTACCTTCTGCTTTAATTCTGGAAAAAAAAAATAGAGTCCAACTGATTTGTATTTTCAGTATTTGAAAGTGCACTCATCCTCCCTTTCTTGACCTCAAGAAATCTAACTGACTTTAAGAAGAGGTAACATGTGCTTTAAGAGAATATAAAAATCTTAATTGGGAAAGTGAAAACTGTCAGTTCACAAAGTGCAGTTAGAGAGAAAAAGGGTTAAAGTGATAAGATGGTTCTATTTAATTAATTAATTTTTTAATGTATCTGGCTATATTGTATCTAGTAAGTAATCTTTAAGTGGTCAGAGTAGAATGTTTAATAAAAAGAAATTAGACTTATTTCTGAATCACAGGAAAAATTAGATTATAGCAGTGTTTGCTGCTGTATTACAGGTCACTTGGTGTTTTCATTATAACTTTTAGGCTCTGAGGTTTTTAACTTCGGTTATGTGAAAGCTTCTTTCAGTTAAAGTTTGACATACAAGGTCAGATTCAAAGTCCCAAAAGAATTTTGTGATGAACTAATTTTTTTTACTCATTCATGTTCCAAATATGTGTATTGGTATTATGTATATCCATATCTCATCCCTGTTTCACACTTAATGGCTTTTGGAACAGCTTTTACAAGAGAAGCTCTGTAAGAGTATATAGTTGGAGAGATCGGTGTGTATTTTTTTGCTTTCTTTGCAGGAAATCTCTGTATCTGTAAAATCATAGATGATTTATGGGAAGTTATTTCTCCTGATTAGGATCTCCACAATATTTGATACTCTGAAACTCTTCTGAGCTGCTAATAATTTGATTTTAATAAAGCGTTACAACAAGTCCATTGGTCCTGTCTGTTCTTAGATTTTAGTGGACCAATTCATAGACCTTCATCTGGGAATGGATCAACAATTACAAACATTCTCAGTAGATATTAGGACAATAAGCCTCTCTACAGCCAGGCATGATCTACCCCATCTTATGCTGCTTGCTGGTGGATTAGTTCCTCAAGAGTCTGTGGTTTAAGTAAGTGAGTTATAATTTCATTTGGATGGATTGAAATTGAGTTCCTCTTGTGGGTTTCGGTTTCATGTAAGTATTCTGGGGGCATAGTCAATAGATGCTCAGTCATTTGGCTGTCCTGCACTTGACATAACTGGACTCCAGCCCAAACTAATAAATTCCATATACTGCATAAAGTGACCTCACTGAGCTTTAATGGAGACAAAGTTTACTAATCTATTAATGGATATTTACTTTCAGAGAAGACAACAGATGTCATATTTTATAGAACATAATGTAGGCCATGCTCAGCAACAGTAGCTCTTTCCAAGCCCTTGCGTGGCAGGCATTGCTGTCTTTTTGGGTCTTGAGTTTCATTCTGCTTTTCCTAATTAAGCTGCTTCTAGTTGAGGTTTTTCCTCTCTAATAAACTTAATTTAATTTTAGGAGACAAATACACTGATTGCTGTATTTCTGTGCCAGACCAGAGACTTGTGATTTTGGCAGCAATATAAATCAAAAAAAGTAATACAACTTTCACTTGCATTAAAGTCTCCATATGTTGCTTTGGCAATATAAAGGGATCTTCAAACATATTCATTGTCTCAAGGTTTCAGCCTGTTGTTAGCATACTGGAGCATGACCTTACCAAAAACATAAAGCTTTTCCTTTGTGGCTTGATGCTGGGATCAGATCGCTAATTCTATAACAGATCAGTAACTTTTAGGAGAACTCCCAAGGCCAGAAGAGCAGTACCTTAGCAACTGTTCCTCTTTGGAGGCAACACTCTCTATTTCATTTTTATGCTTCTCTGTGCTCAACTAACAGAGAGAAAATGGAGAGAAGATATATAAGGGACCAGTCTAAGAAGCTGCTGGTCAGTACATTTGACTGACAAAGTGCCTGGTACCTGGTTACTTCAGTCTGTCCTAACTTCTTAATAAATCCTGTCCTTAAATGCTTTTCTATATAAGGTATTGTGTGCGTGTGCTGAGAGGTTTAAATGCCAGCAGCAGGAGGGACTGTGGGTGTATATGGTAGAAAGATCTAGCACTGGAGAAGTGGATTATGAGGCCTGTAGGTCTACGGCTGGCAACTGGTTTAAGCTTTCCTAGTGAATTGTAGTTCTCTGTGTGTGTATGTACATGTAATGTGCTAGTAGATATCAAATTGGACTCACTGGCAAGTAGGAGACATGCACCTGGAAAGACTCAAGGTCTGAAGCAGTGACTGTGTAAGACATCTAGAGTCTGTAAGACAGATATTAGATGGATATGGAGTCTGTGCTGATATCTGAGATTGTTGTGGGTTAACTCTGGTAGGCAGCTGAGCCCAACACAGCCGCTTGCTCACTCCCCTGTAGTGGGCTGAGATAAAGACAGTTTAATAATGAAAGTAAAATAATAAGGGATTAATTTACTATTTCTCATTGTCAGGCAGCTGTTTAGCCATCTCCAGGAAAGCAGGTTTCTGTCATAAGTAAGTTATGAGAGGACAAATGCCATGACTCTAAATGTCGTCCCCCCTACTCCTTCCCTGCAACTTTTATTGCTGAGCATGATATCATATGGTATGGAATATCTCTTTTGTTGATGGGGTCAGCTGTCCCAGATGTGACCCCTCCCAGCCTTTTGTGCTGCCCCAGCCTACTTGCTGGTGGGACAACATGAAAAACAAAACCAAAAAAGACCTGGATACTGTGTAAGCACTGTTCAGCAATAACACAATTTGGTCACAAATCCAAAACATAACACCATATAAGCTACTTTAAAAAAAACCCCAAAACACCTCCCAAAGCCCCCCATAAAACCCAACCCAAAACACAAACAAACACCACCAACCTTTACCCCAAACAAATCCAGTACAGAGAAGTTATGAATGTAGGTACATTTGTGACTCAACAAAGCAAGATGTATTTTTTTCCCAAACTGACTTCAACCCTAATCAGCCAGAAAGGAAACAAGACTTGACTGTGGTTTTAAGTACATATTGCTGATGTTTAAGTGGATGTTGGTAAGACACTGTCTGTGTGGCTGTCTGTGTCAGTATTTGGAGGGTGTTTGAACATGTCTCTTTGGAATGGGTATCTAGTCCTGCTGCTAGATGCAAAGAGGACAAGAGCAGCCACACCCATGGGACAGGAACAGGAGAGGCCTCCCAGGCCAGAGGTTGTGTCACACTGAACTTCAGCAGCTGGGGTGGAGGAAAATCATCTGGGTCCTGGAGTCCACTGAATTCAATGATTTTTTTGAAACACCCTCAACAAGTAGCTCATTATTCCCCACCCCCCACTCTTATAATATTTGCGTTCAATACTCTAAAATCGGAATGTAGTATTTAGTGCAAACAATACTACTGCTAATGCTAGCTGTGCCTCTGTTGGTGGATGGTGTATCATGGCTTAGGGGAACAACTTGTTCAATCTATTCTGCTCAATGTGCTAAAGCAATGTTAATATCAATGGTTATCAGAGAGGGAAGGAACCTCCTCCTAAACTTGTATTTACTGCTTATCTACTTGCAGTAGACCTTTGATTTAGAGATGACTTTTTAGTTGATCCAGTGAACTGGTCATCTAGTCTTCCTTAAGTATTTACTATCTTTCAGAGAAAATTTCTGCTGTCCCTTTGACACCAGCTATTGAAAAACTGGAAGTTTTATTGCACAGTATAAAAGAAACCATTGCTTGCCTTACCAGTGTTACTAATTGTGTTTTAAACAAATTCAACTTAAAAAAAAATCTTGATATACAAAAAAAGTAAATATAGTAGTTAAATTTGGACCTGTTTAATTCAGAACAGTGAAAGTAGTTTTGAAGCTGTTCCAGGAACTTTGAATAAGGTGCTATTAGTGCTGATAGGCTTTCACTTCTAGGAGAGGTCTATTCAGATTACCTGGAGCAAAATTCTTTTTACATATTAATGTTCTGATCTTACTTTCTTTCTAAGCATGTGAACAATCCTCCCTTGCTATTATAGCTACACCAAGGCAATGGTACTTGAGTTGCAAGTTTGTATTTGGTTTGTCAGTACCTAAACAAACCGCAGTAATGGTCATGCAACAATATAAATAATGTAACTGTTCCCATCTTAGAGTTAATATCTCATAAAGATCCATTAGAAAAGTAACTGTTAATAAACCAAGTTAGGTAAGTAGAAAACAAAACTTCTGTGTGAGTAAAAAGGATATGATTGTTGATATGAAAGAGTTCTCACTAGAGTAAAGAAAGAAGTCTTCGAAGGAAATAGCTGTTCCAAATACCTGCAGGGGTTTGCCTTGGTTATTCTTTGCATTTTGTGTGATTTCAACCACGCTTCTAGACACCTTACAAACTGAGCTCTTGAGGTTTCTTCCTCTTCTTATGTTGACGTGCCTTGAGGGCTTATAGTAATGGTGATGTTTCATAGTATGAGATGGAATAGGCTTTCAGAAACGACTTAATTCAAGTTAGCAAACAGTGTTTGGCTCAGATTTTGAGAATCCTTCTCTTTTGCTCTTGTGACTTTCTGCCCTTTCTACAAAGTGTTATTTTTGTGTTCATGTAGTGAATTATGTGATTTTTTTTTGTTTGTTTGTTTTTACTGTAGGTTCTGGGCTAACATTCTATTTTCTGATTTTTTTCAGCATACATCTGAAGTATGTTGAAGCACTTTTGCTTCTGAAAATTAACACATGACTTTTGGGGAGATCGGTTAAGTAGATAAATGCTAAATTAATGAGAATTAACATGATAGCAATGCAATCCAAAAGATCTGAGTGTATGAAATGGACTTTAGATTTAAAGAGAAAGCATCTTTTGTTTCTATATTCAAGATAGACTTGAAATAACTATTATTAGTTAGAATGTCATCTTAATAGCCGGAGATGGTAATAACTGTAATCACTTTTTGCTGCTCGTAGCTTCTTCAGAAAATCTGTCTAAACATCTATGTAATAACTTATTTGTGCTACATTTTTTTTTTTTTTCACTTTGATGTTCTTTATATCTTGGCTTAATCACATTAACTTGTGTAGTGCTCATGGCAGAGGTGTTGGAACTAAATGATCATTAAGGCCCCTTCCAATCCCTACCATTCTATGATCTGTGTAGTTACATCAAGAAAGCTAGTATCGAGTTCATTAACATAAGAAAGACTTCATGCAGGAGGAGTATTGCAGATGAGGTAGAAAACAGGAAGTGAGAAAGAAAAGGGAGGTCAAGTGAGGGAGATTAGAAAATGCTTGAAAAGGGAGAAGCGGGAGAAACAGAGGAAGAGAATGAAGAAATGATAGAGAATTGCCTTTAGGAAACCAGTTCTATTAACCCATAAAAGCTTACTGTTTGATGTTTGTTAATATAAAATGTATTTTGGTTTGTTCCACCACTGGTTTTGAAAGTTTTCTAGGTTTGAGAAATTTCTGGAGCTCTTCTTTCCTTCTTAATTAGTTCAGCTTTCCGCCCAAAGCCTCCCTGCTTTGATTTGTCTAGCTACAAATGTGAATATGTCTCTATTGAGCTTTCAGGTTGAATTAATTTAAACTAAGATTTCTTCTTAATGTACTTCTTCAGTAAGGTTTTATCTCAAGGTTATAGCTTAAATTAACTTCTGTTGAAGGACTTAGTTCTCCTAACTTTCTACTTCAAAGCATTGTTGGCAAGTGCTGTGCAGCACCCCAAATGCTTCACTAGGGCTCTGTCAGAGTGGATTCCCTATGAGGAACTGGACTATAAGCTCTTCTGTGCAACTGGCAAAACCAGTTATCTGGTTTAATGGTGTTATAAAGAGACCCTAACTACTACTGACCTTTAGGGAACTAATCTTATCAATAGAGTAGAGAAAGATGAATATGGATGAAGGCTGAATGGACAGTGGGGAGGCACTTCAGTGAGGGATGAATACCTGAATCACAAAATTATAACATTATAAAAAAGGACTGCTTAAAAACAATCATTGAAACAGCTTGTCATCAGAAAGTGCCATGTTGCCAAAATTAACATATTTTTATGGAATTATATGAATATATATGGAGATATATTTAAGGATGTGTGTACATATGCTATACATATATAAATACTAAAACAGCTTAGGTGCCTGGACGCTTTCCTGTGCAAAGTGCTGTAGGGAACCTGCTTTGGCAGTGGGGGTTGGACTAGGTGATCTCCTGATGTCCCTTCCAACCCCTGTAATTCTGTATTTATATATCTTTTCTAATACGATCAAGGCAATATTAATATTTTATCTGTGTGTACTGCACAATGCTAATATTTAATATAATTATACATTAAACTATGAGTTCCTTATTACATAATGACAATGCTTTGAATCTGTCAAAATATGACAGCAGAATGTAGTAATTTTGAGACTGTGTTGGACTTTTTGTGGAATCATATGGAGAACATAATTGAACAGGTTTCTTAGGTTGATTTGGAGCAGACAAATTTTCAAATATCAGAGATTTTCTGCTCCTTTCCAACCACAGCTAAATGAGTTTTGAGTGCTCTGATTTTATTGTTTGTGTTTGGTCTGATGGTTTATTTCCACATGATTTAGAGGGGCGCAGGTTGTGTCTTGTTCTGAAAGGCGTCTGGAAGTATCTCTGAAAGAAGTGACTTGCAGTTGAACCAGGGAAGGGAAGAAAACAAAATTTGCCATTAGTAAGATGTTGCTTCTTTATGCATTGTTGATTCATCTTATTTATTTTGTTTGTTTTACCCCATTGAAAGCTGGTGTAATTTTGGGGGGGGTGGTTTTTTAAAAAGGTTTAGCTGACAGATTAGGTTTTAACAGGTGATGCACCACAGGACTAACAAGTTGGATGTTTTACCATGTAAATGACAGACTGAATTATTTTCTGTGCATTAAAAATGTGGTATACAGGAGATGGAAACAGTGTGAAGGTGTACCTTTTGCTCTTCATGCTCATTGGGGTGTTCACAATTTGGGTTCGTGGGATTTGAATGTTTATTTCCTCTCAGTAACATAAAAACAAGCACAGTAAACTGGCAAAGCAGTGCTAAGAAAAAGGGTTGGCTCCATAATGCATTTCTGTAGCTTTTGGTTGTAAATCAGCATTCATCATAGGATGCTATAGAGAAACTAACTTTTTAATAAACAGTTTCTGTTAGTTTGTTTAAATCATCTTCTATTCTTGTTCTACTCCTTTCTGAGGACTCTTTCATAGAGTATTTTTCTATTGGGTCTATTCCTGATTTATTATCTAGTTCAAGAACATCTTGAATGTTTGTTTTTGATGGTATTACTTGCAGGACAAGAACACTTAATCATGTAAAACCACGGAAAATTACTTTATACATAACTGACAAATACTATATTAGATGTCTTGTGTATTATTTTGCAAGGCTTCTTGGTGTTTAATTAAATTATCAATTCCAAGCCACTTTGAATGATCAAGGTTAGGATGCTGCATTATTACCTGTGTAAATTGAGTCTTTAAGACTTTTTTTTCCTGTTATAATGAATATTAATTAAAAAGTCAGAGCTTCATGTAAGCTTATTTTATGATGTTTTTGGAGAGGGGAAAAATGATGGAAATACAGAAAGCTAAATCTTAGAATATTTATCCTTTCCATTTACATCTATTTTTTTTTTTCCTTTTTGTTACAGCAGTAGGGTTTTGATTAGAAATAAGTGATACTCCTGCATCCTCTTAGGTCCTTGTACTAAGGTTTTCATTATGTTTTTGGAGGAGACAAGGTTTTTTTCCTGTATAAGGAAGTAAAATTCTCAGTTTACAGATGATTTCCAGTGTGGCAGCTTTTTGGGATGGTAAGTGTGGCAGCTTTTTGGGATGGTAAGTCTGAATTTAAGAGTAGTTGCATTGGGTTTGAGTGCTTTTGTGCAAGTTTCGTGGAGTGCAGCAATATGCTTCTCACATTCACCTCTGCAAGGTGTTTTGGTAATTTTTCATCTTTATCCTCCGAGTCCTCTGTTTCTTACAGACTACAGTTTTATATTTGGGGTAAGGTAAATGAAGTAATAAGACAAAACAGTCTTTCACATGCTATTCATAGCTCTCCATCCTCCCCTCTCACTCTCTCCCCCCGCCTTCCACTCTGCAAATCATTTGAGGTGTTAGCTTTCTACACTAAGCTTTTCTTGCTGCCTCTGTACTTCCATGAATGGTCTTGGTCCCCTGATTATCCAGATTACCATTGACCCTGGTTTCAACCAATAAATCCACAGCACAGAGACCAGTGTGCGGGGGAGGACACTAGTGAACATGGGAGTTGGCTCCAGTATGAATCAGGAGCTTGCCTGGAGCTGGGGCCTGAGTTGGAGGCTGTTGGTAGAATTGTGGCTGACTTTGGATATAGACCTGTGGTTTCTTAGTGAGCCACCCACCATGAAATAGTGTAGGAATTCATAGGATGAAGAAGCAAAGGCTACTGCAGCACAGTATAACAAACAACACACCTAGTATTGCCACTGGCAGGGGAAAAAAACAAACAAATTAAAAAAAAAAAAAAAAAGACAAAACAAGAAAAAAACCAGAACCCCTGCTCTTGCTCTTTCAGCTTTGGCAGTGCTCATTTGACATGTGATAGTGTGCTCATTCCTAAACTCTTTTCTGTGAACAGTCAGATGAGTTGGCAGTATACGGATTAGTATAAATGACTATGGGATTTAAGATCAGGGCAGAGAAGCTGGAAACCTTGGGGTTGGCAACACTTCTTGAATGCAAATGAAGAATTTACCAGGTCTCTAGGTAAAGTGGATGGGACAGTAAATCTGCTTATTTTTTTATTAACTTTAGCTTTTGATGTATGTAGTTACCTCTTTTTTGCCTAAAAAAAAAGAGAGTGGCAGCATTATTACAGCTCCCTCTTGGGCATGTATTGAGATGGGTTTTTAGAGTTAATTTTCTTCAGCATGACTAAGAATATGGTTTCCTTATGGGTAGTCATGATTAGATCTGCTCATTCCTGGCAAAGAACAAATTGTTGATTTACAGACTAAACTCAGTCCTGTAACACTTAAAAACTATCGTCTAAACCATACATGATTCGTGCTTTATGAAAACCTTTCTATGCTGCTGATGGAGATGTTTGAATATCATTTGTCTGAGGGACCCATGCACCAGTCTGAAGCTCAAACCTATTGCACTTCTAGACATTTAATGTAGTAGTATGTGCTTCTTGAGGCTTTGCAGAAGTAACGGTTAAAATTAAGGCGAGTATCCATGCTATTCTAAGGATATTGTCCACATCAACAGTTATCATTAGGAAGACTAAATAGGTTAAAAATTTTAGTGGTTTATTCAGTGAATAATCTAATCTTTGGATTAAGTAGTTAAAGGTTAGGGTCAAGTTTGTAAATACTTCTGTCTAAAAAGGCATGAATAAAAAGGTAAGAGTGTCAAGCAAACCATTCCTGTTCTACTTTTTGTTCTAAAATTGTTTGGATTTTAACAAAACTAATAAGAAGAAACAGACCTTCTTAATAATTTCATATTGTCAGATCCCGATTTAAATACTTCTGCTTGGGCAATCCAAACACTGAAAGCCAGTGTTTGGATTGCCCAGGAGTCTCTAGTAGTTTGTTGAGAAACATCTTTCCCTTTGGCATAACAAGGTGGAGACCCAGCAACAAATTGTGGCTGGAGTTTTTAGATGGTAGAAATGATGATGAAATGGTTTCTGATTCAAGAACTGTATTGCAAAAATGTTTTTTTCAGCAGTTTTCCAACTTAGTGAATAATTCTTGGGCCTCTTCTGAGGTGGTCTATTTTTTTATTCTAGAAAGTTTTGAATAATAATGAAATATTTACACTTAGGACAAGAGATGAACTTTGTATTACAGAGATTACCTGCACATAGAAATTTAGCCACTGTGATTGTGCAGTTTAATTGAGCTCTGTACACTGACAGTTATACTTGTGCACAGCCTCCCCAAAACTGCAAGGTTATCCTCCAGGTTTAACAGGACTTCAGAAGATGCATGGAAATTCTTTCAAGCATGTGTTTACTTGTGTAATAGTGCAAGATATGGAAAGCTCTAACCTGTCTACCACAAAACAAGGTATCTGTCTGTTTATTACTACAGTCCATCTGCTACAGTGCTGTGTTAACACAACTATCCTGTCTTTAGACCAAAACTAGTGTATGTTTCAGACTCAGATGAGTTCCTTTAGTTTTTTGGACAGTTCTTGCTCTGTTATCAGTGATAGACATATCCTGAGTTTATAAGAAGACAAACACTTTTGGCTCCCTTGCCAGTGTAGTGTTTTCAGTGTTCAGAAGCAGCCATGGTGTCTTTCTTCTTTATCAAAAATTGTAGTGTCTCTCTCATCAGTGGTTGTTGTCACCAGCCATTGATAACCACCAGCTGTTCCTATTCTATCACCAGCTGTTGCCTACAGGGTTCTGCATCCTTCTTCAGAAATGTTCTTTCAATAAACTCTGAAATTACTTGTCTTTTAATAATGCAACTTAATCTTCCACTTATTTTATTGTTTAAAATATTCTATTTGTAAAGAGGTACAGAAATGAGAATAGAGGCACAAGAAACTGTCTCTGTATGTGTAAAATACACCAGTGTGAATAACTGTAACTCACCCTTATGCTAGATTGTCCAAACAGTGAGCTGAGATGGCTGTTTCAATACAGAATTATCTGTGTATAAAAATATATATATTTATATATATATATATATGTGTGTGTGTGTGTGTATGTCTGTGTATATTTAGATCAAATCTTCATCCTCCCATGGAAAAACCGCTCCTCTGTGTAGCAAAGCTGTTAAGGCAGGAAGAAATTTAAACTGTAATACTGAAAGCAAGTACCTCACTACTTGAAATAGCCAAGTAAAAACTTTCAGATTTGCAATTACGTGATATTTTTTTTTTTAAATCCTTTTCTGTGCTAATGGATACTGAAAGCTGATACATAATAGAAGACTTTTCTTCAAGAAAAAAGCTATTTTATTGGAAGTTAAATTCTTTGAGAAAGTTATTGTATGTGTTGAGGTTTTTATTTTATTTTAATAGATACTCTTAGAGCACTTTTAAGAAAAATCTGAAACTTATACCTACTAAAAAGCTGCTGCTGGTGTTCTGCAGTTTTGTAGTCTGTGCTTTCTGGAGTTACACTGATATTACTCTCTAGAATGAACCTGGGCTTTTGGAGAGCTCAAAAGCCTTAAAATGCTTTCCTGGTACATAAAAATGTGGCATTTATGAACTGAAGTACCAAAGAATTTTGTTGACCCTCAGATATTAGCTGAGAACAACAGCAGAAGGAATTAGCTCTGTTAAAGACTAGACATTTATCAAACTAGTTGAGAAGCATCTCAATCTGAACACTCAGCATGGTAAACAAAAGATGTGATACAAAAATGATGTAGCGAAGTAATGTGGAAATGGTGTGAAATGTGTGCAATTGATTATATGACTACTGAAAGAAAAAAATGTAAGGGGACAAAATAGATACTTTAAGTGAGGAAAAATATTAAGAAGTTAGTGGAGAATTAACGTGCTGGAGCAGATAGCTTATATGATCTGATTTATAAATCTATTCTTGTGAAAAATTTGGGGACTCTATACAGATGTCTCTTAATGGCGACAGGTAATCTCTTAAACAAAATTTCTTAATATAATTCGATATGACTGTACTATGTTATAGGTATGATGTTTATTGATTGCTTTGCAGTCAAGATGTTCTTTCTGACCTTTCACCTGTGGAAAATCCTAGTATTGGGGCCAGTGCTCTACAACATCTTTGTCAGAGACATGGACAGTGGGATTGAGCGCACCCTTAGCAAGTTTGCTGGTGACACCAAGCTGTGTGGTGCGGTTGACATGCTGGAGGGACGGGATGCCATCCAGAGGGACCTTGACAGGCTTGAGAGGTGGGCCTGTGCTAACGTTGTGAAGTTCCACAAGGCCAAATGCAAGGTCCTGCATCTGGGTCAGGGCAACCCCAAGTACAAATACAGGCAGGGCGATGAGTGGATTGAGTCCAGCTTGGAAGAGAAGGACTGGGGAGTGGTGGTGGATGAGAAGTTCAACATAAGCTGGCAATGTGCTCTTGCAGCCCAGAAGGTCAACTGTATCCTGGGCTGCATCAAGAGAAGTGTGGCCTGCAGGTCAAGGGAGGTGATTCTCCCCCTCTACTCTGCTATCGTAAGGCCCCACCTGGAGTACTGTGTGTGGTTCTGGAGTCCCCAACACAAAAAAGACATGGACCTGTTACAACGGGTCCAGGGCAAAGAGAAGGCTTAGGGGAGATCTTATAGTGGCCTTCCAGTACCTGAAGGGTGCCTACAAGAAAGCTGGGGAGGGACTTTTTATAAGGGCAGGTAGTGATAGAACAAGGGGAAATGGCTTTAAACTGGAAGAGAGTAGGTTTAGATGAGATATTAGGAAGGAATTCTTTACTGTGAGGGAGGTGAGGTACTGGAACATGTTGCCCAGAGAAGCTGTGGGTGCCCCCTCCCTGGAAGTGTTGAAGGCCAGGTTGGATGAGGCTTTGAGCAACCTGGTCTAGTGGAAGGTGTCCCTGCTCATGGCAGGGGGCTTGGAACTAAATGATCTCTAAGGCCCCTTCCAACTCTAAGCATTCTATGATACTTTGTCTCAGATTTAGTTAGGGTAATCAGAATTTAGATGGCCAGGAACAGTATGCTGAAATGTTAACCTTAATGATAGGTCAGCAGTTTCTTTTCTGTCAGTTTCACCTTTGCTCCACATTTGGGATAAAATGGCTATTTTCTTTTTTCTTCAAAATCACTTTATGATCTGGAGCTGGCATAGTCTTATGGCAGATGAATGCTTTATTGACGTTATCTTTAACATTGAACAAGCTATGTGATTTCGTTTGACAGACTGAGAACTCTGTATTGTTTTTGTTTTATTTTTTCTTTCCACATCTACTGGGGATGTGAGAGGAAGAATCCAGACCAAATTATAAAAAATGGGTAAGTGACAGAAGAATGTACTACTTCTCCCAGCCTTCAGTGCTCCCTCACAGCAAATTACCTTGTGTGTCTGAAAGGCACATAGAATAGTATCAAAGAAGCAGGGTTCTGTGAATTGAATAAGTATTTGATGTGGTTTTCATGATTGTCATAACTTCAGTTTTTACTGTTCCTGAGACCACTTTCTTCTCTCTTTCCCTGATACAGGGCACTTCTGTGAACATGTTCACAGTCTACCAAGCGCAGTTGCATGTGGTCTGTAGTGTCACTGTAACAGGTATTGATAAGGGTAGAACTGTAGTAATGTACCAACTTGCCCCATCTTCCTATCTGTGGTGGAAGATATTTAGATTATGTCGATATAAGCATTTTCCCTCCCTAATTCATCTACTCAGCATGCAAATCTCAACTGTATAACTTTATGAAGAGGAACTCTGTAAAGTAAAACCTCTGAGGGTGAAAGGTTGAATGAACACAGCTAACTCTAAGGGGGTTTAGGTGGATGTGTGAAAAAAATCTGAAAGCAAAACACTGTGTCAGTAATGACTGAATATAGCTAGCACTGTTTTATGAATTGTCCATTTTTATTTTAATGGCTGATTATAATATTTTTTCTATTAAAATTAAACAATAACAGCAGTAAAATTCCATGTGCAAAACTCCTTAAAACTGAAACAAAACCAAACCTCTGTAATAATATGTCTATCTTAATTTGCTTATGTCAGCAGAAAGACTTAGCATAGAATGAGATTTTTAGGTATGCAGCTGTTGATTTAATTTTTTGTAATGCCATTGTCTAGTTGCCTATTCTTCCAAGTTTGAATGACCTGTACAAGTGCAAAAACTTGCAGAAACCCTCCAAAAACATCAAAGAAAACCCCAGTTGAGTTACGTATTCTGGAGTTATCAGATGAACTTGCTTTAAACTTTATTTTTGAGTGTTTAATTCTTAACATTCAGTTTGCTTCTTCTGCAGAAATTTCTATTACCTAGGGAAGGTAACTGTAGTCCATATTGCATTGCAACCAATCATTTTCTGGGGAGCATGGCCTCTGGTCTCCCTATGGGTTTGAAAGTTGAGCACCTCTTTCCTGACCCTGTCTCTTTGTCAACATTTAATCTTAGATCTCCAAAAGATCATGCCAACTAAGTAGTAGAGTGGCCTGCAGAGAAAAGTAGCTATTATACTTGAGTCTGAGAAAGAGAGGCATGCAGCATCAGTTTCTGTCTCTGTTGAAGATTTTCTGTGTGAAGTTGCGAATAGGTGTTGTGTGTGTTTTCTCTTTCTATCAAAAAAAGCCCCAAAAACAAACAAACACCCCCCCCCCCCTCCCCCCCCCCCCCCCCCCACACACACACAAAACCCCCACAAATCTCTGTGCCTTTTGGGTACTCTATAAATTAATATTTATGAAGTGCCTAAAGGGCTATGCTGAGAAAGGAAGGTATGTGAAGAAGTTGTTCTAACAAACAACTGCAGCAAGTTCATGTAGGATTTCTTCTTGTTGTTGTTTTTTTTTCTTTTGGAGTGGAGCTCAATGTTTAAACCAGAAAACATACTCTTGAGAACTTGTGCATTATCACATAGCTTCAAAGCTTCCTGTAATTTGGAACTGCAGCAGTTCTGACCCTGAGCTGAAGTGCTTGTACATGCTTTTATTTCAGAGGAGCTGAATATTTAAGCCAGGCAAATTTGTCTTCAGAAATTTGTCATTTCTTTGCCCACCTTTCCTGAAGGGCTTTAGCTCATGTTTTCAAAATGTGCTTGTTAGGTCAGGGACACTACAAAACCCACTGGTGGTCTCTCTTAAAACTTACTGGGCAGAGAAGGTGGGATGCTTCTTTAGTCCCCTTCCACAAGCTGAAAATGTCAATGTTTCAGTCCATATTTCAAAGACTTTACTGTATTTTGTACACCGATTTTACACATTAATTTAATGTAAAATATATCAGAAGCTAGGCTCTTTGCAGTGATGCATGACAGGAAAAAAATACAATGGGTGCAAGTTGATACGAGGGATTCAGATTGTCTATAGAGACTTTTTCACTTTGAGCACAGTAAAGGAGTGGGAGAGACTGTGCAGTTTCCATCCTTAAAGGTTCGCAAAACCAAATTGCATAAAGCCCTGAGCAGTCTTATCTGACCTCAAAGCTGATCCTGCTTTGGTTGGGAGGTTGGACTAAAAACTTTCTGAGGCCCTCCAGTCTGAATCTGTGATCCATTCAGTTCTATAGCATTAATTTTGTAATTGTTTGGTCTTTTTTTATTTCAGAATAGGTAGAATGTGAAGAATTTGAGACATGAGGGTGGTTTGTTTTGGTTTTGTATTTACTACTTTGCTGGAAGGAAGGTGATGTTTCAATGGGGCAGTGTTAACATTACAGTGACCTCTTTGGCCTATATTCTCTGATGTTCCTAAAGGTAATATCACAGCCCCCCTGAGGGTTACTTTTGTACTGCTTTATGATTAGATTTTCACAAACATTTTTCCTTGTTGTGATGAAAGTCTGTAGTAAGACTTCTGGGCATTGCTTCCTCAGGGGAAGGTAGGCAGGGAGGCAGAAAATACTCATAAGGATGCTACTAAATCCTGAGAGAATGAACAGGACAAAAGCATGTATATGAAATAGTTTCTGTGTTTCTATATACATCTACCTTTCTCCTTCTTCCAGTTCCCTTCCTCAGTGCAGAGAAAGCTTAGACCTCACAAAGGGCTTAATAGCAGCTGCTAGTGCAGGCTTGGTTTAGACAGACTTCTGCAGCCTGGGACTGGAAATAGGGCAGTACAATGAGCTTTAGCCTGTCTCCTCATGTTATGGCAGGCCAGATGGCCCCATATGGCTGATTGCAACTCCCATACTACTCTGCAAAACATAACATCAGGCTGTTCAGTAAAGAGCATAGCTGACTTCTTGTCTTACATTTGCTGAGTGACATTAAAACAAGCATCATGTGATGGAAGATGTGCTCAGGGATGCACATCGGTCATGCACACTGCAATAAGTGAGCACTTGTTTTCATGTGAAAGGATAGCACAGACCCAAGTTTTCTTCTCTGTAGTGCCTGGAAGCTTGCATTAAGCGAGTATACCTGAGGATAGACTTGACCTCTCCACATGACTGTGAAACAAGTTTAAAACACAAGAACGGTTCTAGGGGGACAGAGCTCGAGTCCAAATCATGATATGGTCACAGCTACATTTTTTTTTTTCCCATTTCTCCTTTCCTAAGGTTAACTTTGTATAGTTTTAGCATGGTTGGTCTGTATTTTTCATCAAAATTGTCAGACCAAGGTAAAGCCCAGGCTTTTCTAAAGTCTGTCCTACTGACTGGTGAGGAGTGAAGTTGGAACTTATATAATTGGCTAAAGATAGGAATACAGCTTAGACAATTCCTAACAGGGTTGCTTGTTTCTAAATCGCAGATAGTTCTGAATCTAGCAGTGAAACCAGGCTCAGTTCAAGCTGCTGCCTGCCTACATGTTTTTTGGAGGTGGTGTAAATCCCTTGGCTCCCTCTGCAGTGCAGCTGTGGCTACACAGAGGGTCAAACACTGACCTGGTTATTAAGCCAGTTGTATGTGACTTTGGCACTGCTGACAGAGTTGCTGTGGATTTTGGAGTTCAGAAAACTGCCTCTTACAGCTCTGTGTTACTGCTGTACTGGCTTTTGTTGAACTGTCTGTCACAGGTAGTTCAGGCAAGCAAACCTTTCTTCATTATTTCTTAAACAAGGATTTGCACTTTGTTCTTTGAAGAGAGGAGAAATGAATTTAACTGCCTTATTCTTGGCTATGTTTTTTTTAGCAATGGCATTTTTGTATGAGTAATTGACTATTTTATTCTTAAGTAAAAATGTTGAGTTTTCTACCAAAAATGGTAGAGACTGAGAATTGAAGTATGCAAATAGCTCTTGTTCCACAAGTTTCAACCATCTGGTTGCTTTAAAGAAAACAGGAAAGAAAAGTGCCTTAGGGGGTGAGAAATAAAAATAAAAATATTTTAGAAATAAAATATTAACACTTAAAAATTAAAGTCTTATCTTTTCCTCAGTTTTAAGACATCTGGACTTGGAAGGCCTTTATTTTCTGCCTGGATCTGAACTGAACATCATCTGTTTGTGTAGGGTGCAGTAAACAGCAAAGTGTGGCACAGCTGAAAATTGATAGCAGTGATTTTTATCCTCTGTGCAGTCGGCAGGTTTTATTCATTTTCTGCCTCTTTCACAACTTACTGCACTGATTATACAAAGGCATTACAGTCATAACACAAAACAAGGCAAAACATCCTTTTTTATCTCTGCACATTGGATACTAATTTCATCTCGCTGCAACATTAAAATCTATATTGGCAACAAAGGAATTAATTCTTAGTTTAACAAAATGCTGAGGGGAAGTACATTAGTATTTGATGTCTGCATCATGTTGTTTTCTGTAGTTTTTATCATGAAGTTTATAACTCTGAAAGTGTTTTTTGCCTTATGGAAATAGAAACCAAAGAATGAATAATTTGACTGGGTCTTGAGATTTACTTAGAATTAATTAATATATGTGTGTAAATACCATTTATTAGTGTATTCCAGCATTTGCTAAGCTTAATGCTGAAAAACTTAAGTCTAAAGCTCTTAATTCATACAAAAATCAGCCAGTATCCCAAGGTGGTGTAAGTTACCTCACAAGTGGATGGATTTGCAGCAGCTGAGGACCATGCATAGCTTTTGTGTGTAGAAAATTAATTTCTGTGTGTAGGATAGTATATTTCTGTCAATTTCCTAGGCATTCTGAGAAAACTAAAACCAAAATATCCTTCTGTTTGTGATGTTAATGAACTAATTTGGAACATCTTTATTTTCTATCATTCTATTAGCACATTTCATATTGGTACAACTTTCCCTATCAGATTGCAGTTAAATATGTTGTTTGACAGTACCATTTTCAGCAACACGCATTTCATATTTAAGCATGTACTGGCAAAGCTGCCTGACATACCCTAAATACTTGCCAATTAAATCAATTTCTGTATAGTTCTGCACATCCAAAATATCCCAAATGCAGAAAATTAAACAGAAGCTGTATATATATACTGTTAGTTTCATTTATAAGGACACCTATATAAATATATGATTATGCAATATATATATAAAACGGGTGTAAGCAGGCACTTCATATTCTAGATGAAGATGCCTCTACTGTTTTCTTCTACTACTACTTTTCTTCTTCCTAAACTGAAGGAAAAAAAATGACCAGGACACAAAGAATAGTACATTATTTCAAGATGTTACATAAAGAGTTTTCTTCAGTAGTGATATGTGCATGTCTGAAAGTAAGATAGAATGGCAGATAAAGAAACAGTTATTCCCTGGGTATACATATTTCCTCCATCTGGTGCATTATTTTCTGAACTTGCTTTATCTGGCTTTCAAATGTTAGTTAACAGCTGGTCTAAAGGTTTTCATATTTGCTCTGCACACGTTCATAATTCATATAATTTTTAATATTCTCTGTAACATTTAGCTTGTGATTTTATTTCAGTTTGCTCATCCTGGTTTTTCCAAAATGAATATATATATATATATATATATATAAAATATAAAAAATATATATAAGTAACTTAATTCTTTTCAAGATAAGTTCTATTCCATCACATACTGAAGTCAGGAGTTAGTAATAAATTTCCCCTCATCCATACAGATGGATGTTGTTATAAAAGTAGAACTAACATATAAGCCTTAGGAAGAGTTCTGTGACCTGACACTGGTACTTTGAACAGTGCACTGATAAACTATGCAAGACAGAATGTAACCGGAGGATCAAGAATAAATTAAGTTTGAAGGACATTCGATGATCCAGCTTCCTCCTTCTCTAACCAGGACCAACTGTGAACTTAGATCCAATGTAAATAGTGGCACTGTCCAGTCAGGTTTTTGAGTATCACCAAGAATGAGAATTCCACAATATCTCTGGACACCCAACCAAGCGTTTGACTGTTCCTTCAGTGGCCTTGTTTTGTTTGTTGGTTTGTTTGTTTTTTTTCCTGTGTATGTAATTGGGTTTTCCCTTGCTGCAATTTATGATGATTGTCTTTTTTTCTTTCTTTCTTTTGCTGTGCACTTTTAGAAGATCTAAGCTCTGCCTTCTCTGTAATCCTCCTTCTGCACACCCAACCCCACACTCATTAGGTAGTAGAAGTCTGCAGCTGGTTTTCCCCTTTAGCTTCTGTGTTTGAAGCTAAACAAACCAAACTGCCTTATCCTGTCCTTGTGTCAGGTACTCCAGCCCCCAGTCAGCTTGATACGTCTTCTGAAATTTTGCTTTTAGCTAACATGTCTCTTGAAAGGGGGAAAAGGAGCATTCATTCCTAAAAGGCTAAATAAATGGAAAGTACCGCTTCCTGTGACCTGATGACTGTAGTCTGGCAAATGAAGCCCAGTGTGCCATTACCTTGCATCCATGGAAAGGCACCTTCTTCAGCTTCTTTACCACGACCCTCAAGTTGTTTTTTGCAGTCTAAGGAATTGCAAAGGGTTATTCTCTCCCATATCCAGGATGTTATATTTGTGTTGGGAAGTTTGTAATATTTCTATGATTCTATGAAATGAAACTTCTGTAGTTGTCCGAATTGAACAAAATGCAATCAAGGTCCTAAATACTGCACTGCCAGTTAATATGTGAATCACAGAATCATACAATGGTTTGGGTTGGAAGGGACCTTAAAGATCATCTAGTTCCAACCCTCCTGCCATGAGCAGGGACACCTTCCACTAGACCAGGTTGCTCAAAGCCTCATCCAACCTGGCCTTGAACACTTCCAGGAAGGGGGCATTCACAGCTTCTCTGAGCAACCTGCTCCAGTGTCTCACCACCCTCACAGTGAAAAATATCTAATCTAAACGTACCCTCTTCCAGTTTAAAGCCATTTCCCCTTGTTCTATCACTACCTGCCCTTATAAAAAGTCTCTCCCCAGCCTTCCTGCAGGCACCCTTCAGGTACTGAAAAGCTGCTATAAATTCTCCCCTAAGCCTTCTCTTTTCCAGGCTGAACAGCCCCAACTCTCTCAGCCTGTCTAATGCATTCTATCAGAAGTGTTTGTATGTACAATCTGGCATATGAAAACACAATTTTTTCTTTTTTTTTTTTTAATTTTACCTGTGTTCTCAGGCATGTAAGACAAGACTTTTTTTAAAATGTGGGAAATAACACTTTGTATGAAGTATGTCTTAAAGTCCAACATGGACAACTTAAAATCCCTTTAGGGGAATGCAAGATTTTTGTTTATGTATTGTAGTTCTTCAAAGTTTTTCTTTCAAACACAACTATTTTATATGATATTTACTATTTCACACAGTCAGGTCCCATAGCAATCAAAGATATATATATATAAAGTTCGATAAATGTTTCAAAATTTATAGAAAAAATATCCAATATATAATAAGGACACTGTGTGTGTTGTGACAATGCAGTATTCAAGAATCTGATCTTTATAATAATTGAATACATATGTACCACATTAATGTGCTCTTTAACACTGTACATTGATACACATAATATATGGATGGGTGTCAAGTTCATTTTTCCTCTAAAAAGTGGTGTTGTTCCCCCCCGCTGTCTGCCTTAAAACAGCAGGTCTTTATTTGCATGTTATTTCTGAGCCCTTTCTATTTGTTTATAATTTAACAGTATTTATGCTATTTGTGCTTTCTATTTTTGGCATATTATTCTTCTGCTCACCACCCCATCTCACTTAAGAGCACTGTACCCCCCGCCATGGACACAACTCTGAAGTACCTTAATGTGCAACGCAGTTCATCTCTAATGCAGTGCTTCGTGTCTTAACTAAATTATGTATTTTACATTCCTCGTCTGAAAAGAAGTAAATGAACTCTAGTTTCCGTAAGCAAGTCAGTACTGTAGATGTTCCAGTTTTTGTCAGAACTTCAGATGCGAGAGCTTATCTAAAAGACAGAAGAAACTTTGAATGTGTAAGTGATCAGAAATCTGTCTATTTTCTCAGCCCCTTTCTGGAAATTTCCTACTTGGGTTTTAAGGAACAGGTGTTCTTATTTCCCTATGGGATTTCTTCCAGTTGTTAGGAAATCTTTGGCTTTCTGTAAATATCATGTAGGCATATACCTTGTTTTCTTGTTCCACAGCTTTCTGCAGCTCTGCTCTCTCAATGCCCTGACAGCAGGGAAGTGTTGAGGAAACACTTTGATTATATTAGGGTTGTTTTACAGAATAAAAGCTACCCTTTGTTGCTGGTGAGCACTGTTTTCTGCAGTGCTTTATTTTTGTGTTATGGCAACACTTTCTGGCAAACATCAAGATGAATGGTGGTGTGTTACCAGTAAGCAGTAGGAAACACATACTCAATACTTGGTCTGGCCTCACACGGGAAATCTTGGACTTGACTCTTACTCTTAGTGCTCATTCCTTTTCTCTCTTCCTTTGTAAACAAACTACTTTTTGTAGCAACAATAGTAATAGTGCCAGAAATGTGCAGTCTTTCAAAGGTGATAGCCTTGAAACAATGTTAGTTTCTCAGTGCCCTTGAGTCCCATACTGTCCTGTGGACTTGGTATTTCCAGTCTGGTCAAGTGATGGTACTCTTCTCCATCTTGATTTTTCTCTTGTCTGTACTACTTCACTCCTGCAGACTCTGAGACTGCCTTTAGGTACAGTAAGAAAGGTACTAGCAGCAGACCTCCCCTGTAAAGGCAAAGGCAAGAGGAAGTTCAGTGTTAAAGCCTGTTTGTGTTCTTCCTTCATTACTAGGTCTCCTGCCTTAATTAGCAGCAAATTGGTTTTCCTTGGTCTTGATTTGTTGCCAGTGTTCTTGTAGGAGTCTTTCTTGTTTCCCATCATATTCCACATCTGTTTTTCTCCCAGTGAGCTTTACTTTCCTGATCTTGATTAGCTTTGTTCAATATTGCTGTAAAATTATAGTTTGCATGATGCAAGATTTTCTTTCTCTGCAGTCAGGTTTATTTTTTTCTGTGTTCCCACATCATAAACTGTCCTCTTCCCAGTGCTTGTACCTGGGAAGAGGGTAGTTTATTATATGTTGTAACTTCTTACAGCCAGAGATTAGACTTACTTCTGTTCTGGAGTTTGCACTGTAATTTTATTTCATAAAAAAGACTTCCATTCTGAACTCTTCTCTGCTACTAGTGTTGAAGAAAAAGGGATGTGATAGGAATCAGGATTAGAAGTATAAGAGCAAGCAGACAAATATACCAGTTTGGTTCAGAACTAGAGATCAAGAGTGAAGACAGGAAAATCTCTCTCATATTGGAATAATTGTTGTATTGCTAAAAGGCAAAATCTGTTTAAGACCCCTTCCAATATGTTGTAGTGTGTAGTTCCCACAGCTGTAGACTTGTTCACTAACAGAAATCCAGCATGTCTGTCTCCATCTGATAAATTTAATATCTTTTTTTTTAAGAATCTAAGACAGTGCAGTTGATACAAAGTGCAGCTTTGTAGCATGCTTGAGGATCTAAACAAGCAGTTCAGAAACTTGTAATCTCAAAACACACTCACACACTTTTTAGGCAAGTACTGTGAGAAGCTAAAAATATAGACAACTGCAAGTTTCCAGCATACTGAGCAGAAAAATGAACATGATTAATTCCCTCTGCATGTAAGTTCTGAGCATTTTCATCTCAACTCTGCTTCTTGTGCCATTATTTTTGTCTAGTGGCAACAATTTCACTCCTGTGACTTTCTAAAATGAGAGGATCTGGCTAAGTATTTTTTTTTTCAAAATATCCCTTTGACTACTTCAAGAGAATAATCTCTTGCTTTTCTTGTCACTGTCCTTGTCATTACAGAGAACTGATGTTGGATGTTTTCATTTTGGTTTTGAACTAGCTTGAACTTGGTAGTCAATGACATAATTTTTATTGTTTTTTAAATTTTTTAATATAGATTGAAGGCATGATAATTTCCTAACATGTAAAATGCAACATTTCTTCTTTTGTCTTTCTTATATTTTTAACTCCTTTATCATAATTCTTCCACTCTCCATCATCTTGTTTCTGCCATATTTTTTACCTTTACTAATACAGCTTGTATCTTATGTCAGCAAATTTAAGTCTAAAACTTCTTTAACTGTATCTGTCATTCTAAATTTGAAAGTAAATGATGAAATTTGGGTGGATTACATAGGCTCAAATAATGCACTGGGGTAGATGCTGGATACTAATGTCTTGTCTTTGTTCCTTGGGTAGAATTCAGAAAGGTTGTCACTGCAAGGTGTGATGTAACTGGTGTGTCCCAGTGGAGATAGTGTCAGCTTTTTATTATTGCCCTTCTTATTTCTGATAATGAAATTGACCTGCTATTAAAGTCAGGCTGAATAGGGTAGAAACTTAGTTATATCAACAGCAAGGTTCAATCTGACAAAGTTAATAGAATTTCTTTCTGCAGATTTTTCAGAACTCAGCATTCCAGATTCTTTCTGCGTGGTGGTTTGGGAAAAAACATTAGAGCAAAATACTGTGTAGTTTCATTAGAGTTTCTAGAAAAACTGCCTTCTCCCAATAATATTTAGAGAACCAAAATAGACTTGCCTTAACCCTTCATAATATAAAAGGATTTTTGTGGTGCTGTGCAAAGAATATTCTTGTACTCTTATAAAGCAAATTATGGCTCTACTCTGTACCAAATTTGAATTTCATGTTTTTTTCAGTGAAGTGCTGTTCAAGGTGATTAAGGATGTATAATCTTTCTCAGTATGATGTATGAACTCATTCTGCTTTCACTTCATGCCTCCCCTTTATGCTTACACACCAGTAGCAGAACATTAACCTCCACTTTAGTTCTACAGTGTTAACACGTATCTCTGTGTAGGGAAGATGGTAAAGGAAATTGAATCATATGCCTCAGGGATTCAGATATTGGCCCGCATGGGGTTCAGAAAGACGCCCCAGCTGCAAACAAGGACATGTACCGGATGAATCTTGAAGATGCATTGTCTTTTTTTCTGAGGCACCAGTCTCTGCCGTAGCTGAAAATAGTATACCAGATCAACTGGCAGCAATCAGATATGTTCAGAAGGTTGCAAACTAAAATTTAATCATTGCCTGATCACATGAGAGAAAAACAATTGTTATCTCCCCCTTTCTTTCCCCTTCAATGAGAGCTTGATTTACTAATCATCTAATCAAGTGCAGGACATAGTGTTTGAAATGCCAATAAGTTGTTTGTATTTCTGAAGACATGGTGAGAGTTAAAATTATAATGTTGGAAGTGTCAAAACTGACTTACGCATAAAGTAAAAATGGATAATCTTTGGAGAGTTGTGAATCTGAATGGGATTTCTGAGACCTTCTAAGACACAGAATATAAATAAATGAAAAGCATCTCATGGGTAGGATTGGAAATGCAATCCAAGACCTAAATATGTGTATAGAGATTTAATCTGTGGCCTTGTGGATCAGTTACGTGTCTATAAGAAGTGATTAAGATGCCATGGTATTAGAAAAAGTATAGTAAACATGATTTTTTTTTTTTTCTATTTCTTCAAACTTTAACTGTTCTCCAGTTTAGATTTTTCTTAAAATGTTTGAATTTTGCTTCTAGTTTAACTGGTTAGAGTTAAGTGTTCTGAAGGTATTTGGCAATCCTTAAATGTAGATTATAGAACCACAGAGTTCAGGAATCCACACACTGTTCCTAATGTATCCAAGCATCAGCATGTTTTTCCACTTAGTTTCACAGGCTGATTTCACAATTCAGTTATGTTGATGATTTATGATGAAAAATTTCTCATTGACCTCTGATATTTAGTATACAGCAGGATGCCATGTTTTGAAAAATACCCAGGAATCTTTATTTTCTAGAATATTAGAGGTTTATATGCAGTTTCAAAGGGGATGCAGACAAATGCTTAATAACTGTAACTTCTATAACCTTAAGATTTCTTAAAATTTTACAAAAATTTTAATTTTATGACTACATACTACCTTTGGAATAGAGTGTCTTTATTCAGTATGCAGGCTGGGCAGTTCTAAACGGGTGAACACTGAGTATCCTTGGTGCTAAAGAAATGGCCACATATGATCTTTACATAACTGGTATCGAAACAGTTATTAATTCCCTTTCATGTATAATTTTCCACCCTTTATCTTGTTCATCTGAGGCTGATGGTTTATTTTAGTTTTCACAACATTCCTGTGAATTGAGGTGGTTCTTGTTTCTCTGTTTGTCAAGAATAAAACATGAATAACAAATATCCTTTACATTTAGGTATCGGGTTGGAAACAAAATACTTTTTTTTTTTTTGCCTCTGAGTATTTAGCATTATATAGAATTTAATATTTTTGAAGCATAACTCCAATTAAAAAAAATATTTTTGAACTTTGAAAACTTTTGACACTGAATTTCTGAAGGGACATAGATAATTAAGAATGCTAGTGCTGTCTAAACAGTAATGGTTGTAGGAGTTTGAATGTAAACACAATTTGCTATGATGTAAATAAAGGTGTGGTGTTATAGGAAGCCAGCTTCTATAAACATATTGTCTTTCTATAATAAATGTTATATCTAATGACATTTCAGTAATTCTCTTGTGGAATAGTGATAGCACTGTCATGGATATGTTGTTCTCAGAAGTTGGTAGCTATCTTGGTCAAATTTATAGAATCCAAACATAAAATAATATTTAATGTAAATTGCCACATCTGCTTATTTTTTGTATATTTAGTATTCCAGTTCTGTTTTAAATAGTAATACTTTAAATGTTAAAATTATCATTATTTGAACTACATATCTTAGTAAACTTATGCTAAATGAATGGGATGTGCTTGGGGTTTTTTATTTGCCTTTTTTTTTTAATGGATGAAAATATTATGAATGAGACAAAGAAGGCACCCTCCAAAGCTATGGAAATATAACTGCCTTAATACACATTTTGCAAACATTAATATTTCTATCTTTTTACTTGCATTTATGGTTGCCTTGGGCTGCGCAGTTTTTTTTGTTATGTCTTTTGATTCTTTTCCAAGTAGTCCTACAAATTTCATTAGTAACATTTTGGCGGTGTGACCACATGCTAAGTAGCAGGAAACTGTGGTGTGAATTATTGGTCCTTTGGGAATCTGGCAGCTCATTCTCTTACTTTATAAAGTGAGAGAGTTGTTCTGACAGCTAGAGATGGACTGCACCAGACTGTGACAAAAAAAGATGTGAAATACACCCTCTACTGAAGGTTCTGGGGAGGTGAAAGAATTAGAAGAATTAAAGATAGTCTTTATTTTTAGGCTGTGAGTTCTATTAGTGAGTAGTAATAGAAATGATAATGGCTACTTACTGCCTGGACAACTGCCTCATTTACATCAGTATTACTTTGCTGACTGCAGTGTCCAATTTACATGAATGTGTAAATGGAAGCTCTTAAAAATAACAGTATAACTGACAGGCCTGATATAGATAGGTTATTAATGTTTTCCGACTCTTATCTTAGATTGCTATAGAATGTCATTGAAAATTGTTTTTGCTGTTACAGATGTTTGAATGAGGCCATAAAAAAAAAATCAGTATTGTGATCAGCTGCAGAGGGTAATGCAACTGTAATGACATCCCTTCTTGAAAATAACTTTCTATTTGCCATCTAGCTCTTGCTGTGCCAGCTAGCTCCTGTCTACACTACTAAGAATGTGCTAAGAGACAATTTAACACAGTTTGTATACTTTTCTGCTGGTGTTGACATATGGTTAATAGGTTTATTGAAATTTGCTATGAAGATTTGTATACTGAAAGCCATTTTTAAGACTAGCAGAGATTGTTGCTTAGTAGCATCCTTGGAGTGAGGTTATGGTAACTTCCCTTGCCTTCAGCTATTTAAGGGGGCACATGTGCTGCATGGGGTACCCAGGCTATTCCCAGGATGGATTACCATACAGTCCATAAGAGACTTAATCCTGTCTTCCCTGTAAATCAACTGGCACCTAGAGCATGAAGGCTTCATATTACTCCCCATGCTTAATTCACCCAGCAGCATAGCAAAACCAGCTGGGGAAATGAACCAGATTTAGCAGCTATTGGATCGGAGAACCGAGCTGTCACACTCTGAATGAGACAGCTACCTGTAGTCAGCACTAAGGGATTACAGGAAAAGTACAGGCTGTATATAGACTCTACGGGGGTAATTGTATTTCAGCCAGTAGGTTGGACTTTCCTAGTCATGGGCATTTAAATAAATAGAACTTGTTGGTCATTTTTACCTGATCTAGTCCAGTGGGTCAAGTTTTCAGAACTATGTTTTCTTTTTCTGTGACTGTGCTCTAACAGTAGATAAAGTGGGTGTGCCTGCACACATTAATGTACATACGTGTTTACTGATAGATGACTGAGGGAAATGGTGGATTGCTGTCTGTGAATAGTCTTTGGCTTTCATGGGACTCTGCTGTCACAGCAGTTCTCCAGATGAGATGCTACAAGTTACAGATTTGTAATTGTATAAAACTGTGCTTTGCTGTCTTCAGTGTTTATTTCGCAGAATGTCGAACTTGTGCATACAGTACGAGTAGTTAGATTTCAGACTACTGAATTTGGGTGGGGAAAGATTGTTCTTGAGGAAAATTCTAGTTACATGTAAGTAAAACTGGCTATTTTTACAAGCATTAAATGTTGAGGTGGGAGGAATGAAGGGAGAAGACCTTGTTCAGTATGAATTTTTTTCCTGTAATAGATCTATTTATGACTTTTTTATCTTAAAGTGTTCTTACATCATCTGCATTGTATTTGTATTGCAAAATTTTGTCTTAGGCTCGTATGTAATTTAGGATGTGGCATTCCATATCTTGTGTAAATCCACTATTATAGATGGATTGAAGAAAAAGGAATTTTCAGAGCATTGAGAATTTTCTTGGTGTTATTTCAGATAAATGAAGTAGATACAAATTCAACATTTTTTTCCAGTACTCGTATGAAGACTTCCCGCTTTCCAAGAAAATGCTCAACTTATAAAATAAATACAGTGCTATCAATCACCATTTTTCTTAAAGGAAAAAGAGTCAAACCTTTATCTAAAACCAACATACTTTCCACCTGCTCAGTAGTATTTTTAAATTATATAAATGTGTTAATATACTGTACACATGAAAACTTTTTTGGTTTTATAAAATAAATTTTCTGTCACAGTCTAGCCTTGCATAACATGTTGTTTTACAGTGCATTCTGTTTTTTCACAAATCCCCAAAATACTGACAAGGTGCAGTAGTTCCTGAGGTAGTTACTTTGTTCCTGACATTCACACATAATGTTAGCTGTCACCTTCCTTTTAAAAGTTTAGAATGAAGGGAATAATTTCTATGTTTAAACTTCAGGGAACAAGAATTTGATCAATATGATGCTGAAAACTGACATTGATACAGCAAATGGTTAGACTACTGCTTTCATTACAAATGGATTTTGGGTAAGAAGATTCTGGAGAATAAGACTCAGCAGATGTGATACTAGCAGGCCTATATAAATTTCATCTGGCATTTCTGTTGTCAGTGTGAAGTCCGCTTAAGTGCACAATTTCATGGTTGGCCAGTTACCGTCCTTGGCTGAATTTATTTTCAGTGCTGGTGAAAAAGATTATTGGTTTGTCAGTTGCTGCTCAGAGGTTCTAGCTCTTGACAGAAAATACATATTCCATCAGAATCTCATTTTTTTTAATCCAGTGTCTGTGTTTATTGATAGGGGTTAAATAATGTTACTGGATCAACAGGCAGCTAATTGCACTTCTATGAGATAATTACATGACAGTGAATTGCAAAGTTTTTCTTACTTTGTTTTTCCTCAAGTAAACAGCAAAGAATTAACTCCTTTTCAATGACATTTCTTTAAGTATATAACATATGTATAAGAAAACTCACTAATGATTCTTCAATAGCTCATACAGATGAAAAATTGAGATCCAGTTAATTAAAAGTGGTATTTAATTCTTATGTGTCCATTTACCTAATGTGATACTAGTGTCTGCTGGTAGCCTTGCTGGCTCCAGGAGAAATTCCTGTGGCTATCACCTGGGATTTTGCTGTTCTTTAAGCTTTTAGTCTTGTGAATGTAGCAAAGGTTCATGAGCCTTGTTAAATCTTTGTTTTGGACAAATTTTTGCTTGCCATGGGAAGTAGTTCATGGAAAATCTGATTCCTTAGCTGTAGGCTGAAGGGAATTTTTTCCCTTTTATTTTGAAGATGTAGTAGACATGACCTTTAGGGAAACTAATTAGTGACAGTACTGATCTAAGATGTTATCTGCCAACTGTCTTGAAGATAGGTTCCCATTCTAGTGTTGTCATCCATCAAAATTTCAGTTTAGATAAAGAACAGGGGAGGGAAAAAATACAGAGACTGACTGGAGGCAAGAGACAAAAAGAGAAACCTTGTCTAACATAGATCTCCTTCTCTTTCCCTATATCTCCTCTGTCTAACATAGATCTCCTTCCCTGTATCAACTCTGTCCCTCTCCTCCCCCTCCTCAGCAGAAAGCTGCTGAATTAGTCTGAGGGGAAAAGGGCTCTTGCAGAAATAGTACAGGGGGGGAAGCGTCACAGGCCTTGAAGACCCGTAACGTGCTTGTCTCAGGTGCTGACAAAATTGCAGATTCTGTGATGTGCTAACAATGATACAAAACCTGAGGAAAGATCCACTGTCTCAGGCATTTTAAGTCTTACCCTAAAGAGTTGCAGTTGGGTTTGGATCCAGCCTGCTCCAGAGCATTACAGAACTTTGCTTATATCCTATTGTTAATAAGTTCTTTATGCACTCTGATATGATCTGGTTTTAATTCTGCTTTTTATTCTTTACATTAGCCTTGGGGAAAGATTGTCTGCTTTCTTGATGTAGTTACACTCACATTTCAATTCCTTTATGGAAGGATATCAGTGTGACTAAGGGCATGTGTGTTTCCGATAGCATATATTAAGATTTGACACATTGATAAGGGTGTGACTAGTCCTAAGTGCTTAGAAAATATGTTGAGGTTCTACTCAAAAGTAATTTGGGTTAAGTATAGTAGCTTACATTAAGGTAGAGCTTAATTTTAATTTGGAAGAATTCAAAACCATTGTGCAGTTTCAGCTCCTAAACTATTTATATTAAAGTTCATAATATTTTTAAAGATTAGCCAAAAGATTATCTGGACACTTATTCAAGTGCAAAGTGTTGAGTTTCAAACCTCTCTCTATCTATGCTGTAATCTTGCCAGACAAGTCCTCCTCTAAGTATTTTAGTACTCTGGTTTAAGTGTTTACAGAATGCAAGACACTTATATCTAGTTCTTATCAGAACAATTTTCAGACCAGCTTTTTCTGGTTTACTTGCAATTTGACTAGCTCAGTTTTTAAATAAAAAAGAAATAAAGCCACTACATCTTAAAAATTATATAATTAATTATATTGTATATAAATATGTAATTAATTATATTGGCTGCTATGATTTTATTATATTCTGTAGTGTTTAATATTAGAGCTGCTTAGGGAATTTTCCATCAAGTGTTAAGTATTATTTTTGATAACTTGTAAGGCCAAGTTAGAGTGAGTCCTAGCTTAAACTCATGGAGTTGCCAAGAAAATAACCAAGCAGAATAAGCTGTGGAGAAACTTCAGCAGTTATTTTCTGTTTGGTCTAGTTTAAATTTCACCAGTTTCCTTTCTGCAAATGGAGAAATGCTTGAGATTTCTTAAATGTGAGGCAATTTAAGTGATTGTCTCTTGTATCTTACACATCCGTATAACTCATGACTTCACGAGTTGCTCAAATTGTGTGAAGCTCAGAAATAGTGTTGTGGTCCAGGATAATGTGTCTGTTTGTGATGAGGAAGAGCAGAGAACAGCATGGGGAGGCCCCAAATAACATGAAGAGGAAAGAGACACTTCTGTTTTTTTGTGCTAGTGGGATTCTGTACAACAGATCTCTCCCCTCTCTGTGTTACACCACTGATCTGAGAAATAAGCTTTTACTCAGTGTATCTTCTGACCAGACGTTCCTCACATAACTGTTGTCACGTTTTGACACTTTCAGTTGCTGACTGATCTCCAGCGTTAATGCTCCAGTTGTGGTAAGCGAGCACCTGGGCACTTTTCCATTTGCTCACTTCTTTGAGAAACATTTATTGTGACTAGCATTTTCTTCATACTAAATATCTATAGCATGAAAGACAGATGGCAAAGATAGGACTGTAGCTGCTTAGTTCCCCCTGCCATACATTGAGTTGTCTTTTTTTCTGCATAAAGGGAGATTAAAATATGCTGAGAACTGAGATTCCTGTTAGAGCAGACAAACTAAGGCAAGCAACAAGACTACTGTTTCTCCTGGCTACCACTCCACAAGGAGGATTGACACAGTTCTGCAAGCCCACAACTTGTGCCTTCTACAGCAAATTTTGTCAAATAGGAGTAGTCAAGGCAATATGAGCCACTGGACCTACCAAAGTTCAGGCAAATCAAAGAAGCTTAGGATAATCCAGAGGAAGGCTTACAAAAACTCTTCTGCCTTTGAAGATTATCAATCATTTATCCAGAAGAGTTTGACATAAAATAGAAGCTTTATTTTCTGAATTTGTTTTCCCAAGTTATTCATCAGAGTCCAAGTTCAGTTAAGCAACTGTAATTTTTGGAGTTTTTTGTTTTTGTTTATGTATTTTTAGTTTGATGTTAAACCTGTTACACTTATTTGCTATAGTTCCATTTGTATGCCAGAGACTGCTAGAAGAAAAATCTGTAGAAAATGGAAGCTTTCATCTCATGTGAACCTCGGTTTCTTCTGTTAAAACTTGAATAGGAGAAAATTAATTTACTTTTTTCCTCCACATTTTGATAGTCAGATTGGATGATGAGTAGCTTTTATAGCTTACACTTGAATTCACTGAACCTTTGAAATGGAAATTTGAAAGCAAACCTGTATGGTGTTTAGGAGATACAAATTCTGTTTTAAAAGTAAGAATATTTCTTTAAGAAGATTGGAATATCTCAGGGTTTAATGAAATGTGGGAAATAGCCATGTGTCACAAGGTATGGAAAATAAACATTCCAGCTGTCCAACAAACCAGCTATTACCATTTGTCTTGGATGGCTGTGATATACAGGAGGGTTCACTGCGTTGTTCAATTCATGCAACTTTATTTAGATTGCTTACTCTGATAGGTGATTGGGTTTTTGAGATCTCTTTGTATAAGGAATATAAAATTAATGTCTTGTGTGTCTAAATCAGACCTTTGTGCTAAGAAACATGAATGTAACAATACCAGCATAATCTTAAATTTATAGATGTTTAATTATAGGGATATGTGTGAGAGAGATTCAAAATATATATGTGTGTGTATATATATGTATATGTGCATATATAATTTTTTTTCTTCCTCTACAGTAGAATTTTCCCTATCCCTCTTCTCAGGATTCTGAGTCTTATTGATTCTGCAATGGATGACTTTTGTTAGTTGTGCTTTAGTATAATTACCTGGATATAATTCCTTCTTTTCAAGTAGTTAGATCTGTAAGCAAAATTATTAGATTTGTGCTGTGGATGTTTCAGCCTCAGGTATCTTAAAAAGAGAAATAAAATAAAGTCAGAACAGGGTTAAGCTTTGTTTGCATTGGGCAATTGGAATTACCTCATTACTGCCTAGATTTTCTGATTTTACTAAAGATTGAACCTGTGCTCTGACGTTTTGTTCACTGTGTGGCAGCCTCTGTCACTGTGTGTCACACATCTGCATGGCAGCTTCTGTCAAATTTTGTGGTAATTCTAACCAATTTGGTCATCTGTTTCAGAAGTTAAATGTGCTACTTATTATTTTCCTTACAGGCATGTACCCGCAATGTGTGCACATGTGCAGCATTTCCTTACAAATCTAGGCTAAATAAACATTGAAAGAAATTAAGTGACACCTGTAAGATCAGTTCTGAGGCTGCTAGATCCCAAACATAAGCTTCTGCCCCTTGATTAGCTATTGTTTCTGTACTATGAGATGAGTATTCCCTATGGTTTGCTCAGCAGTCCTGTAGCCTGGATGGATGGGTGAATGGATGTGTGTACATCAGTTCACATGTTTTTTTTCTGGTAGGTTCCCAGCTATGGGGCATGAACTCTTTGTGATGTAATCCTCAGTGCTGATTTCCCTGAATGTCCAGACTGAACGACCTGTTGGAGGACCCTGTAACTTTCTCAGTGACAATGTCCCTAGCTTTCCTTTCCAGAGCTAACTAAACACAGGGGCATCAGGTTCTCCTCTTACTCTGCAAGAACATATCCTGATTGCATCGTGATTTTTATTTATTTATTTGTTTGTTTATTTAAATAGGAATGAGACAAGCTCCAGTCATTCTCTCCTGGTGATGTGATCACAGCAGAAAGGATGGCAGAGCACATGTCCCTGCTGGTTGAAGGACCAGTATCTTGTGTGTTCCAGTAGAGTGCTAACAGCTGGGTTAACACTATCATGTATTCTTCTATCCTTAGTCCTTGCTCTTCCTTTCCACTGCTGGTTTGGGTCTTGTCCCTTCTGCTTTTCATCTGAGTTGTTTTTTCTTCTGTGTAGCTTATGTGCCACTGCTGCAATGATAAGACCTTGAAGAGAAGGGGAAAAAGTAAAGTTTTGGAGGTAAATATAATATAGCATAGTGTAGGGATTTTTTCACCAGGTGAAAATAAGATAGACCTCCTTAATTTAGCCCTCGGTAGAATATTTTACATGATTGTGTCTTAAATTAGAAGTTACAGGAAGCAATGGAGGCTATTAAGAAGGAGGATAAAGAATTGGCTAATGCAACTATTCATGCTGAAAGAAGAAATATCAAGCAAAGGGAAATCATTAGTGTTTCTCAAGGGTTAGCACTGGGAGTAATTTTCTTAAATGTTTTCATTAATGGCCTTTACATTAATAGTAGGGAAACATTTGCAGCATAATCTGCTGACAAAATGAAGTTGGAGGACACAAAAGCAGACTGATATATTATGGAGAGAATGTTTTGCTATTAGATTCTGGTTGAGTGTCATTAGGTTTTTGTTTTCTTTTCGTTGCTCTTATTCCTGTTGTCATTAAGGTTTTTTTTGTTGTTGTTGAAAGTTCCTAATCTGGAAATGAGTTGACTAGAGGAAAGTCTTAGTATGTTGGTGCAGCTATAAACTGTCATTGTGATGCATCTGCAAAAAAGGACAAAATGCAATCCCTTTGATGTTTTAGAAAAACTATTTACTTTTTTTTTAAAAAAAAAAAGATAAAGGAATAACTGGTGCTATTGAGATCTTGATGAAACAAATTCTGAAACATTATGTTCAAGAAGAAGAGGTAAGACAGACTAAAGCTGGAGCAGGTGCAAGTGCAAAATGCTGTCAGAAGAATGGTGAGCCAGCAGATGACCTTGAACTGAAAATGCTTGACTTGTTTACTCTAACAAACTAAAGGCTAAGAAGAGATGTGAGTGAAATTCACAAATAAGTCAGGCATAAATACTGGGAAGAAAAGAAGTATTTACTTAAAGAGCAATGCTGACACCAATTAAGTAGGTATTAATTTACCCTGAAGAAATATAATTCAGAAACTGGAAGATTCCTGGTTGCTTGAGCAAAGATACCGTTGTTAGGGGGGAAGCTTATTTATTTATTTTAAGGTGAAGTTCTTCTAGATTCTGAAAGGGGTTTATATGACACTGTGTGTTCCATGGCAAGGGACTCTGCTTAGGAACCTGGGAGGTCTGTTCTAACTCGGTGATCTTATGATGGTGGTGTCTTGCTCTTAGTTTCAGTAGTGTGAGCAGACTAAAGAACAGTTGTTTATGAAGTTTTAGGCACAATGTAGAAAGGGATAATAATTGGAACGTTTAAGTGTTTTAAATACCTGGGAACAGCGTTAGACAATAATAATTCAATTCATGAAATAAATTCCTTTGCATATGGATTGACAGTTTTGGAAATACACAAGCCAGTTCTGCAAAGAGTACAGCATCTTCAATTACTTACACTGCTTTTGAAAATGTTTTCATTGTGACCTTCTTGCTTTGTACAGCAGCAGTGGTTGGTGGAGGCCTACAGTATCCTTTAAGTTATAAACTGCAAAAAGTTAAAACATTTCCAACTTTGAAGCTTAATTGCTAACAATTGTATGAGTGTTCTCTAATTGTGCATGTACTGCTAGTTACATATCCCTGGCGGGCAGTATTGTGCTTCCAGAATAACAGCTCTTGTTGCTGTTTACCATACATGGGGCATATCGGGCTTTGTGTCACTATGCATTGGGTTATCTCTGTCTCACAGAGTCCCTGAGGGACTGTTCAGTCATTAGGATTTAAGAATGCTGTACAGTGTGGAGAAAGTAATTCCAGGCAATGGTGTAGCTGGAATGCATCAGGTATGCAGCAGTGGTATTTTAAACCCGACAAAGTCCTTGATCATGTGGGTTTCTCATCAGCAGAGGAGAGTGCAGTGCTGTTGGTTGAAAGGAGAAATGATAGAGAATATCAGATACAACTTTGAAGGCAGTCCCAAAGTTTGTTTGAAGTCATGGGACCAAGGTTGTATGTGGCTAGCTATTGAAAGGGATGGAAATAAGTGTTGGTTGTGTATTTTTATTGGCACTTTCACCGTGAGGGACCCAAGGAACTGTCTCAACAAAGAAATGAAGCTTCCAGAGCCACTTGTGAGACTCTTCTCAGTGATTTTATTGACTCTTTCCTTCCATTATCATTGTTGGTCTTTTTGTCTCTCACTAGGTAAGCTTTCTTGCCTCCAGCTCATACCACTATGCTCCTCACTACTTGACCTATGTCTGTCACTTCTGCTGCTTCCGTGTCATTATTTTTCTATTCCCTTTGCCCATCTTTATAGACAGCACAGAATGGGCTGAAGTTGAGAAGCATTCTAGAAAGTATAAGTAGACCAGGAAGTTTTCTTCATGGTCTTTGTTCCACAGACAGGATCTTCACAGACATATTGACATTGATACCAGCAAAGACCCACTTCACTAGCCTGAGATAATACTAGTAACAAGATAGCTGAGTCAGAAATCCATTGGTTAACATGTTCTGAGCATCTATGACATCTTGGGTTGCTTTACTGGCAGCACTAGGACAGTTTCCTAATGTAACTGGATTCTTCAGCATGCGGAGGTAACATTTTGGCCAGTCTTGATTTTCATAACGGTTTTTTTTTTTCTGTGATATTTGTCCTGGTTTTGGTAAGATAGAGTTAATTTTCTTTTTAGTGTTTCGGTTCAGACTTATTGTGAGAAGAACGTTGATAACAGTGCTGGTGGTGTGAGTTACTGCTGGAGCTCAAGGCCACTGTGTTTGGCTGCTTCACGGCTGCATTAGGACTGGGAGGGAGAAGAACTGGCATTTGGATGTGCCAATGAAATATTCCAGATCATATCACGTCATGCCAGTACATTAACCAGGGCTGACGGGAAGACAGGGCACTTCTCTTCCAGGGGTACCTCTCTGGGGGATCGCTCGGGCTCACTCTTCTGGGGTTTTGGGACTGTCTCTCCTCCGGGATCGTTAGCTGGCACGGGCCGGGCATCAGTCAGCGGGCGGTGAGCACTGTGTATCACTCATTTGTGTAATTCTGTTATCACTGTTGTTATCATTATAATTTCATTTTAATTAGTAAATAGTTTTTGTCTCAACCCGTGAGTCTCCTTGCCCTTCTTTCCAATTCTCTCCCCTATTCCCTGGCTGGGGGGGGGTGATAGAGCAGGCTGTGTTTGGCTGCAAGCTACAAGCAAAAGGGGTGAATCCACCCAAACTACCACAATATTGCAGGCAATTTATTCTGCAGATGGAACAAGAGATGAAGTAGGCATAGAAGCTTAATGATGGTTTGCCAAAGGGAAAGCTCTTTTAGGACACACTTCCCCCCCACCCTTCCTCTCTATTTCCCTATTTTTTTTCTGTTATGCTCTCTTCTTGAACCAAGTAAAATTCCACTGCTGTGATACAGAAAGTAAACTGGGGCACTGTTCTATGTTTATGTTTTCAATTTTAAACATCATGATTTCAAAAAATAGACACAGAGCAAGACAGATTAAGTTTGAGAAAGTAAAGTACTGGAAAAGCTTGTACTTTTTAGGTTTGAAACAGCCGGCCTGTTTAGAGACAGATGGTGCACCAGCAATTAAAGTAAGTGTTCTATTTTATCTCTCAGTGGCCAGTTGCTAGAAAGGAACTACTGTCTTTCATTTGGTCTTCCCATGTCCTAGTAATCCTCCAGCATCAACTTTGCATCTTTTTCCTGGTTTTCCTTCAGGAGTTTGCAAAAGTCATTCAAACAGTCTTTTATGTTAATTTTTAATTTTATTTGGTCTTTTACTTAAAGGAAGCTATAGCTTAATTATGAATCATTGCTATTTAACTCTAACAGTTGATGCTTAAATGCTTAATTTTTTTGATGAAAATTGGTATCACTTATGATTACATGGTGTGGAATCCCAATGTATATACTGTCATCCATTCACTTACTTTGTATCTGGAAGAAGAATGGGAATAGATAGAAAAACATCCATGTCTGTAGCATTGTCATAATTTCTTAGACTGCAGCAGTGTTAACTGGGGAGAGATCAAGAATTAAGAGCTTTATTTTTCATATGCTTATTTCATTCTGGCCCAGTCAAGCACCTTGCTGTGGTGATGTTGGATGTACAGGAGCCTCTGCTGAAGCCCAGCCTTGGATAGCTACAGACACTGTATCTTAAAACTTCTAGCATGCCTCAGGACAGTACAGAGCTGCTTCATCCTTTTCTTCCTTTCTCTCTTCTGCTTGTACCTTCCCTGTCTGCTCTTTTCTTCCTCTTGCTCTCTGCTACTGGTACCTGCCATCACCACCATCAGACTAAATTACATTTGTTTCTGTAAGCATGATCACTCCTTTAATGAGATGGTCATTAAAGCCTCATGCTTAGGCATGAAGCTCATGGAGTTTCTCTGAGGGTACCCACTTTATAACAAAGTTAAGAATGAAGGATGGTCACAGAAGAGTCCACTCAACTTTTCTTTGGCTATGTTTGAGGATTGTGGGGTGGCCTGTCATTAATCTCATTCCTCCTAGAATCATTCATCCTCCTCTTACAAAAAAAAAATCAATTTCTGTTGATCTGTTCCTCCAAAGTAATGCATTTCTGTATAAGTATACAGCTTACAGGAGTGTAGCTGGACAATGCAGAGGTTTTCTAACATTTTGTTTAAAAATTGTGTGTGTATATGTAAATAAACACAAATTTTCATGTTGCATTCTAAACTCCTGTTTCAGACTTGGTGACATTTAGATATGGCTGCTAAATAGTACTTTTTAAGAAAATAAATAGTATAAAGGGGCCAAAGTGTTAGCTGATTCAGCTCCAACTGTATCCAACTACTGTATGCTAGAGTTAGAATCAAATTTATTATCAAGTTGTCTCACTTGCATTCCTCATTTGTTCCAGAGTTTTCAACCTAAATCAGATTTTAAGACATCTGTTGCTTGCTGTGCTACCAATGTGTTTTTCACTTCTGTTAGATGTTAGCATGGTGCAGAATTTCCTTTGTTAAGTAAATAAGCAGATAACAGCAACTGTAAAGGTCTAAAATGGTTTTGCAGTGTTGGAGATGCTAGTTAGCTACTAAAATAACTATTTCAATTAAAATTTCTATGAGAATACAAATTTGTATCTCTTAAGATACTTTTTTTAAAGCTTTAGTATAATTGAGTGGAAATGTATACTTCATTTGAAAAAGCATCTGTGTTGCTAGGATCTCATAACCACACCTTTAGTCATTGCTTATAAATTACCATTGCTTTTTTACTGTCTATTCAGGACATTAATGTGTTGAAATCCCAACAGACTGAACCTTCAAGACAAACTTGGCCAAAATGCTTGATAAGAAACTAAATGGTCACAGTAACTTGCTAATGTTTTTATTAAATGAATACTATATACTGTTATATAGGTCAAAAAAGTGAGTCAATTGCCCGATTGGCACCAATGCAAAGATGAAAGATATTTATTTATACAGGTGATGTGAACCAACTTTCAGTTTTTTCAGTTGTATGCAAGGTAATTTCTGTTCTTTAAAGCACCTGTTTAACACACCAGTTAATAGTAGGATGTTTTTACTGTATGGGCAAAGATGAGGCACAAAAAGTTCAGCATACATGCAATAAGGAGAAGGTGAGTCAGGCAGCAGTGTACAGCTTCAGCAAGGAATATTGCAGTTGGAGCTCCTGCTGGAGGAGTTTTGCAAATGCAATTGCAGTGTGTATGGTGTAAGCAAAGACCTGTCAAAACCTCAGAGTGCAAGTTCAGAATTTATCAAGCCATGTGAAAAGTTGTGTCTTAGGACCTCATATTGAAGCCTAATTCAGATTTAAACTGACTATTTTGGATTTGACAGCTGTATAGCTATATTGTTGCAGTAATCTGTATCTTCAAATTATCTTAAATACTAGTATTTTCATAAGAATGTGTCCTCCTCTGCCCTTGGTGAGCAGTGAACCACTGCACGCCTAGTATGTGGAGTGATGTGTATGGGCATAATAGAGGTTGTTCCCTGAATTCAGGCCCAAAAGTATTCATAATGACAAAACACTTCTTATTTTGCATTTTAAGTGGAGTGGTGGAGTTTTTTGCCTTTTTTGTTTTGTTTTTTTTTAAATTTAAATAACTAATATCTCCTAGGATCAGACTGGCAGTTCAGTAGGTCTTGCCAATATTTTCAGCTAGAATTGTTTAGAATAACGGTTGATACTGTGAATTATTTTTCATTTATCTAAAAGGTAAATAGTAATTTATTTGCTAAGTTCTTAACTCAATTTATAGAATGCAACTTATTACTTTTACTTTTAGAACTTATTACCTTTACTTTTAGAATTATCTAGCATAGCAATTATTCTTAGATAAGAAGTGTTTAAAACAAACTATGGTGAAGCATAAACAAAAGTCAGAACACCCTAGCTCAAAGATTTAATGTTTATTTTATTTTGTTTGTCCTTTCTGATTTATGAATAATAATCAGTTATAAAATGTGAGGCAAAGTCAAGAAATAAACTCTTTTTCTTCGCATAATATGGTTGCTTTGTCCTCAGTTATGCATGAGCTATTCTCTTTTGTCTGTTTTAATCTGAATAAATATTTTACTTAAAGACTTAGTATCTCATTGTATTCAAAATCAAAGAAGATAAAAATTCACTGTCTCTGTAGGTATATATATTTTAAAATTTGAAGTCCCTGTCATTTAAAACTGTTAATTTGGGTCATTGAAAACTTGGTATTGTGCAAAGGATGTGAAAGATTCAGATATTCAAGTCAGTGGCAAACTACTGAAGAAAACAGTCTGTGACATACCGTATTTGGAGTATTTTTAAATATGAATAAATAATGTTTAAGCTTTCAATATTATTTAGTATAAGAATTCTCATGTAAATGGGACACTAGGGGTGTCGAATAAGGTCTAGAAATGTTACAAGGTGCTTATTACTTAAACTTTCTACCAGTGTTTTCTCATAGCAATTGCTAAGGGGGTGGGAAAAAAACCAAAAAGCTTTTAGCTTTCAAGATTATATCACAGATATCAAATTTTACAAAATTTGATACATTCCAGAAAATCAGTTGGTTCTCTGTGTTGATTTTGACTTTTACCGTGATTTACTGCAGTGTCAAATGAGTTAGGAATTCTGCCTTTCTCACTAGTGGCAGTTTACATCTGTTTTGTTCTTGCAGTGGGCAAGGAGAGAAGAGCACCCATGGCTGCTTAGGTTCTATGGGATATAATTTGATATACAATTATATCCATAATGCTGTGTTAAGCCTTTGGGCTCAAAGTGAAATGTGAGATAAAATTAAGGCACCTCAAAACATGATGTATAACAGCTGGAATGCTCATGCAGCAGTCTATTTAGTCTTCATACTTCAGTTGGAAGGCAAGAGAGGGAGATTACTTCTCTGGAGTGGTGATTGCTCCTACCTTTAATAGAGATGGTTAGTATACAGGCCTAGGAAACTGGGAACACAGTTTAGTATCCTCTTTATCTGGAGATGGTGAAAAACAATGTCTTCTCTGTCAATGTGGTATCATAGAAGAAAGAGATTTATCTGTATATCTTGTAGAAGGTTGTGGTGCAGTGTAGAAAGGCTCAGACAGGCAACACACAAAAAAGCACTCCCAGGTTACACTGTGTACTTTTTTTGTTGTCCTTACTTCCTCAGATTTCCTTTATTTTATACTACTTATTGGTTATGCTGCAAAGATAGTCCTAGGTTATGATTCTGTTTCTCTAAAAATCTGTGTCCAGTTCTCAAGAAGTTTCATGTTATCCCTTAAAAAAAAAAAAAAAATCCCACAAGTCCTACAAAATATGCTATCTTTCCCACAAGTATAGCATAATATGTAATATTGTAATAATGTTTTTATCTTAAAAATATCTATTACTAATTTCTGGGGGGAGAGGGGAGGCATTTCTGGATGAGTGTTACCTGCTCACAACTACCTTGTTACTTCTTGTGGCCTTTTCTGTGCTTTTTATCCTAGGATTGTAGATGGTTTCTAAAGCCCTGAACCATCAAAGCTCTTCAGTAAAAACATTTTCCTCATGTTGGAGCAGGAGTGTATGTGTTCTGGATTTTCCCCCCCAACCTGTATCCATGCTTAATTATGTACTTAACTTTAAATGGATGTCTAATTCCATTCAGCTCAGTTAAACTTGTGTTCAGAGTTAAACATATATCTGTGTGTGATTCTGGACTAGGGTACAAGGTGGTACACAAAGTGTTAACATGTAATGCTACTTCCAACTGTACAATCTGGCATGTAAATGCTAAAATACAGTGCAAGACCTGCAGAAGTGCATATGGGAGCATCATGAATAGCAAATGAGTCTATTTTGATCCTTGATGGATGTTTCAATGAATAACAAATGAGTTCACAGTGATTGGACACAGAAAGTGTTAGTGATGGTTTTTTGGTGGGTGGTTTTTTTTTTCCAGGCATAATAAAAGAATCATCTTAAAGTGACAGTATGTGGCAGGCTGTGTTTAGTTGCCTCAGTACTGACCGTGGGCTGTTGTATTTTCTTTAACTGTGCTTCACACTATTTTAGAAAGAAACAATCATCCATGTTATTTAAAGCACTTCTCCCATTAAAGTTTTTAATCTGATATGAAGGAATGAACCTGTATTTGCAATATATATTTTCAGTATACATTAAATATGTATACATTAAACTACATTCTAAAGGACTTGATTCCATCAAACCTTATTAGATCTTGAATTATACATTCAGACCTTTTGCTTTGAAATACTAAGGAGTAATTATCTTGCTATCATCTCCTTGAATAAAACAACAAGACTATTTGTTTTAGTTTTTTGGGGGGAGGATAGAGGGGCATAATTTTGTTCTTGGACCTCAAAATATTTCACTAACATAGCAGAAATATAGCTTGGAGTAGTGTCTGAAGATCCTACGATCCAGCAGTCAGTGCAGCAGAGAAGTCTGTGATTGGTATGTAGTGATTCTTATCAGAAACACTGGCATTAATTTTTTTGTTCTCTCCTTATGGCCAAATAGAATGACTTGGCTAAGTAGTCCATGTGCTTGCTGACAGATTTGCACATACAAATCCTTGCCTACAGACTTTACTAGGTGTATTTGTAAGCTTGTTAGTATACCAGTTTGAAATGTTGATGCTTTTAAAATTCTTTTTGCAAATTGTTCATCTTAATTTTGTTTGTTTAACTTTCTAAGGCTTATTCCTCACAAGCAGTTTGCTGTTGTATTTTCATAATCACTATAAATCAAGAACTGTTAGGCTTGTTTGCTATTTTTTGAATGTACATAGGAAATAGCTTTCAGATAGCAAGTTGCGTGCTATTTTTTTTTCCAACAGATACAAATTTATTAGATTGTTTCATTGTTGAAAAGAAAAAACAATCAATATATCTGAAAATGATCATATCACCAAGTTCTCTAAAATTATCAGCAGCAGTAGAGAATGTTACCTTGTTTTCTTCTTTATTATTTATATATTCACATAGTAGTTGGAAATTAAATGCTATCTGTTTGCATTAACCAGTGATTCAAGATTAATTCATTATCTTGGACACACAGATCTAGTGTTAGTTTCAAAATGATCGTTTGCACTAAAGGACAATTTTTGTAAGTCAAAGGTTTTACAGAACTGGGTTGGTCATTTTGCTGTCCAGGTGCAAAATTCAGCTGCAGCAATATTGTTTAATTGCCAGGCAACCAAGAGGAAAACATCTGCTACTTATGAATATGTTCTGAATTGGTAATCATAACAAAATAGCACCATCGCTGTTCAGCTGAGGAATAAGTCCGAAGGCTAAAGGCTGTTGCATGTCACTCATGTTCACTGTTGACATAAAACTGCCTGTAAATTCAAGTTACCCATCTTTCCCAATAAGACACTATATATAAAATCATTAAAAGGATAGAAATTTAAATGTTGGCAGGTGTAACAAACGTATGGATATATTTTTTACACTTTTTTTGAGATTGTGATTTGTCATGGACAAAATGATTTTTTTCTACAACTAGACAACAAATGTAGTACAATGGATGTTGGTGTTGTATATACATTATACGCTCATCACTTTTCCAGAGAAGTCTGTTCTACATTATTAGATCTACTGAACCTTGCTTTTGCAAATATAGCAACTGATTATCTTTATGGTAGTTAGCTGTATTTCCACTGTAGTCAATGTAATTACACCATGTTAAAATTTGTTTGAAAGCAGAGTCGGTCCCTGTGATTAAAAGAGCAGGTAGCATCAAGTACTGAATACATGTACTGAACTTTTACATCTTTCTTCTGTTGTGAGAAGACAGAGGATGTAGTTCCAGTATCATGAGGCCCCCTCATTCTCCCACATGTTCTATTCTCGTGGCCTGGCCATGCTATACTGCGTGAGTATAGCATATGCTGTGTAGCCAGGGTTTTGTGTGTTTCCTCTTTATGCAGAGGTCTATGTACAGACTCAGTGTAGCTTTGATCACAGTCTGGGGGTATAGTTTATGTACCTGTATTCTATGCAAATAAAGAGTAAGTCTAATTTAAAGTTAGTCTTGATTACCTTACCTGCTTTGGACTCTGAGTTGTCTTCAGCAGAAAAAAGGATGCGAGAGAAAAATCACCAAGACATTTAAAAGAAGTGCTTGCATAAAATGCCTTTAAACTTGGTGAGTTTTGGCTGCTTACTCTGCATTGGCAGCACAGCTGTGAAGAAGCAAATTTACTACATGCAGGAAACTCAGTCCTCCTCCTTTGATTGTTCTCCACTTTCATTGCCATTAATTCTCCCAACCATGAACTCCCAAGATATTTGTTTTGTTTTCCACTTAGGGACAAAGTCTGACATTTAGTACCCTTTTGTGGTATCTGATGCCTCAAGTGCTTCTGCTTTCTTCTATGGCTTAATGACCAGGATTTGCTATGTCCCTGCTTCTTTGCTAACACATAGATTTCAAACTTTGCTGCTTGGAGGCCAGAATTTGTACAGGAGAGCTGTTGTAGTTCAACACAGAGTAATGTCAACAGACTTGACTATGGCATAGTCTGAAGAAATCTTGGCCTTTTGAGAGTAATATTCTTATTCTTCCATATTGGGATCACAGAAATCCTTCTAGATACCAGTTTGCATTGTTGACATCTCCATCTTTCCTTTTTCTCTTACATACTTGAATATCAAATGAAATAAGCAGCTTACAGATATTCTAGTTTACTGTTCTCTTTACCTGGTTTCTTTCATTAGCAGGATGGGCATGCAGTATAGCTGGCATAGATAAAAGCATTAAAGATAGGAACTTGTTTCCAGTTGATAACACCAGTATTGAGTGGTTGTCTATATGGCATTATAAACATCTAGTATATTTTCAGTAAGCCTATGTGAAATTGGAAAGCATTTGCTTCAATAAGGTGATCAGATCAAAGACCTTTCTAGAGCCTGGAGAGTCATAAGGAACACAAGTAAGCAATAAGCAAAATGTACAGAGGTACAAACTTGGTTAACATTTTCTTCGTGGTCCCTTGTCTAAGAGAAAAAAATCTCCAGTCACTATTTGATAAGCCTTTAAGAAACTCCAGTTGTAGTGGGCCAGCCTGACCTCTGTAGATGGTCAGTTATGTTGGTAGTGGGTAAGAGAGCCCAGGATCAAGGCTGTTAAAAAGGCAAAGGGCCCACACTGGTGTTTGAGGGATCTCTGAATGTGGGTATGTCTGTGAATCTACAGAGTAAAGGCATGTGTTTAATCTAGTGAGCTTCAGTCTGGATAGCCAGGGAGGGGGGAGAAGACTTGGCTGTCTGTACTTAGGTTTAATGTGAATTCTGGTGGTGTTACAGGTGAGTGTTGTTAAAAGGCAGCACCCTGTGTGGCCATCTGCACTAGTGTCCTCTGTGTGTGTGTGTCCAGGATAGATGTGTGGCCTTGCTCCTGGTTGAACTGTACAAAGCAGAAAGCACCAGCCGTGTTACTTGGCCTGGGAAAGAGAGACCTCAGGGTGCACCTGGCTGGGCAGGAGAGATCCCCAGTTCTGGAGTCTGCTGGAGGTAGTGCCCGTACCACATCTCTGAACTCACTCATAAATTCTGCACTGGGTCACTCACTAATGCAGTTCTAATTCAAGTTTCTGTCACCATTTACAACTCAATCAAAAATATTTACATTCCTGTGGATGATGTTGTATTATAATGGCAGGAGAACGGAAATGCATTTGATGAGTGAAATGAAAAAAGTAAAAGATAATGAGATACAGTAAAATGTAGTTACATTGAAATTTCTGTGGAAAAGACTAAATTATCTAAGTTGGTGATTGACACATTTGATAAAATAAGCAGTAGCTCTGCTACATCCTAATGCATGCAAAACAACGAATAGCCAGATGGTCCCAAAATTCAAGATCTTTTACATTTATTTTAGTGCTTTGGTGTTTATAGTAGAGGTTTTGCATACAGTGTTGAATAGAAGAATAGTACTCATGTAATTTAACTGACAGCTGAGTGATTGTTTATTTAACCATTTTTTGAACAGCTTCCAAGTTTTGAGAGAAAGAAAGATATATTTCTGAAGGATTATATAAATGTACAAGCTGTTGATACTCAGTTAATTAATACCTTGGAGATGTGGCCTTAACATCTGATAAGTTAAATTCATGACATCAGGTTCTGTAGTATGAAAGGGAGTGTGCTGTACTACATCAGCCTCTGACAATGGATAATTATCAATAGTGCAGATATTTGATGAAGCTTTTCAACAAATGCAGCCTTTGTGCGTGTTCAAGAGTTCTACATTTCTTGCATGGGTGCACATCTATCTCTGTGTATGCACATGTACATGTGATTTTAGTTAATAGTTCTTTGTATATAGCTGCTGAAGTTTGGTTTGGGTATTTGAAAATTATTAAGAGTTTTTCAGCTACAGATTTTATCTATTTTATTTCAGTTGCCTGAATCCGAGTGACTGATTTAACTGGCTGGTATGAAACTTACTGTAATTTTTAAGTGAATATATGATTCAAAACTAAATTTGGATAACTTCATATGTTTAAGCTTAAATTACACTGATCTTAACATTCATTTCAGTGAGTTTGTAATATTCAGATGTTCACAGGAAGCAAATCTCAGAGTCAGGAGCCAGGGTCAAGTGAAAAATAGCTTTTTGATTTAAAGGAGTATTTATGAGTGCTTTGGAGTTTTGTTTTTTTTTCTTGTGTCCTAGTTTTTTCTGCTGTCCACTACTTGTTAAGGCATGCTGCTTTAACCCAGTTTAGTCCTCCCATTATCACATAGCTGCAGTGTTGCTTTCTCTCACAGAGTGAATTATTTACACTGAATGCATTTCATATTTTTTCCAAAAGAATACTGCCAGGCAAAAATGGTTTTGCAGGGAAGGGCTGTATCAGTTCTACAGCTGTTTCCTTCAGAAGTCCCTAGTGTCTTGCACAGGGGTGGAAGTTGGAAAAACACTAATTTTAAGAGCCTGTGGGGGAATATCTCTGTAGCTCAGCAGTCTGGTGCTTCCAGACTGCTCCTAGCTTCCTATGGGGTCCACAGGCATTTTGTATAAAGCTCACAGACTCCTTTAAGTTAGAGCAACTTTCTGTTCACAAAAGGCTTCTGGGATGGATGTACATGAGTATCTATCCAGATATCTCTGGATGAGATAGTACACAACTTTGTAAGTTTGAAATTAGTTTTGTTTAAACGCACTTTCAAGGTTATTTTATTTTCCTTGTATCATAGAATCATAGAATTCCATGGGTTGGAAGGAACCTTAAAGATCATCTAGTTCCAACCCCCCTGACCATGGCAGGGACACCTTCCACTAGACCAGGTTGCTCAAAGCCTTATCCAGCCTCGCCTTGAACACTTCCAGGGAGGGGGCATCCACAGCTTCTCTGGGCAACCTGTTCAAGTGTCTGACCACCCTCTAGGTGAAAAACTTCCTCCTAATATCTGACCTAAATCTCCCCTCTCATAGTTTAAATCCATTTCCCCTTGTCCTATCACGATCTGCCCATGTAAAAGTCGCTCTTGCTCCTGTTTATAAGCTCCCTTCAAGTACTGGAAGGCCGCAAGGAGGTCTACCTGGAGCCTTGTCTTCTCCAAGCTAAACAAGCCCAGCTCCCCCAACCTTTCCTCATAAGAGAGGTGCTTGAGCCTTCTGATCATCTTTGTGGCTCTCTACTGTAGCCAGCAGCCAAACCCCCACAGCCTCTTGCTCCCTCCCCTCTCCTGTGGTACGAGGAGAAAGTAAGATATCAAGAAGTCTCCTGGATTGAGGTAAAGACAGTTTACTGGGTGAAGCAAAAGCTGCACACACAAGCAAAGCAAAGGAGGAATTCACTCACTGCTTCCCATCAGCAGGCAGATGTCCCACTACTGCCTGAGAGGCAGGGCTTCAGCGTGTATAAGGATTGCTTGGGAAGTCAAAGGCCATAACCACCACCATCTCCCCTTCGTCCTCTACCTTGAACTTTCATTGCTGAGCATGATGTCATATGACATGGAATGTGACATCGGTCATCTTGGGTCAGTTGTACTGGCTGTCCCCCTGACAACCTCTTGACTACTCCCAGCCCACTCACTGTGGGGGCAGAGTGGGAAACCAAAAGAGCCTTGACACTGTGCAAGCATTGCTCAGCAATAGCCAAAACACTGGTGTGTTAGAGAGGCTGGTTTAACCACAGGTCCAAAGCACAGTACAGTATGGGCTGCTGTGAAGAAAGTTAACTCCATCCCAGCCAGACCAAGTGCAACTTAAATGATCAGATTTTCATCATTAGAGTCTACTGCTCCTTTGTGATAAGCAGTTATATTTTATTCAAGGCCTTTGAAATACAAATAGTTCTGGCATGTAGATACAGCAGATAAACTGCTTTAGTGGAAAAGGCAATATTCCAACCCCTGTCTTGGGAGTATCATCAGGTGTGTACTATTTGGGTAAGAAAAGGCACTTGTTAAAAACAAGCAAATGCTCTTTCCACAGAACTAAGGTCAGAAAAGCATTGGATAATGCTGACTTTTATTAGTCATCACACACCATTTTATTAACAATAGGTATATGAAGTATTTTATTTTCTGCTTCTGTCCACCTAGAAGCTATACATGGCATTCAACAGCTCATACTTTGTAAAGCCCATGACTGTGTTAGAGATGATGTTAAACAATGTTCTGCATTTCCATCACTGAGTTACAGGAGTAACACAGGTAAAATGCAAACACTTAAAATACACTTACTATACAGAACAGATGCTGGCACTAATATTTTGTGGAGATTGTTCTTTTGTATGTGGAAGTTCAACCCAAACTCTAAGTCTTCGTTCAGGCAATATTTGGGTGAAGTTAATTCAGAAGCCTTCTTTCATAGGAATGAAATGGAGCTTCCTATATCCAATTTGCAACTAGTGATGGGAAAGCCACAAAAATGGGGCCATTCTTGACCTGTATGGAGATGACAAGAATGAATGACTGTGGTGTGAATTTGCCTTCTGTCATCAGGTTACTCATGTGAAACATTGCCATTTTGAAGCTTGTAGAATTTTTCTTACCACAGAGAGAGATTTAAAAGTTTCATTTCATGTTGTTTCAGCTGAGTAGTTCCAGTTTTATATGGAGAGTCTATAGCACAAAATGATAAATTTTTGACTCCTAAAAAAAACCCAAAACACCAAACCAAAACCAACAAAAAAACAACACTTACAATATAATTGTAAATATGTATAATAAAGGAAGCTTAAAAGATGGGTTATTTTCCCGAATTTCCTGGAAAAAGGTTTCTGAAAAAATTATAACCTTGACTCCAGCAGCATTTAAAAATATGATCTCTGATATGAAACATGGTGATAATGATTACTGTGATTATATGTAAAGTGTAATTTGATGAAAATACGAAATGTAGATTCCCTTGTGCATGTCAAATTCTAGTTTTCAGATCAGGTATACAAGTGATATGCATGTTGGAGATAATACCACCTACTGTGTCTAAATAAAATCCTAGAACTCAAGAAGCGCATTGAATGTTTCCAAATACACTTCATAGCCTCTGACAATTCAAGAAAGAAATCTGTTATATGCTTAGTGACAACTGTGTACACAATTTAGAACAGTTCAGAAAAAGGAAGCAACCTTGAACGGTTTGTAATAATAATAAAAATAGTACTGAAATACCCAGAAATCATACATGGAAAACTAGATATGGAGATAGTCTAAAAATAGAATACAGTCCAACCATAAAATGGTATTTCACTGAAAGTGAATTTCCAGAGACGGCCAAAGAATAAAGGAAAGAGACAGATACAACTTGGCTCCTTTTCTTACCTATCTAAAACCAAAGTGATCCTGACTAAAACATCAAAGGTATAGAGAGATGAAGAAAACTGGAGGAAAAAAGAAGGGCTAACAGTGAACTTGAAAAAGAGAGGGGGAAAAAACACACACAACAAGAGTGATAATGGGTTTTACTCTAGTTATAACATGCAGAAATATTATGTGTATATAGTTGGGAGCAGCTGCTGCAACAGGATTTGGGTCTAAACTTCAACAAATAAGTGTTCCTTCTAAAAGGTCTTTTGCATTAGATTTGCATCGAAAACTGGAGTTGACCTTTGGCTAGTCTGCTTGTGCATTTTACTTTAAAAGTACATATCAAAATATTACATGAAAAACAGTCCATATTTTTCCCTTTGGTTGTATAGTAGTTATTTATTACTCCAATACAGACATGAGTGCCCAACTTGCTGATTTCTGATTTTTTTAAATATTTGATTTTGAGGAAAACTTTTCAAGATATTTCTCATAATTATGACAGTTTAACTTCTAATCCCAAGTCAGTAGCTTTTGCAATGTTTCTGTATTTTTGCAGCAGATTTTGACACAGGCTTGCAACATTTAAGAGAAATTATTATTACTAGCCAGGCTGGCTATAGTGCAAGATGTCGGGCCCTTTACCTGCTCTGTTATGTGTGGTTCCAATTATAATCCAGAAAATATAGTGTGTTAACTTTTTTCACAGAAAGTGTTGGCTACACAAAGACTAAAGGTTATGTTTTAGTAAGAACATCCATTCTTATGTTAATTTTGTGAGCTGCGGGTGGTAGGGAATTTCTGCTTGGAATAGAAAGTCAATCAAGTAGTCCTTCAAAAACCTTGACTTTTATTATAATGTTTTAAATTCTTTTGCCAGTATGTCCTTTTATTTTTTGCATTAGTAGATAAGTCCCATCTGTCTATATTCAATGCAAAACATATGAGACAAATGCTATGAGTAATTAACAGTTAACCTGCAAGTGTTATTCTAACTTTTAATCATGAGTACCTCTGCTACCCTCTCATAAAGCTCATTTGTTGCATGCTGTGGGTGGAATTGATATTGACCTAGTCTACCTGGAGATTGCTGAACTTTTATCCTTCTTAAAAATAAATCTTTAGAGCTTCTTATCTTCTTATCTTATTTCCTTATTTAATTTATTATTAAGAGAAACAGAAGATAGTAATAGTGATACTGATTAAAAAAGTAGACTCAGATGGGAGTTTAAGTCTATGCATAATTCACTATCAGTGACTCATTTCAATGTTCTTTAAGACCTTCCTCAGTGTAAAAAAATGTTTCCAGGCATCAGCAGTTGCTGCTGGGTTTGAAACAAAGAGCATGCTGCAAAAGAGCAAAAGGTGGGAGAAACAATAGAACCAGAATTTCTAAGCAGACCTCTTAGTGGAAGAACAATACAAAAACACACATGGGTATTGCCAGAACAAAGTGTCAAAGTTGTGAAAAGCACTTCAGTATCAGAACAGAAGTTGATTCAAACTAATGTACAGACTTTTAATATAATTTAAAAGACATCAAATAATATAGTTTAATAATACAATAATGAGTTATTTCAGGAATATTATCATAATTCAAATATTAAATCTGTTTGGACTTTTCACCATCTTTTTTGCCAAATTTGTGTGACTATGCTATTGAAAATTAAGTTATTACTATGTACCTTTTGAGCTATCATGCAATGTTTGAGATTTCATTCTACTACAATCCCTCTACAATGTTGACTGAATTCTTTCAGTTAAATCCCTCTGGAGAACTGTACTTTTTTCACATAATATGAGTAAATAAGGCACTGGTCCTTTAAAAAAAAAATCTAGTAAAAAAAAAAAAAAAGGCACAGGCTGTTGTCTTAGGAGTCTTGTTTGAGGGTTACTTTGTTGCTGTTAATGTCTTGATCCTTTAATGATATCTAGAATCTGCCAATGTGTAAAATAGCTAAAATAAATGAAGCCAAAAATGAAAAACACAAGGGGCAATCGTTTGGAGCTGAATGATGTTTCTGACTACAATACCAGCTTAGTTTTCTGGGCTTGCTAATGTAAGTAAAGAAAACATTTGCTTTGGTCATTTCTTGGTTCCTCCTGACACAGAGCTTAGACTCTTAGACTGAAGTAAAATCAGTATGAATGGTTAGAAAATAAAAAAGTGTTAGTTTGGCCTTTTTAACTGAAAAAAAAAAAAAGCATCTTCAGCTCATTTGCACAAAGCATTCTTGTGGGTTTTTTAGTCCTGCTCTCAAATGTTCAAATGACAATTGTATTAAAAAAAATATTAAAAAAAAAAGGCAAAGGGAAATTAATCACTGCTACTGGAGATAGAGGCCAACATTCCATGTTCTCTGGGCCTAACTGACTACAGGAAGAAACACACCCTAAATCTAAGGCTTTGCATAAACATAAAAGACAGGGATCTTCTAGAGAGAGTCCAGTGGAGGGCCACAAATATGATTATGGGCCTGGAGCATCTGCCTTACGAGGAGCAGCTGAGAGAGCTGGGACTCTTCAGCCTGGAGAAGACTGAGAGGAGACCTTATCAATATCAATAAATACCTGAAATGCAGGGGCCAAATGGATGGGGCCGGGCTTCTTTCGGTGGTGCCCAGTGGCAGGACAAGGGGCAATGGACAAAAACTGGAACACCGAAAGTTCCAGACAAACTTAAGGAAGAATTTCTTTACGGTGAAGGCGACGCAGCACTGGAACAGGCTACCCAGAGAGGCTGTGGAGTCTCCATCTCTGGATATGTTCAAAACCTGCCTGGACGCTTTCCTATGTAAACTGGTGTGGAGAACCTGCTTTGGCAGGGGGATTGGACTAGACAATCTCCTTAGGTTCCTTCCAACTCCTATGATTCTGTGATTCTTTAAAGAAAATATTGAATGTCTTTGAGGCATTTTCTTAAGCTATTTTTGTATGTGTAAGATAAAGATTAACTATCTCCCTCCTGTCAAATTATATTAAATACATAGTGGCATTGTTTGCTTATTCTTGACCCCCAATTATTGGGAATTATCCTGCAAAATACTGAACTACTCTTCACTACTGCTGCTGGGCAAACAAAGAGTATGATTCTGAAGTAATTCATCTACTAAAGTTCACCTTAATTTAATGTATTTGTATAGATAATTAGAATACTGGCTCTGTTCATTAACATTTCAAATCTCATTTAAATGTAAATTGTAATATTCTTCTTTTGTGCAAGAGTGGGTAGTTAGTGTCATTCATGAGTAATAAGTAATTTGTTCCTCATTAGCCATAAGAATAGATAAAGATATAGATCAAATGTGGATAACAGATATACTTAAAAATGGTTACCTGTCTGGAAGGGGAATTTAAAACAAGCATTTATTGTTTTTCTGTAATTTTACATTTTTAATTTAGTCCTAATTCATAATTCAGAACATTTTCTATTAATTGGATCTTTGCATTATTCATAACGAGGGTGTGAAAGTACAAAAATGTTTTCTCTGAGTGACTTATGAGATACAGTGTGAAATTTTGAAATATTATTTTCATATTGTTTTAGATTAAGCCCATTTATAACGCAGAGCTCTACTTCCAGATATTCTTCAAAGTACTAGAAGAAATATTCAGAAATAATGAAGGCTGGCTATGTAATATGCTTATTTAAAAAAAAAAAAAAATCTAGTCATCCCACTTTGACTGAAAGATGGCTTGAACTAATTTGGAAGAACAGTTCTAACTTGTTTGTGAAATGGTAGCACAGTGAATTAGTGATGATAATAAAGAAAAAGGTTCTAAGTTTTCTTTCTGTTGGTTAGATTAGAAATCAGTCTGTGGTGTGAAACTGACACTTTAGTAGAAAAAAAAATAAAATCTTATGAACCTTCCCTTTTGTGAAAAGTGGCAAAGGAATAGGAATTTGTAAACCATTGCTGTCATACTGAAGGTCAGTAATCACCTCTTTTCTCTAAATAATCTACATTACTTCTGTACCATTTTCATTTATGCTTTTAACAGAAATCTAGGAATTATTTTGAGTCAATTGTGTCAAAAATGAATGTGAAGCGTGCTTGTTAGTGAAGGAGGAATTAGGGAGGAAACTGATAGAATTTGTAAGTGCTGAATTAATAAGTAGCCACGCAAACAGTGTTAGCACAGAGCCAGCAAGCAAAGAGAGGGGGAGCTGGACAAGGGGAAGACTGCTTGGTTAACATCACTGCTTGATTAAAAAGGTTATGGTCAAAGCTGTAGGAATCAAATGAGAGCTGCCAAGAGTCACGATGAGTTAAACCAGGAAAGTGTGTGTCTATACAGGTATAAAATAATAATAATAATAAAAATAATAAAAGCCCTTTGTTGTAAAGAAGGTAATCTACTTTATATTTTTATATATGTACAACCTTTAGTAGACCTTTTATACAGGAAATATGAATTAAAAGCACCTATGTATAGCTGCAAAATGTGTTGTGATTTTAGTAAAAAATTATGATTGTGAACCATTGGCTGTCAGATACAAATCAAATTGCATTTAAAAGTCACTCTGAGGGGATTTTTGCCTCTCTTTTTGGCAGGAGTGTTTGTTTTTGCAAATCCATTTGATAAAAACTTCTTTATCAAATTTATAAATCTGTTGATGATCTAATCTCTGTTTGTTCCAGAGTGACTGCTATATAAAAATTTTAATTCTTTCCTTGTTTTCTTTGAGCAACCTGATCTAGTGGAAGGTATCCCTGTCCATGGCAAGGGGGTTTGAACTAGATGATTTTTAAGAGGTGTGATTCTATGATCCTTAACCCAATTATTGTTGCTCTCAGCTCTTAATCTGGTAAATACGAGATAAACCATTTGGTAATAAAATCTTTCTATTAATCTGGTTATCTTCATAATCACTGTATGCTTGTGTCAAAGTGAAAATTAAATAATTTTTATACAAAGGATGGTCAAGAGATACCGTATGCAGTTTTCTAGATGCGAAGTTTATCAAAAGTGCCTTTACCAATGGCATCTATACTACTTTCTCTCTACTGGAAATAACTTTTAATATATATCACAGGATATATCAAAGCAAAAAAGTGATGATGGAAGACCCTTGTAAGATTACCAAGCACACAGTGGTCTTTTTTTAACCCTCTTATTTCCAGATGGTGAACTTCTATCTTGTAACTATAGGTCCTCATATTAGTCCCTAAATCCAAGACTCTGTGATTCATGTTAAGTCTTATTTCTTTCCTCCAGTTATCATAACCAACTAATTTTTCCTGCTTGATATTCCAGTGTTCATCCTAATTGATGATGCTTCACAACCTTCTCAATATGTATTCAAAACAGAGCTAGAAGGAACCTGAAGAGAATATGAGTCATTTTTCTATATGAGAAAATGAGAAATATGAGAAAACTTTAAGATATGGAGATCCACCATATTCCCAGGCAATCTGTCACATTGTTCTGCAAATTTTGCTTTAATGTCTAACTTGATTCTTCTTTGCTTTCAGTTCATTACTTTCTAACCATCATAGACACAAAGGAAAGATTGTTCCCTCTCTCTTCAATGCAACTGTCTTTTGTGTATCTGAAAGCTGTAGTAATAGCCACTATGATTTTTCTTTCCTTTGGCCAAACATGCCTAATTAAATCTTCTTTTCTAAAGTTCATTTTGATCTCCAGTGAACTCTGCATTCAGTCCACATCCTTCTTGACAATCAGTCCATGATGCTAAACACTGAATTCCAGCTGGTGCTTTATCAGTGCTTAGGAAAGTAAAGAGAGTATTTGTGTGTCTCACAGGCAGGATTTCTGTTTATAAACCTTAGTATGAAGTTTGCCTTTCTTGTAACATCATTGCATACTTGAGTAACATTTTGTTTTATGATCCACTATTAACCCAAAGATCTTTCTTTAAGAACTGTTATTCTCATCCTGTGTTTGATCAGAGGATTATTTCTACTTAGGTGTTGTACCTTGCCTTGCCTTTGTTGTCTCATACTCTTTACTTTCTTCTCAGACCATTTGTCAAGGAGGGGGGAAAAATGAGGTTAGGTGATTATGAATTCTGATCTTGATCATCACCACACTTGCAAACCATCACAGCTTTTTTCATCAGCTGCAAATTTAATATTTATGGTGTTTATTTTACCAGCCAAATCATTAATTGAAGAAGAACACATAACCAGACTCAAAATAGATCCCTTGAGGAATTACACTCAATCCCTACGTTACAGGAGAGAGCTACAGACCAGAAAATGTTCTATCTATATTACATTTCCTCAATGTGCATATAAGAATGTTGTGTGAAGTGGTGTCAAAATACCTACTTAAAAATCAAGATATATGCAGTCTTCTAGTTATTATTTTTAAGCAGATCTCTTATGGTATCACACAAAAGGTTGAATACCATTTGGCTTTAATGCATCCCTATTTGGTTTTAGTTGCTTCTTATCTTTCAAACTTATTGATGATCTTATATTTGTCCTATAAGCTTTCCAAAATTAAATAGTAGTATGCCTGTTTTATAATTCTATATTTCTTCTTTTACCTTCTCAAATATAGGCATTATAATTGCCCTTTTTCAATCTTCTATGACCCTACTTGTTCCTATTAAATAAAAGCATGAAAAATTTCTGAATATCCTAATTTTTTAAGATTACGTCAGTGGTTTCTTTTTAATAAATGCATTGGAACAGTGTAATTAACTCACATTCTTGAAATTTTAGTTTTCCACTAAATAGTAATCTTGAAGAAACTGGAAATCTTTATTTCAGAAGTGACTTTCTTCAGTATTTTTGTCAGTCGGTAATACCAGCTATCTGTACTAAATAAAGCTTAATCTTTTGGAACCCAGTGTAGCACTTCCATGTTTACAAAGATTTTCTTAGAGCTTCTTGAGCTCCTACAATCACCATGTATCTTGATATTTGGAAGGCTTTTCCAGGTTTGGCCTTGATGGGATCTGTCTGTCACTTGGGTCTTTATATTGATCTTGTTCATCCTTGAGAGGCAATACTTTTTTCCCTTGTCTGTCACTAAGACTTTTCAGATTGGTTTAACTACTTGTAATTAAGTTTTATTGGGAGTTTCATCTTGTTTTGTGCTTTTTGAACTTCAGTAAAAATGTTTTTGATTGTTTATTGTCTGACAAAAAAAAAAGTATTTAGCACTTTGAGGGATGTAATAAGCATCCATGTAAAAATAGAGGCTTTTTCACTTGAGAAACCTGGAGACAGTAATATTCACGGAACAAACTTTATTTAGACAAGACACCTTGTATTTTATTACTGTGACAAATAACTGTAAGAAATGGCCTTTTATCACACACTAAAAATATTTAAAGTCTCATGAGACTTGGATGATTAATTCCTTTGCCTTTGTCTATTCTGTCTTTACACAATGAAATCCTCTTACACCTTTTGTAAGAGATGTGGTTTTCCTCATTGTTCTGGATTAAAAACTCATTATTTTTTATTTTTTTTAGCAGTGTAAGAAGTATCAAGTGCTGATTGTTCATTGGATTGCCTTCCTCTATTCAACATTTCAGTGAAACTATATGATTTAGTCCAGCAAGCATTTACAGTGTCATATAAACTTTTCTCCTTTCTGTTGCCTATTGTATGGGAACAGTGGTGACGTGGCTGTAATTGTCCTGTTTTCACTAGTTCTTTACCTACTTGCTTGGAAAGAAGGGAAAATTTTTCAGAAAATTACTTTTCAGAGTCAGTAACTATTAAACAAATGTGATACCTAGACTTCCAAGTATACTGGGTAAGAATTTAGGATACCTAGATAAGTGTAATTTCTTGTTAGGAAAGAAATCACTGACATTCACACTTAATGAGTAACATAATAAAGAAGATTCTAATGAGCTTTATTTTCAGCAAGTACAAATGAGAGTACTTGCCTTGTCTTCAGTGGAGCCATGTGAATAAATACCAGCTGACAATATGGGCCAAGAAGAGTAATTTATCAGATATGAATTCTGTTTTACAAAGAGAACAAAAGCAAGACCAAGCTTCCTTTTCACATGTAATTCATTGTCAGGCACTATAGCTGGTGTACGAGTTTGCTGTGACTGCATGAACTAGCAGGAACTATAACATGGATTTCATTTTACATTTTTTTTTTACAGTGTAGTATGTTAGGAGACAACAATATATAGTCTGAAAGAAAAGGTGGCAGGACACCTACCTGGATGAACAAGGAGCTTCTGAAAGAACTCACACAGCAGATGAAAGCATAGAAGAGATAGAAGGATCTGGACACAAAGGAGGAATAATATAGACACTGTCTGAACATGCAGGGCTGAGACTAGGAAATCCGAAGCCCATCTGCAGTTAAATGTGGCAAGGGATGTGAAGGACAAGAAGAAGATTTTTTACAAGCATGTTGATGGCAAAAGCAAAGACTAGGCAAAATGTGAGCACACTGCTAAATGGGACAAGGGACTTGATGTCAAAAGACATAGAAAAGGCCAGGGTACTCCAAACATATCAAGAGGGTGATTGAGAATAGTAAGCTTGGCTTTGCAAAGGAGAAATCATGTCTGACCAAGCAATGGCCTTCTACAACAAAATTACTTGTTTGATGGACAAGGAGAGAACAGTGAGTATAGTTTACCTTGACTTTAGTAAAGCTGTCTCTCATAACATCTTCATGGACAAACTGATGAAGTACAGGTTAGATAACTAGACAGTGAGGTAAAATGAAGACTGTCTGAAGGTTGTGACCAGTATTGTGAAGTCCAGATAGAGGCCAGTCGTGCACTAGTGCAGTATCCTAGGGGTCCATAGCAAGGCCACTATTGTTTAACATCTTCATTAAAAACATGGACAAGAAGATAGAGTGTACCTTTGGCGAGCTTGCAGATGATGTGAAATGTGGAAGTGTGTTTGATACACCAGTAGGTGGTCAGTGCTAGTTGCTGGTATGATACTTGTTCCACAGGACAGATTTTTTTCCTGTGAAATAACTTAGTGGGTTACTTTGGGTTTTTCCCCCAAAAAAGTAAATGTCTACATTCTAGAAATGCAGATGTGGGGTTTTTTTTTTTATTTTTTTTTTAATGTGAGTTTAATGTTTCAAATGGGTTTAGAAGTGACTTCAGAGTACCCTTCGCATAGGCCAGAAACAGCTTAATGGCCAGTCTGGAATAATTTATCTTTTTGTTTGTTTGTTTCTCCTAGACAATGTGAAAATGTAGCTTCACATTTTAAAAAATCATTAACAGCAAAAGAAGAGAGAATTCTGGAGAAAGTGTTAGACATACTTTTCATAACTATTTTACCTTTTAATTCCCCTTTGTGTTCCTCAGAGCGTGTGGGTTTCTTCTGCTGATTCTTCCTGAATCTTGATGCTCCTTTGGGTTGAGAATTATTCCAAATTTATGTAACAGCTTATGATTGTAGTTACCCAGCTGCACTTAGCTAGTTTTGTCTAAGTCAGGGGAAAATATATTACCCAGGATCTGACAGCCCAAGAGAGTCAAAGCTGCTACACAGCCCCATGCTGGATCTTGTGTATAATTCCTTGCCTATTACATGACTGAACAACAATGCAGTTCTATTTGTACTGTTTAATTAATTATATTATCTCTTTGTTTGAACTGCCTTGACCTTTTCTAAGGAATATTCTGAGTTAAATTAATTTTGACAGTTACTCCACCCCTATGTATCTCAGTCAGACTGTCTTTTACGTAAACATCTGACAACTTCATAGTCTGCCTTCTTTTGCCTGACTGTTTCTCCTTGAGAAGATTAATGTAATTGTAGTCTATTGGACTCTAGTAGGATTAAGAAATGCTTCCTGGGCTTTTTCACAGACCTCAGTGATGTTTGATGTGATGGTGATACTACCAGCGAGGAGTCTTTGAACTCATGTTCTGTGTGTTGATTATGCCGCTGCTAGGCCTGGCCTAGGAGATGTTACACTTCTTGACTTTGTAAAAGGACTTAGGTAAGTTAAAGAGGACAAGAGAAATATATATGGAGATTCAACCTGTGAACCCTTCACACATTTGCAGCAAGTCATTTCTTCCCTTTTTAGGTACTTTGAAAAGGTCAAGTATCTTCTGTGTTAAAGGCACACTTTTCTATACAAATTTCTTATGAGGTGAATGGGCAAAATTGAATCATGGTTAAAAATTTCTTTAATTACTCATATTGTGGGTGCTTTTAGACTTTGATGAAGGTCTTACTGACAGGTAGGTGTATTATGTGTCAAAATAAAAAGCAGATTGTTATTTTTTTTTATTCCCTTCCTGCTATAAGGTGCTCCTTCAGAAAAGGGTTAGTTTGATATTGAGTAAGTGTGTTGTTTTCAGAGAATTTCTGCTAAAGAGTAAAGTCTCCACTTTTTATGTTAAGGGATGAATGGTCACATCTGGTAAATGAGTTGTCAAATGGATTGTGTAAAACTTGTCTGGTGACTCTCTTCAGTTATGATCATGTTCTTACATTTGTTGAGATTCTAATACAACTATTTAATTTGAAGCAACTATAGGTTTAAAAACTCAGTAACTAAGAAGTTGTTTCATACCTTAACTACTAGGTGTTCATTTTCACTTACCTTTACTCTCTTATAATTTTTTTGTTTTGTTTTACAGTTTTCTTTAAAAAACCTTTTAGGTGTTCCAAATATCTTTAAAAGCCTGTTAAGACATGTTAATATCTTGGTTGGAAAGATTAACAAAATGCGGGAGCTCTTTATTTGTCTAGTGAACATTTAGAGTATCTAACATATGGTAAAGAATTGTAACAGGCCACTAACAGGATATGGAGATACTGAAAAGAAAAAAAAAAACCTGCTTGTGAGCTTGGAGCAGAAATAACCCAAGTGTTTTCAGTTGAGCTTATTAGCATGTGAAGGAATAACCACATTTCAACATTCAGTTACTTACAGTTATTGCCTTCAAGATGAATTGGAGAAAGTTTCCTGTTCTTTTATGATGTATAATAAGGCCTATTTTTTTTTCCCTACAACACAAATATTTTTGCCATTAAAAAAAAAAAAAAAGAAGTTACTATTAGATCTTCATTTCCTCCTTTCTGCCTGAAGATACTAGCAAGATCTTTGAAGGACAGAAACATTAATGTCACATGAGGACACTACCTGAGCCTCAGCCTCTAGAGAAAAGATATAGATTCCTATTTACCATGTATGTAACTTTACAGTTTATGCAATACGCAGGTTTCTTTTGAAATAATTGGCACACTCCTTCCTGAGCTCTAAGATCCTTTGAATTTAGCAGAAAGGTATTATGATGGTTTGGGTGGATTCACCCTTTTTGCTTGCAGTTTGAAGCCAAACACAGCCTGCTCTCTCACCCTCCCAGTGCCTCGCCCAGGGAGTAGGGGAGCAAATTGGAAAGAAAAGGGCAAGGAAACTCACAGGTTGAGATAAAAAGCTATTTACTAATTAAGATAAAATGATAATGATAACAATGGTACTAACAGAATATACAAATGAGTGATACACAGTGAAATTGCTCACCGCCCACTGACTGATGCCCAGCCTGTCCCAGCCAGTGATCCCAGAGCAGAGACAGTCCCAAAACCAAAACCCCGGAAGAGCGAGCCCGAGAGATCCCTGAGAGAAATAACCTTGTCTTCAGGTCAGCCCTGGTTAATATACTGACATGACATGGTATGATATGGAATATTTGGGGTGCATTAGAAGGGGTGTGGTTAGTAGGTCGAGAGAGGTTCTCCTCCCCCTCTACTCTACCCTAGTGAGGCCACATCTGGAATATTGTGTCCAGTTCTGGGCCCCACAGTTCAAGAAGGACAGGGAACTGCTTGAGAGAGTCCAGCGAAGAGCCACCAAGATGATTAAGGGAGTGGAGCATCTCCCTTACGAGGAACGGCTGACGGAGCTGGGCCTCTTTAGCTTGGAGAAGAGGAGGCTGAGGGGGGACCTTATTAATGTTTATAAATATACGAAGGGTGAGTGTCAGGAGGATGGAGCCAGGCTCTTCACAGTGGTGTCCGATGATAGGACAAGGGATAATGGGTGTAAGCTGGAACACAGGAGGTTCCGCTTGGATTTGAGGAGGAACTTCTTTACTGTGAGGATAACAGAGCATGGGAACAGGCTGCCCAGGGAGGTTGTGGAGTCTCCTTCTCTGGAGACATTTAAGACCCGCCTGGACGCCTTCCTGTGTGATCTCATCTAGGTGTTCCTGCTCCGACAGGGGGATTGGACTAGATGATCTCTTGAGGTCCCTTCCAATCCCTAACATTCTGTGATTCTGTGATTTCGTTGGCATATCCAAATGCCATTTTGGGTTTTTGCTATTCACTGCGCTTCTCCCTCCCAGTCCTAATGCAGCTGTGAACTGATGGCCTTGAGCTCCAGCAGCAACTAGTAACATCAGTACTTTTATCAACATTCTTCTCATAACAAGTCTTACACTGAAATTAAAACTCAGCTGTTCTAACTACTAAGAAGAAAATTAACTCTATCCTAGCAAAAACCAGGACAAGTATGTAGCTCATCTGAGTTTAGTATATCTTAATTTTGCCCAGGGTTACCTACTAGAAAAAGAATCTGTTTGTGAGGTAACTGCATTGAAGAACATATTGGGAGCCACAGCTATATTGAAGCATGAGTAAGAAGCAAAGTGAAAAGGGGGAGTTTGGTGAAACTTGTTAATTCATCTACATCTGTGAACCTAGAACAACTGGCACAATGTTTACCACAAATAAATTTGTCATATTGCTTTATGTTGTTCAAGTCATGGTGACATTTTAACAGTTTACAGTAGCTTCAGAATTGCCTTGCATAATACTAGTATTAGCTTTAAGATGTGTCATTGACATCAGTGGAAACTTGATAGTTTATATCTGAATTAAAGCACTTGTGAACAGAGCTTCAAATTCTTTGCAACTGTGATGCAGCTGGAATTATATTTTCCAATAATCATATTGCAAAAATGATGTAACATTTTTTAAACAGTGATGTGAGTAGCAGCATATACTTTGCAGTACTGGATAAGCGGTGTACTTAACAAATGCAATCAGCAGCAACAGTTTTAAGAGGAAAATAATTTTTTTAAATGCTTAAAGAAGCAGTACTATTCCTTGAAGTTATAAATATTACATTTCTCAGTCCAATGGGATTTTTCTGTTGAGGATATAAACTCAATCATATGAGAAAATACTTCAGACAACAGCAGCTCTGAGGCATTAAGTATTTTAAGGCGACAATACCAAAGTAATTCTGTTCAGAAAAGCAGTCTGAGACATAAAATAGGCCTGCTTTTTTGTCTGCCTTTCACTTTGTTGAAATTATCTCAATTTTTGCAGAGTGATGGTGGAGAGAGTGTAATGAACTACCATATCAAAAAGCTAAATGTAAATTGTTACAAAAGATGAATAAGAATCCCCATCCTAAGCATATGTGCAAGCTACCACAATATGCCAGTCTTGAAAGCTGAACCCTGTCCTCCTCAGAGATTAACCTGGTGTGCAGAGGGAAGGAAAGAAAGGGCTAGCCCCATCACCAACGATGAGTGATCCATTTGTGACTCCATGCTGGTTTTAATAACAGGCTTCTGTCTATCCTATAGGAGACCTTTTATCTTCTGTTTAACTTCCACGAGTACCTACTTTGCTTTGCTAGCAGAGCCTAGCACTTAGCAAGCTTTGTACATAAGAATCTGTGGTTAGACTTCTACTGTATTTGTGTGCAATTCTTTTTGAAGGTGTCAGACAAGTGGTAGAACTTTTGGAAAACTTTTGGGGCAACATGTCTTGTCATATGCCTATTGCTTTGCTATAGAAAGCATGAATATATGTAGAATGGATTTTATTTAAACTAAAAAGGCAGGCCAGAAGGGATATGAAAAAGCCCAACAACTTACAACTTTATAAATGGTGCATTTTGGGGAATTTTTCAAATTGGGCCAGTCTGCCATAAGTTTATGGTGCTTCTATGGTGAGGTGAGTAATTTGAGTAACAATGAAGTGAGTGATGTGTTGCAACTGAATAAATGTATTTATCAGTCAGGGAATTGGAGATCTCTGGGATGGGAACATTTGCAGACTGACAAATCAGGCCTTTAAAACTTAACTTTCCTAACTTTTCTCATGAACAACACACTTCCTGCTCATGGTAGTTCTTATGCAATGTTGATCATTATTACATATAAAAAAATGTAGTCTTTAAAACATATATTCTAAATTAGCTTTGAGTATACCATACCATGGAGATGATGCTATGTATTTAGTAATGATGGCTGTGGTTCTTGATGGTCCTTAGTTGCAGGGATCTGGGTGATCAGACTTAAGAGTCCTTTGCTGAGAGAAGTCAAAAGTGAAATGGGCTTAGCTCTTTCTTCTGTCATATGCCAGATGTTTTAACGCTGTTGCTGTCCCCCCGAGAAGGAGAGTCTGCTTATCTGCTTGCTTAGTTTGCTTTTGTCTTGCCAATCATTCTTCCAGCATTCTTTAGCAGGATGTTCTGCCTATTTGCACTCCTTTTGCTTGTCTTGTTTTTTTTCTGGCAATTTTTGTTAATTGAATGCCTCCCACCTGCAATTGCATCCATCTGCCTTTGCCCCTTTTGCTCACATGCTTACTTAAAATTTTGTTGAGCTATGCAGTCATGGTGTTACAAAATACTTAGATGCTACTGTTAACTACACAATTTCAGTATGCTTATCTTTGGGTTTAGGGCAGGATTATATTAATTATGTCCTGATTAGTACATTTATAATTTATAGATGCTACAGGCTTTGTCAATCTATAACTGGAGTAAAGCTTTTCCATTTGCAGGAATAAAAGTTCTCTGTAATTCAAGAATATTTGGACACTTACAGTTGTCGTGACTGAACTTTGTCATCCTTTATGCAAGCTTTAAGATGGTAGAATAATTCAGTATAAAAAAAACCCCACGTGCAATAGTTCAAAATATCAAGAGTCATTTTAAAAAAAATATATTTTTAAGGGGAAGGCAGAGGATTTCTGTTAGCTGTAAAATAGCCCAGTTTTGTTCTAGTCTGCTTACATTTCTGGAGATAATCTTGTTAATGCTAGGTATGTCTGTGTGGTCTCTCTAATGGAAACATTATGTCATAGCATGTTCCTAGTTGTGCTGAGAATTGCCACATACACTGTTAACTGTTTTCTACTTAAGATGCTCACAGATGGTTATTAAACAAATCCCTAATTATAAGCATCTGGAATGTCTTCAACAACCTGCATGGGATATCAACCCTCCCATAAGCTAAAATAATTCCTGAAACCTGTGTGTTGGTGGGTTTTTTTATTTAATTGTTTCTCCTAGCAGAAATAAGGAACAAAGTTTTGGAGGGTAGAGTCTTGATTTTGTTTGTCCTTGTTCTGAGTGGTATGTGTCTGTGGATATCCTCATACACATGCACTAGACAGTTTGAAAGCTGGAATGGTATGATAAATTGCAGAATCATCCAAGACAATTACTTCAACAGCTCCAGAGTAAGCAGCGCTTCCTTCTATGTCATTGTCTTTCAGTTACAAATTCCTTGTTGTCACAAACAGCTCAAAACAAAAATGAAGTTTCTTTTCTTATGAGGGTGTTCACATGGGTAAAAAGCAGTCACTGTTCTTTCATTTTCTTCACTTTGAACTCTAAGATTCATCACTTTTTTATTCTAGGTTTGTTTTAGTACTCTGAAATTGTTTGTTCTTACTGTGATGAAGGACTGCTTTTGTTGTAGATTGTGGCTGTCTGGCAGATTTTTTCAGTTGTTCCAGCCTTTAGGAATATTAAGAAATGACAACAAGATAGAAGGTTAGAGAAAATTCTGTTTAGGGAATTAAATTTTATTATTTCCTCAGCATAAATTTTTAGATGCGCAAAATCACTTTCTTTGAGACTAAATGGGAAAGTAAATATTGTTAGTTACTAGTATAGCTCTTTAGGCAAAAGAAAATGTTAGTATGAAAGTTATTTACCATCAGCTGATACTCTCTTAACACTACTGAGCTAACTCCTCAATGCTGTCCATGGGTGCAAATACATCAGCTTCCATGGCCCTGTGTCAGTGAGTACTATGCAGGATTTCACACTGTGGTACAGAAAGGAGGTCATGCCATGCAGCTGCTCCCCCCACTTTTTTCTCAGGACCTTCACTGCTTCTGGTGAAGCTTTCACATGGAGATGCAAAATTGAGGGCAACTGATAGGGTCATTGAGAAGGAGACTGTATTACTATTTCTGACTTGTACCTTTCAATAGAGAATGAGTATTTCATACAAGTAATTATTCTGTGGCTGCTTCAAAAGAGCAGAATTCAATGGCACTTGGGCAGCTAATTTTTAGGCTTCTTACAAAAGAGATACTTAAGCCATTGTTATAGATAATGTGATTATAGCATTGTTTTTTCATCATAGCAAGATTTTTTGATGGAAATTTCCATACATACATTTAACACCTGCCAATTTATTGCCTTTAACACACAGTGGGAAAAGCTACTTCCATGCTTCAAAATCCCAGCAGATTTTTCTTAAAATTTTAGTGTTGTTTTTGGCTACAGGAATCAAAACTTTCTCTGGCTAGTTGGATTATATTTTTTAAAGGTTGAGTTGCAAAACTATAATGAACCACACAGCATGTTTAGTCTGATTTAAGGGCTAATAAAGGAAATAGTGAAGTAGTGAATCTCAGGTGCATTATTTGTTCTTTATGCTGGATGGGTGATTACATTGCCGAACCTCTCAGACTAACATTTTTTGTTATGCTAAAGCAATGAATTGTTGTAGCTGGATTGAATATTAGCGACTGGTATCAATGATATTTTTTTTAATTGCTACCTCTTATGCCATCTTTCACATTAACACACCAAAGCTTTTGTCTTTGGAGAGTGGGACTGCTGGAGGTTTTGCTAAGGGTGATGATGATTTCAATGCTGAGGAAAGTTTGCTAGCTCCCTCTGAGAGGGTCTCAGTTCTGTGAATCTGGCAGGTGACACTTTGTCAGACTTACTCACCTCAGAAAATTAGAGCAAGTATGACTAAGGGCAGCAGAATCCAAGTCTAAACATACTTTTTTCTTTTTCTGGTTGCTGATGATGTCATATAGGTAGCCACATTCAGAAACCTTATATGACAAAACAAGTGAAGTGTGTGTAATCACAGCGAAAGGATTCAGTACCTTTAGTGCTGTCATTCCATATAACAGATGTGTTTAATGATGCAATAGCTTCTCTGATTCTTTCTGCCCTTTTTGCTGGAGGTAGAAGCTTTTCAGTGTGTTTCTTGCATAGAAAAACAGATAGATCCTACTAGGACCAGGGCATGACCAACTTTTAATTGTAGCAGTTCCTGTAACTGCTGATTGGCATCAGGAAAGCTAAAAAGAGGTTATTCTCCCTGAGGGGAGGGTGTTGACTGAAGCCTTCCAGGAGTTCTTAGACATAACTCATGCTCCCTTATAGAAGAATAGGGTTGTTATTAAAAAATTATCTTAACAAACACAGTAAATAATTCTTCGATAACTTACTGTTAGAGAGTCATATTCTACTTTTTCTTTGTCAATAATTTGTTTAATGACTGACAAGAGAAAAAAAAAACCCAAACACCTCCTTTTCTGCTCAGAAAAGGTTTGAATCCTCATTGATTCTTGACTCAGCTACAACTGGGTGAATCCAGAAGCTCGAGAACCATTCAGTAAAGAGCAACTGTAGTGTTTTAAGGTCATGAAGGAACATCAAGCTGGGGACAAGCATAGTTTGTGCAGATATACTGATATTTTAATGAAGAGCTTGCTATGAGGCCAAAGAGGTGGCAGTGGGAAAGGTATGAACTGTGTATTCTACTTCTTTTCTGTCTATGGGAGCTTCCAGCAATTTTTGCTTCACGAGGACTATCAAAAGTAAGGCTAATAACTATAAAATAGTTCTAATACTACTTGGAGTGAAAGGAACAGCTGTATAGGTTCACAAAACAAGTGTACTCATGTCCTAAAGTGCTGAACACATGGCTCTTCTGTAAACATTGTGGGCAATTACAAGCCCTGACTAAAAACCAAGCTTAACACTATGCTCAAGTAACAATTTAAATATTAAATTAGGATGAAAACCCACTTATTAATCAATCTACCTCAGAAACACTTCTGTTTGGCCATAAATTTGAGTTTGCAGCATCAAAAAATGAAAGTCAAGTGTTTTGAGTAATAAACAAAGAAAATGTGATTTTCCAGCAGAAAACTTTCACCTTTGTGAAAAGCTCTAATATGTGTAGTGATAGTGCTGCAATCTTTGCAAGACATTCAATTTGTTACAGAATTTGAAAATGTTCAGTGGTCTAACAGTGGTAATGATAAAACCTGCTTGTCCTAGGCTTGCTAGATCCTAAGGAGAGCAAGGCAAGTACGGGACTGTTGTACTGGCAAAAGCTCAGCAGCCCAGTGGCACTTTGACAGAACCCTTTAATCAAAACCAGCAACATTTCATAAATATGAGATTAAACAACATAGAAAAGAATATAGATTGCAAAGGACAACATGATAGATGTAGCATCCCAATGAAAACAAAACAAAACAAAAAAGCAGCTGCAGGGGTATCAGTAGGTGATTATGTAGCTGAGTTGTAATTGCATTTGCTGAAGATTCAGATGATGTTCTTAGATAAGAGATCTATTAATAATGCTGTGATGTCCAAGAACAATCAGGTGGGCACTGATATAGGCTTTGCAGCTGTGTAGAAAAGGCATGACCTAAAATAAATAAAAGCAACTCTAGAAGAAACCAGATCCTCATAGCTGGCTCCTCAGATCTAAAAATAGATGATTTTGAGCATGTTTATATGGTGGCAAATCCAATCTTCTCATGCGGAAAATTACCTTCCATAATATTCTTCTGTAGTTCATCAGATGACTTCATAGATGCTCTTCTTGCATTTGGTCAAACTGAAGTCTTATAATATACTGAAGTCTTATAATATGCTGCAGTAAAATAGTTGTTCTTCTCAGACCTCTTTAGGAAACTATGGGGACTGTTTTCAAAGTTGTTAATGGTTAAAGGCCTGAAACATACTGCAGCGAGCATACAGCTTAGTAGATGTTCTGTTCCTTGGGAGCTGCTTTCACAATCTGACTGGAATTTGCTTAGGATTTGCTGCATTTTTTTGCACTGCCTTCCTAGAATTACATGTAGTACCTCTGTAAGCTAATTTGGGGAGAACCAACAAATCTCATGTGGAATACATGGCTGTCACACTGCTCTGTGAAGGCCTAAATGATGAGCAGAGTTAACTTCTGGAACAACTGTTGGGCTGTTGAGGTGGACGAAAACATTTATTGATAGTGAGTGGAGTATCCTTTCTTGGTATACTGGATGTATTGGAAGAGTTTTGTGTTTCTTTATGTTGCATTTTATAATTCTTATACAAAATGGTGAGAAAGAACTCAAGTAGGAAGGAAGCAACAACACAATAATAAAGAAAAATATGCCTTTTTTCTTTAAGAACTGTGGAGCGTAGCGTAAGCATATTTCACACATTGGCAGTAGAGCTGAGGAAGGATTTAAAGGAAAAAAAGTGACAAATCAAAAAGTTACATTGCACTTGTTGCATTAGTTAGAATAGGGGTATTGATTCATAGCATTTGATAGCTTATGAAGTCAAAAAATATTCTGTCTATGGTCAAATACAGTATATTACCATTATTACCATTATATAATCCATTATTGTACCAGTAAAAGCAATTGTTGTCTATGTAACATTTTTTCCCCATTTTTTTGAGGGACGTGGGTATCTAATTATTGAAAAGTATAACTATCATCGTACCTTCCCTTTTATTTATCAGGATAATATGTTTTGATTGTGGTATTGTTTGAACTTGCTTTTCAAGGTCAAAAGAAGCATATTTTTTTCAGAAATTTTCTTAAATGACTTAAACTTAATTTTTAAATTTTCTTTTTTCTTTTGGATTCTGCTGAGTTCATCAGTGGTTACATAGACAGAAAAAAAAATCCCACGGAGGTTTAGTGATGAGATAAAATAACTGGAATGCTTGGGCTTTTTTTGTTTGGTTGTTGTTTGGTTTGTTTTTTTTTTTAAAAAAAAAACACCTATGTGTCTGTTAACATATTTTTAATTATTCATATTTCAGTTCACGTGGTAACAGAAGAAAAATTATAATCCTTTTATGCAGATCAGATGATTTATTACTACATTAGTATGTTTGTGTAATTTTGTATGAGAAATGATCAGATAAAACTGACAGATTGTTTTCTTTAATACATGCTTAATGTTTTCACTTGAATATTTCTTACGTATCCTTGAAAAAATGAGCAGTGGTTTGGTTCCCTGTATACGTTTGACTCTCCCTATGTTCTCACTGTAAGTGAAGATTGTGATGATTGATCTTTGCCTTCAGGAACTTCCCCAGCATCAACTGACCCTGTTTACATCAACATTCTTTCCCTTTCCCTTTTGGTTTTACCAGTGTGTCCTGTTTGTGTTCTTATACAGTTACAAAGCAGATTAAAGTAAATATACCACTTCTAATTGTTTGCTTGAAAATGTAATTGTATTCTGTAGTCCCTCTTCTAAGAATGCTGTAATTATCCTGGATCCTCTAAACATCCAGCAACCACCACTGCCAAAGACCTGGCTGTGCATTGTATGGAAAATTCAAGCTACACACTCCCCTGTAGTATGTTAGAATAAACTAATGAAGCAGTTATCTTCCTTTGTGCTTCCCCATACTATCGGCTCCACCACTACTTGCCATCAGCTTCCTCACTTCTCAGACTTTCCAAGATGCTATCCAGATACAGTTGTTCTTTCACTTTTCCTTTTCGCCATCCACTGAACTTTCGGAACCCTCCCCCCCCCTTCTTCTTCACATATTACCATATGCTTAAGGAAAAAGTCTGTAAGATGATTTCTTCTTACAAAGTACAGTTCTGCTATACCTTTACTAGGAGGTGTTTTTCTAAAATGTGCCTTACAGTTTAGAGTGATGACAGTAAAGAAGAAAACATACATAGAATTTTTTTTTTAAATATAGAAACATTGGTAACATTGAGGTATGCTACTAATGAGTTATTGTCATGTTAGACCTAAAGCATCCAACTAAGGCAGTGGAGACTTCTGTTTGTTCAACAGTGTTAGACCATAGAAGAAAGCTTCCTGTTTAATTGTGGATTGCCTAGATAAGAGCTGTAAAACTACGTTAGGAAAGAGATGCACACAGTAACTCAGTCAAGATTGTATTCCAAGCACTGAAAGAATAGGAAGTAAAAGACATTAAAAAGACAGATCTATTGTCTGAGACAAGAAACCAGCGTGACTCTTGCCATTTCTTATAGTCTGAGCCATTCCAGTACTCTCACATTTAATATTATTTGTTTAGTATATAGCTTCTCCGGTACTTATGTTAAAGTGAAAGGAAAAATAAAGTATTCTGTGGATTCTTCAATTTCCAGAGAATTTAGCCTCTGAATTGACCATGATATTAAACAAAAATAAAAATAAAAAATGAAATTTCGCTATAAAAGCTATTGTGTTTTTCTTGCACCTCTGTTGTTTTAGAGTTCATTTTTCTCATCCGTCTGCTTATATAAAAAACTGTTTTTGTTAAAGATTGTTGTTTGTCTTCTTGTTTATCAACCAAGTGAGTTTAATTAAAGAAAGATTAATTGTTTTCATGGATTCTTCTCTAGGAGATGTTACTTTCTTTTGATGTTTTTCTCATATGAATTGACGCTCAAGCTGTAGCATATGCCTGTGAATCCTTTCAGGGCTAATTTGAATGGAAAAAAAGAAAACAACTTCTAGCTTGAGGGTTAAATTATTGTAAGCAGAGTAACTTTGTTTTGATTATATTCAACATGATTTTGTATTTTTGCATCTTGTCCAAGATTCAGTTACACTAGACAAGGCTAGTAATGTATTTGAAACAGAATAGTTTCTTGTTCAAAATGCTAAAAAAAAAATTAAAATCACAGCATAATTAGTACTAAACATCCTCTGTGATAATACTGTTTTTCTTCTAATCCAATGGCATAAACAAGTTTCTAGTTAACAGGGTATTATGAGCAAGTGTTTGCTACTAACTCCTCTGGTCTAATCAGGTAAGCTTCAGTGGATAGCTGGGCGGCTTGTGTATCTTTCCTTCTTTCAGACACGTTTCAGATGTATTTAGGCAAATGTTGCTCCCACTATTTGTAACAGGCAACATGGTCAGAATTGTGTAGAACGATCTGTTTACTTATGTTTGGAAGTATAGCAGGACTCCTGCAGGCAGCATGCATCAAAAGTGTGTTTCCAGCTGTACTTAGGAAAATATGCATCTTACAGTATTTGCAGGCGGGTTCCCAAGCCTGTGTCCCCTGCATGATAGGGGACTAAGTGCCAGAATCCACCACTTCTAACAAAATAGTCATTATGGCAATGGTTGGCTTGCCTTCCCATGTACACTGCAAGGCTGGAAAATGCTTCTGATCTAATTTCAAGTCCTATAGCTATGGCTACACAACACTATCTGGAGTGGCAGGGACTTTGTCCAGCAAGCTAGCCTCATAGTCCTCCACAGTTTTAAATGAGAGTCTGAGAGCGAGGTAAACTATTTCCATAGATAAGCCAGCTGGCTTGAAAATTGTTTTTTTCTTTTACACTTAAGGCAAATTTACAGCACTTTGACAATGCTAAAGGCCATTTAAAACATGGAAAGTGTTTTCCAGTATAATTCATATAAATGTCAGGCCTGCTATGTAAAAAGGGACATCTTATTTGTCTTTTTTCTATTGTCTCCACTTTACATTACATTGGAAGAGGTCAGTGAGCGTTCAGAAACAGATAGGTGCTCTGTCCTAGTTGAATCCTCAGTGAAAATAATTAGTGTTTGGGGAGGCCCTAGAAATGGAAACATGGCTTTGAGGTAGCATAATCTGTTCTGGTACCATTCATTGGTGAATCAGTACAGACTAAGATGTCTTTCTGAACAGATTCTTTAAAATTTATAAAATGTATTCCTTTATAAAAAAGATCAATAGATGTTATTTCAAAGCCAGGGAGCTCTTTTCCTTTTCTTCTTTGATGTGGGATAAGAACTGAAAATGATGTGGAATTATGTTTTACCCATAGCTGGCATTTAGTTCCCATTCTGTAGCAAATACTGAATTAGAAATTATTTATAATTTGGAACAGAAACAATTTTTTTCCAAAACATCTTGGAAATTAAAGTCCTGAAGATGACTTAGGATCAGTAAATAATTTTTTAGCTTTTATTCTTTCATTTAAGTTTTTATTATAAATGTATGCAAAATTATATGTATATAATATATGAAAAATAAAAATAAAAAAGCTGAGAATTAAGCTTTTTCTTAGGAAGGTTCACCTCAGGGTTTGTTGCAGGAATGGAGGTTCTTAGATGTAGATTATATAGTTATTTTAGTTAATTTTAAGTACTGTGGGAAAAGATAGGACAGAAGGTACTACTGTGTTTGGAAGATGATGTTTTCCATGGGAAATTTTTATGTCATTGAAATAGCGTATTTCACTGGAACATTGCTCCATATGAAAAATTGTTTAGTATTATTATAAATTATATCAGTGTGTATTTGATGCAGTTATATTTCATTAAGACAATGCTGGAAGCAAGGCATGACCTCTCATCATGTTTACGAAGACCCCGTAGATCACTGAATTACCAATCATATGTTCAAGGATAACAGCACTGTATATGGAAAGAAAATAAAAGTCTCCTCTTCAAATTACAGCAATTATATCGGTTTATTCTGTGCTCAGAATAAATTTGACCCCTGGATAAGGTTACAGGTTAGGATTGTAAGAAGAACCTATGGGAATACAGCACTCAAACCCGCTGTTGTTCAGTGAGAGCTGGAATATGTTTAAAAGTCCTGTCTCAGTGTAGAATTTTTTGTTGCTACGTTTGAGGTATCCAAATTAAAATTCAATCTGAGATAGTTCTGTTAGTAGCTTGGAGGCACATTATTGCAGAGAAACACAAAAAATGCTTGTGTACACCCTGGAGAATGCAAGAGGATTTTTGGAAACATGCTGACCCCCATGTGTTGTTTCTTATCCTATTTAGTTTATGAACTAACACAACTAATAAAGAAGTGCAGCATGAAATTAGTAATGCATTCCACTTTAATATAAAGAAGTGACCCTTCCAGTTGTCATTTATAAGATGAGGCGTGTGTGTATGCTGTTGGACCTGCTGTTTGGCTTTACTGATTGCCACCTGTAGTGTTCATTAATCTATCTGCCTGGCATCATCCTTTTCAAGCATCAGGTCTCTCTAGTACGGTTGCTTTTGCTAATGCTTATCGTTGTGCTTTCAGTTTTATGGTGATGATGGGCATTATACGTGTGTGTAGTGCTCTGATGGAAGGCTGCTACCTTGCCATGCAGATGAGAGGCTCTTGCCCTTTTTTGATTTGAATCTGTTGCAGCCATCACTGTGACAGCTTCTAAAAGCATCAGTGAGTCAACTAGAAATTAATTGGTCTCAGCTGGACATAATATTATCTAGGATAATTTCAGATAGCATGGAGATACCTGCTTGCTTTTGCAGGGTATCTGTGTCTAGTAAGCAGCTATGCACATGGATAACTTTACTGATGTCCCCAGTTTGTTACAATAGGACTGCCTATCTGAATAAATAATTCTTGCATGGAACTATTTTCAGGATTAGGCTTTTGCTTTACATATGTAAGTCTGATTTCAGAAGTATTTGCTAAACGTACATAGGGTTGTTTAACTGTTTAGAAAATACAGCATTGTTTTTTGCAAGAATGTAGCACTGCAGAAGAGTGTCTATAATAGCTTATCCTCTTATTGAGACTCTACTATGTGGAAAAAGCCTCATATTTTCCATGAACTTTTCATCAAAATTGATGCACTTGGGTCTTTTAATTTAATTAACCCTTTGCCTAACCTTTCCCATGCATTGAATAAGAATAATTAAACTTTACATGCTGAGAATGTTTAATTATACTCTTTAAAATTGAGAGTGACTTTGTCCCTCTCATATTTACTTATCAGGAATGTGACAAGTCTGTAAATTAAAATGAAGCATCTCTCTTTTTATCTAGTTTTTGAAGCTTTCTTATCTTCCAATCACTCGAGTTCAAGAAGAAAAAAAAAAAGTAAATAATTCTTAAGAAACAAAATCTGTCTCTGAGGATTTTTAATGTTGTTTTTATTCTCATTTTTTTCAGTGTAGAGGATAGCAGTTGACTGTCCAGAGGATAGCATAAATGTGTTTGAGGAGATTGAGGATGAATAATACTGATTTTACAAATCACGTGGAAAGTGTGAAGACATTAATAAACTTAGGGTTATTTTTAATTATGTTATTCCACTGTGTGTTTTACCTTGTGTACATAATTTTTTTTTTTTCTCCTTACTGCAAATATACTGGACAACAATTGTTCCAACATCTCAGACAAATTCTAAATCTGACTATATGAGGACACAACCATCTGTGTCAGCCCATAGAATCATTTAGATTGGAAAAGACCCTTAAGATCATTGAGTCCAACCAAAGTATGATTGTAGCATTGATGAATGCAAGTGAGACAAGATGCAGATGAGGTCAGGGAAAAGTAATGATAGAAGTGAATAAATAAAATAAGTTTTTGGTAGTACATTTTTTTCATTGTGATACATAAAGAATGGCTTGTGTATCTTTCTTACAATGATATTTAAACCGTTTTATGAGTTTAATTATTCCAATAAGATTCTACACATTTTGGGTGGCTATGTAAATGAAAACTAACAACTGTTGAAAGTTTAGCAATGTGGATCTTTCAGTATGTTAAAAGTTTTTCAATATTTAGCTGTTTACATAGCACCAGCATTGTATATAAGATGGTGTTTAAACCCCAGGTTTAATTTTATTAGAAGTTTATTAATTTTATAAGAAGGTAATATTTCTGTTAGCATTATTATTGGTTTATCATTCTTTTTATTCCTTTCAGTAAACTTTGCACAAGACAAAATAATTGTGTTGCATTTGTCTCTCTAATAGTACAGGGCTATTCATTAGCTGTTTCAGTGGAACACTTGACAAATTTTAATGCACTCAGTAATTCTGTCCAAGTGCAAGTTTTTTTTTTGTGTGTGTGCATGCAAAGTCTTAACTTGGGAAAACAGCTCAGAAGTCATATTATACTATGCTATAACATGAAATAAATATAATGCACTTATAAAATACTTGAAAAGGGAAAAATATGTGAGTTCATAAAGGGGTAATACATTGGAAAAAATTCTACCCTCATTGTAATTAGCAACAAAACTACCAGGCAAGGGAGTTTTTTGATTATTGTTTTAATGCAGGTTTAAATTAGTCTAGTTGGATTTGATTTAAATGTGGGAGTTTGTGTTCATTTGGGATTAGGTTTCTGTAGAGTTTATTTAGGTCCAATACCAGTTGTAGTTATCTTGTACCTGTGAACCTGCTGAGGCCCAGATGTACAGCCCAGTTTGTAATAAAGACTTTAGATTAGAGACACAAGAAAAAGCATTCATGCAAGAAGCAAGTTGCTGTGAGCTTCATTCCTTTAAATAAATGATTGTGGTTTTATCTCCAATTTCATGATTGTTTCTTTGCAATACAGATGATTTTCAAAAGTAAGAAGTGTGAAGATACCTCATCCTATACAAAACAGAGGATAGTTTGGATCTGAAATGCTGGCTACGCAGAAAGTACAAGCATTGTGGTCTAAATCCTACTCAAGTCACACTAGTTAATCTTTGTGAAGCAAGATCGTCAGGTTCTTGAGTGATCTTAACAGGATTCAAAAATAACCTAGGTTAACTATATTTCTGTGGAATGGAGATGCACTGGGCATGTCATAAAGTTCTTACTAGAGCATGAACTGTTTGTTTTACAGAGCAAAAGCACTCCAAATGACATTCTGAATTCTATTTGGTACAGTTAAGGTAAGTACTATTTCCACCCCACCCCCTTAAAGCAGTCTGGTCACCCCTTAAACTCCTTTCCCAGCTATCAGCAAAGCTTCCTTTTTTGGTCCCTTATTGGTCTGTGAAGACTGATTCATAATTTGTGCTGCTTCTGTTTGTCCTAGTTTCTCTGGCACTTGCACTAACACAGTTTGTTCATAACTGATTTTGCTTTTAGCACCTAGTAACAGTTTGTAGCATTACTCTTATCCACATGATACTCCTGTAAATACTGATGAATAGGGATCTCATGTCCCACAGGCAGTGAGAAAGGAAGTGTATATATGTATATGTTTGACTAACACTGTTAGCTGATGTAGTATCAATTATAATAAAGAAAAAAGTATGAGCACAATTTGTAATACATCTTACGTCTGAGCAAACCAATTGATGATGAATAATAAATTTCACCCTTACAGCTCTTATCTCTGGTCCAGGATGATATTTCAGCTGGTGCCTGTCTTTGAGCATATCAGTTCCACTAAGTCACATCCTTAAAATTAGACACACAATACACAGTTGGATGTGCAAATGGATCCTTCCCTTACTGAAGTTTCCTTTTATTCAAATGAGGGCTTGTTCTGGGGCATTATGCTCACAAAGTAGTGTATTGCATGAAGAGAATTGAGGATTTATCTTTGGTATCTTCAACATATAACATTAAAATATGCTTTTGCTGAAATTTAAGACTCTACCTTTAGAATTTCAGTTGGCAGCAAAAAAACATTGTGTAAAATCATTTACCCTTTTATAGATGTCAAAATGGCCTAAATATTTCCTGTCTTATGTTACAGCCCTTTCAGAACTCACATTGTAGAATGTACAAATGTGTAGCTTTATAATGGTTTCAAAATGTTAGCTGTTGTGAACTTCATATGTCAAGAATATATAATATGGGCAGACTGCTCAGTTTCATGTAAAACTTTGCAACAGTAGTTGGCTTTTCAAATTTCCTGTGTTCACTTTGCAAGACAATTCATGTCTTTGCTTTGATTAGTGTAATAGCTGTTTTCTTATCAAAGTAACTTCTTTTTAATGCAGGGGCTACATCAGGTCCAATCTCTTCAGTTTTCACTTCTTTTGGAAAGCAGAATCAGACTTTACATTTTTACAAACTGTAATCATGTTTGTTTGATTGTCTGCTTTCTTAAGTGATTTCTCAGTATTTCCCAAGCAATAAGGACTGCAAATTTATGAAATCTTTGCCTCATAATATCTTTTCTGTATTATGCAACTCACATGTAGCATTCTGCAGTACATGATAATCACAGAATCACAGAATTGCCTCAATTAACTTCAAAAGAAGTCATCATAATATGGATAGTTTATTTTATCTGAAACTGGAAAAAAAAACTATAGAAGAACAAAGGCGAGTTGACAGTCCTGGCTTGAAATAAGCAGGCATTTAACTTTTACTCGACACTGCCAGAGCACTGCCATTATTATAAATTTTCTTTTTTTTTTGAGATAACGGGACTTTCCCCACTCCCCCCTCCCCCCTCGAGAAAACGTGAGAAAAATGTGTGTATAGTGGTCATTTGTGATGCTTTTATTTGGGTTGTGTGGAGTTATTAGTCTTGTTTCAAATGCAATTTTCAGCTCCAAGTTCAGTCTTTTTCATATAATACATATTATGATGTATTTTGCAGCAACAAATTATTCATTTTAGGTAAATGAGCACTCAGGGCAAGATTGGACAGAATACTAAGAATATATTTGGACTTAGAAATTTCACAGATGTTGATTGCATCCTTTAGATCAGCCGGAATTCCAGAATTTTCTTGACTCTTGTCTGTGAAAGTAAATCATTCTGTAATACATCTGTAAAATTAGAGGTTAAAAATTGAGAGAATAAGAAACACTGAAAGTGGTGTTCTTCTAAGGATTGGGGTGGTAATTTGATAGTGTTGGCTGGTTGTGGAAGGAGATAAAGAAGGTTTCAAAACATTTGGAAAAGGTCTTTTGGCTAACATCTAGATATGTGTCCAAAAAAGTTTCAGCTGTGGTCTTAAGCTAGAATTAATTTCTCCTAGCCTGAAACACCAAGGTGAGGTTGGAAATTTCCCCAAGAATCTTCCACAGCCAGTTCAGAGAGCTGGGGGCCTTTACTTTGTTTGCACCCCAGCTCACCAGGGGAGGTATATTTCTTTTTCCTCAGATTATATGAGGAAGTTAGGATGACACACTGCTTAACTTAGTTACCTCCATTCAAAGTTAGATAAGACTAATCGAGACCTCCATCATGTGGCCTCTTTTAACTGCAATAAGGGTTAAAGCTTTTTTATGTCCCTTAGTCATTTTTACCCATAATGAATCACTGAGGCAGGAGAGGATCTTGTTATCTTTTTTACATCCAGGGAGGTCAGGACATAATGGATAAAATCCAGGTAGTAACACAGGTTTATGAGTGCATTTTATAAAGTTGCTTTGCTGTTTTAGAAAGTAACTGGTGGTTTTTTTTCTGCACACTGAATGTCATTGATGTGATACAGTAATGATTGCAATGGCTTCAATCTACTCCTTAGTCAAATAACATTAAAAAGATGAATAAATCTGAGGGGCTTTTTTAGAAGCAACACATAAACCACAGTTGTATTGTTAGCATTACAATCATTGCAGCTACAAATCTAGAATAAACAGAAGGAAATCTGTGCAATCACTGAAGCCAATATTGTTGTCTCACGTACACAGTGAAATCCATGTGTCTGGCAAAAGGTATAGTGAAGCCTAAAGCAATCTCACATGGAGGAATCTGCTTTCAAATAGTTGTTCTTACTCATGGTAATTGTGTATTTATTTTGATTGGTCTCTAATTTCATAATTCTAAAATATATTTTGACAGTTGAGATATTTATTCTTATTTAAAAATTAAGATTATTTTCAATATTGGTTTAACTTCTAGGTCATTTAGGCCTACTGTGGTATGGAACATTCCTAATTTTGCTGAGTTGCTATGGCTTAGACTCCTAAATGACTAAATCACTTTGGAAAATCCTGTCCGTATAGGTGATACAACTCAAAAAGATGCAGTACTCTGTTACATATCTGCAGCAGAAGCAACACTTTTCCCACAAGCCTATTCTTTTTTTCTTTTGCTAGCTGACAAAATAACCAAATGAGAAAATGTCAGGAGACTTAATTCCAAAGTTTGAGCTTTTTGTGGTGCTTCTAGTTGAAATACAATTGATGATTTGTCTCACTAGCCTGAGGCGTTCGCTAATTAATCATGACTAGCATTTGTATAGCAGTGCTGGCTTTCCTGTCTTGGTTTGATTAGCTCAATGATATTAATAGCCTTCTCAAACATACCAAAATATATATGTTTTCTGTAAAATGGTGATGAAAGACAGCAAATGAACCCACATAAAGGTCAACATTTATCTTGCTATGCTTTTGACAGTTTTGGGTCCTGGTACAAATACTAGCTTATAGATGTTCCTTTTGTTGTACTTTGGGAGCTGTGTTAATGCCTCAGCCCTGTTTTTACCATGATAATTTCCTCTCCCATCTGCAGAGATGCCTCTGAGGCCTCCAGAGGCAGTGACAGTCTCTTGTGGGAGTTCCTCCATGGTGTAACAGGTTGTGGTGTCTCTGCTTTGATTCCTTCCAATTATTTCCTTTTATATCTTCGTTATGAGAGCTTGTTCCAATTTAATGACCAGTAAAGAACTACTGACTTCCACACCTCTTTTAAAGATCCTCAACTTAGTCACTGTTCTGTTTGTACTCTTGTTGTGTGAATGGCGCACATTTAAAGGCTAAAATAGGCAGATTACTTTTCTGAGGATTTTCAGTTCTAACATACATGTGTGCCTGGGGAACTAAGGTAGGTGAAGAACAAGCACCACGTAGTCAAGAAGAGATGAACCAGTAAATGCTGAGAATAGTTCCTGTCGCTACCAGAAAGACTTTTTGGATCGCAAGAAATAGACTTTGATCTCCTAATGTTAAAGAAACAGTACACTACATTCTGTTTTTGGGAATCCTCAGTATATGAAGTTAAAAGTACTCTGGTTAAAATTAGGAGAAGGCAGCCAGAAAGGCATCACTGTAATTTTGGGGAAATTCAGAGTATCCAATGCTTAAAACCTTTGGAGTAGATTGAAAAATAGGTAAGTGATTGCCTGAGCAATGCTGTTAGTATCTTGAATTTTCAGATTTCATATTTAATTTTAAAACCTTAGCCATATCTCTTCCTTTATTAATTTTCAAGGAGTGGCACCATATCCATCTGAGCAGTACTAAAAAAGTAGTAATTACAAACAAAAGGACACTAAATGTTTAAGGCATTGAGTTACCATGTAGAGATCCTGTCAGTATATATGTATGTATACTGTCTTATTTTAGCAGTAGCTGATCTTTTCCTACATACATGTCTTAGGTTGCATCAACATGGATGAATACGGACATATCTAATTCAGTCAGTCAGAAAGAAGCTTCAGTCTGTAAGCATTGTAACTCTTAGTATAGCTCTGTCCTGAACTACTGCATCTCTCTGGTCAACTCATTAGACTGGGCTTAAGATGGAGTTCATGTCTTTTACTCAGCTTCTGAGCCAGTAGTGGAGCTCTTCCAGATGTTGTGGGTTTTGATGTCCCTTGGGCTGGCATCCAGCTTTGAGTTACTGAGTGGTTCAGAGTTTGGCAAACTCTTCCTCAAGGTGGATCTATATTAGCAATCCAGCTTTGCCAGGGAATGTTCTGCTGCAGTCAATTTCCTGGATGTTTCCACTTACTGGGCTTCAGTTTGCATCACAAAACCATTTGGGAGTGCTTGAACTGTACTTGTTTTTTTGTGTGAATCTAAAGCAAAAGAGGCACTTCTGGAGTGAGCTTGGTGACCTCCAGCTGCTGGTGAGTGTTCCTTCCCTGCAGCCAGTCTGGAGCTAGTCTGATGTATGCTTCTCACTCTTTTTCATCCTCCCACCCCCGTATCTATGCAGTGTTGATTTGGGGTCCTCAGCACCAATTTTTTTCATTTACACCTCTGGCTCTGTTGCACTACACCACTTTGTAATGTAGACACGGTCAAAATTGCGATCTTCTGAGTTGTTTTATGACTTTATTGTCACAAACACGAGGCTATTGGAGAGGCTTGGTTAAAGTGGGCAAGAAGAAAATTTGGGGGAGGGCACTGTTGATTACTGAATTTTAGGTTCCAGTTTTGCACCTAGAGTTCTTGTCCAGATTTGCTCTTCTTGTGATGGGGAGTCAGCTGAACACTGAAACCTAGCTTTAGGATGTAAATTGTAAAGGTTGTGCTGTCTCTTATCAGTGGTTCAGCCATCAGCTTAACTGGATTTGTTATAATTTCTGAAATGCAGAGGGTACCTGACAGTTAAGACAGTAAGTAAAAAGGACTAGTGGCTGCATAAATGTGAACAGTCAGTCTCACTGATGTAAGTTTTCTAGCTTAATTTTGTCATAATTGGGTTTTGGGGGGAATATCAGCATGTCACGGGGCTGCATGGGCTGCTTCTATCACTTTGTCACAAGTAGAAGACATTTTCAATTCAAAATACAATGCAATTTTTAGCCTTTATTGTCTAGAAAATGTGATGTTCTGTGAGAAGGAGAGTAATGAGAGACTTTAATTTCTGGCTGAAGCTGATACCTGAGACAGTTTTGCGTAATGGAAACAAGGCATTTTGCTGGAAGCTGAGATTTCTGAAGGAGATTATTGTTTACCTGTGGTCTCTGTTCCAGAACTGGGATATTTGCATAAATTATGTTAGCTACAGAATGTGTCTTGTTTGTGTTGTTTGTGGTTTTTTGTTGTTGGGGTTTTTTTAATTGTGAGTCCAACAAGCAAGGCCCCAAGTAAAATTATTTCTTGCACTAGATACTGAAATATTATCACTTTTTAAGTATAGTTTCAATATAGTAACAGTGTGCCAAGCCTCAGTGTAGCAAATTGTTTATTCATTAGTGTATTTTTAATACTTTATTATTCTGACATCATGTTTTATAATCTGGCGTAGATCTTTAGTATTTATAAAAGGTGTCAAAGTGGATGTTAAAAATACATAATTAAAACTAAAACTCAGTTTTGAACTATTTTATATTTTCATATCGACTAGCTGTTGTTTTTTTATTCATAATAACAGTAATGTAATTATAAGATTGACATTTATTCTAAAAACATACTAACATACATGCTTACTCAAATTGTCGGGCAGTTTACATAAATAGATGTAAAAAAGTGTAAACTGACTATAATGTTACATCTTCAAACTTCAGAAGACAAAACCCTCTGTTCTCATGTCCTGTAGACTGAAGAGGTTGTTTGGGTTTTTTAAAAATAAATTTAGAATAACTGTGCTTCATTTTACCTGGGTATTGCTGACCTTTTGTTATACTTCAGGACCACTGCAGTGCATTTAAAACAAAACCACTTGGTTTGTTTCATTTCTCTAAGAAAAGAACAAATCAAACCAAAATAAAATAAACTCCCCCCCACTTCATAGCTTTATTATTTTATTAATTCAGAAACTCTCTAAGAATAGCATCTTTTTGGCAGCAGGAAATAAAAAGAGATTTCTAATACTCCTGATGTTTTCTCATCTTCCTTTGTTTCCAAAGCAAATTAAGATCAGTGTAGTCTACAGTTTAATTCAGTAGCTAACTTCAAAGGTCTGTATAGCCATCCATTTTTCCTCAAGCTCCTGTTACCTTTTTTTGAAATGTTGCAAAATTTCTGTGGTGCCTACCATGTCTTGTTTTGCTTTACAAAACAAAAACAAGAAACAATTCCCTGAGCCTACATTTTATTTTTGTCTGATTGTTCAAAGTTTGCAGTCATCAATTTAAAGAGCAAATTGGATGTTGGCATACTCTAAACTCAGATTAAAAAGTGTATTAATGTAAGTACAGATTGCAGTTGTACGGTCTTGACAATTCAGAATGTAGGCAGGGACACTGTTAGACTTGAGTATGATCTCCATAGATCAAAGGCAAGCAAACTTTGCACAGTATTTTTGGGAATTTACAAAGTGTGAGGCAGTATCTGGCATAAATTGGCATGGCTCAGCTTGCAGAACAAAAAGGAACAGAATCATCAGTGCATTTCTGGCACTAAATATGACTGATTTATATAAATGGATGAAGTCACAGGAAAATGATAGGAAGCAAGAGCACAGCAAAATCTGAGGTCCTTCACATTGGATTAGCCTTGTATGGGAACTCTGGCAATGTGACAAGGCCATCCTGGCTAGTCCCCTCACACAGGAGTCACAAAGTCATAATGACTACAGCTGTTAGACTGACAGAGCTGATAAGTCACTCGTTATCAGCTCCAAGACTGCAAAGCAGCAGTCAATAGCAATGAACAGCAGGTATCAAACCACAAGAGCCGTTTGTTTAAGTGAAAGAAATACAGGCTTGATTCAATGGACTAAATAACCTGTGCACCGTCAGTGATGGTACACAGATTGCCAAGGTGTGCTTTTTAAAGAAACCTTTTGGTGATTGGTATGTGGATCAGCAATAGATGTGTTATCAGTAATAGGAACTATTTAATATTGTGGAAGTGGATTTCGCCAACTTTGGTTTTGATTGTCACTTTGTAAATGAGTTTTCTTTTCTTCTTTGCTGAACATGTATTTCCCATGTAGGCTTTATGCACTTCATTTATACTTCGGCTTAGCAGAAGGCTGGCGTGGCCACTGGAGTGTCGCCTTTCTGAAGTACATCATCAGCTGAGGCACCTCATTCCTTTGGATGAGGAATATCAGGATAGTGGCAAAGGTTGTCATAGGCAGAAACTGACAAACAGATTTTTCAGTTGCTTTGGGACTTTTCATAGCAGTGACCATGACAGTCCTTTTCACACTTAAGTTACTGGGGAATTGCCCTCAGGGACAAGGGAGCAGAACAGAGCTTTCCATAGAGCACAAGAGCTCTTGATCCCCAGGTGCACGAAGTCAGGCAATGAAGGCAAGAGACCAGCATGGCTGAGTTGAGACCTGCTGGTCAAATAAAGGGCAAGAAGGAAATGCACAGGCAATGGAAGCAGGGACAAATATCTTTGGAAGAGTATAGGGATGATGCCAGATTGTGTAGGGATGGGGTCAGAAGGCCAAGGAATGTCTGGAGGTGAACTTAAAGGGATTCAAAGAATAACAATAAGGGCTTCTACAAGTATGTCAGACAGAAAAGGAAGATCAAAGAAAGCATACCCCGCCTTGGTGAGCAAGACTGGCAAACCAGTAACAGAAGACAATGAGAAGGCTGAAGTACTCAACAACATTTTTGAATTAGACTTCTCTGGTAACCTCTCTTCCCATACCTTTCAATTCAATTGACCACAAGGCAAGGATTAAGAGAGCAAAACCCCACACACTGTAAGAGAAGATCAGGTTCAAGACCACTGAGGAACCTGAACATCCATAAGTCTATGGGACCTGATGAAATGTGTCCCTGAGTACTGAGGGAATTGGCTGAAGTAATTTCCAAATCACTCTCCATGATATTTGAAAAGTCATGGCAGTCAAGTGAAGTTCCTGGTGACTAGAAAAAGGGAAATATTGTACCCATTTTTAAAAAGGGTAGAAAGGAGGACATTGGGAACTGCTGACTTATCAGGCTTACCTCTGTGCTTGGGAAGATCATTGAACAGGTCCTCCAAGAAGCTGTGCAAAGGAACATGGCTTCACCAAGGGCAAGTCTTGCCTGACCAACCTAGTTGCCTTTTGCAATGGCATGACTACATCAGTGGACAAGGGAAGAGCTATGGGTGTCGTCTATCTGGACTTCTGTAAGTCCTCTTGGTCTCACACAACATCCTTCTCTCTGAATTGGAGATATATGGATTTGATGGGTGGACTGTTCAGTGAATAAGGAATTGTCTGTATGGTCACATCCAGAGAATAGTGGTTAACAGCTCAGTGTCCTGATGGAGATCACTGTAAAGTAGTGTCCATCAGGGGTCCGTGGTGGGACCAGTACTGTTTCACATCATCATCAATGACACAGTGGGATTGAATGCATCCTCAGCAAGTTTGCAGATAACACGAAACTGAATGATGTGATTGACACACCTGAGGGACAAGATGCCATCCAGAGAGACCTTGACAAGCTTGAGAAGTGGGCCTGTGTGAACCTCATGAAGTTCAACAAGGCCAAGTGCAAGGTCCTGCACCTGGGTTAGAGGAACCCCCAGTATCAATACAGGCTGGGGGATGAAAGGATTGAGAGCAGCTCGGCAGAGAAGGACTTGGGGGTACTGGTAGTTGAAAAGCTGGACATGAGCCAGCAATGTGCGTTCACAGCCCTGAAGGCCAACCGTATCCTGGGCTGCATCAAAAGGAGTGTGGCCAGCAGGTCAAGGGAGGTGATTTTGCCCCTCTACTCAGCTCTGGTGTGACCCCCACCTTGAAGTACTGTGTCCAGCTCTGGAGTGGAAAGATACAGACCTGTTGGAGTGGGTCCAGAGGAGGGCCACAAAAATGATCAGAGGGATAGAACACCTCTCTATGAGGACAAGCTGAGAGACTTGAGGTTGTTCAGCCTGGAGAAGAGAAGGCTCCAGGGAGACTTTATTGCAGCCTTTCAATACTTAAGGGGGGCTTATAAGAAAGATGGAGACAGACTTTTTAGCAGGGCCTCTTGTGATAGGACAAGGAGTAATGGTTTTAAACTGAAAGAGGGTAGATTCAGATTATATAAAAGAAAGACATTTTTTACAATGAGGGTGGTAAAACACTGGAACATGTTACCCAAAGAGGTGGTAGAAGCTCCATCCCTGGGAACATTGAAGGTCAGCTCGGGCAGAGCTCTGAGCAACCTGATCTAGTTGATGTCCCTGCTCATTGCAGGAGGTTGGACTAGATGACCTTTAAAGGTCTCTTCCAATCCAAACTGTTCTATGAAGTCCTAAAGCACTTTAGATAATCTGGCATTGTAAAAGGAGAAGGGTGACCTTTGTATATTATTGTGTACTGTCCAGCACTCTGTAGTACCCAAAGAATTGCAATGAAGTAAGCTGCTGCTTTTTGCTCTCTTTATCAAAGAAAGCTAATGCATCATTCCCTTCTGGCTTGAGCTGGCAATTTTTCCCTTTTACTACCATAAATAAAGAACTGAAGAATTTTCAAGAAAGCTGTATTCAGCACTTGTGAAATGAATGGGACCATTTCTGTTGACATCTTCAGTGGGCTTTGATTCACAGAAGTGGTTTTTGAGATAAAGCATTAGGTTAGTCTTCTGTCTCAGTTTTGCTCACCGATTCCCCTTTTCTCCTTAATACAAAAGTATATTAAACAGCTGAGAAACCTATTAGAAAGATTAATAGATAAATAATCAAAAGATTGGCAGTTCATTAAGAATGCTGTCTGATGGGTTGGGAATATGTATTTTGCATAGCAGTTTAAACTGTGAGGAGGGCAGTGTTAGTTATTTGGGATGGATTTGCTTACAGTGTCTGTGCTAAACTATCCAGGTAGTGATGAACAGTTTATTTTTCATACCTTAAACTCCAGTCTTGCTCTACTGTAAGCTATTTCCAGACTTTAGCTCAGTTTTGTCTCAGAGAGTACCTTTACTGTGCAGTCAGTCTGGCTGTATTACATTATGAATGTATTCTGGTTTAGTAGTGGACCAGATGCAGCTATTATATTTTGTTAGAAATGGTGATGAAATACATCTTTATTTCATATGTATGTCAACTATGGGCCCAATAATAAGATTTGAAGCTTGTCTTCCCAGTTCAGAATGCATTTAACCCTGAATAACAAGAGGAATCTTAACTGCAGATAGGATAAAGCTGTGTGTATGTGTGTCTGTGAGTGTGTGTTGCTGCATGTCTGCACATACTGGTGACTTTTAATGTGGTCTTGCATAATACCTTGTATATCACTCTGCAAGAGTAAATTGTAGTTGGAACTTTTGCACACATAATGTTATTGATCATAGATGCTGACTATTAAACTAAGAGCATATTCATCTCCTGAAAGGAAGTTCTAAGTTGCAAAATGTACACAAGAAGTGTATGTGTTGCAGATTGAGGGTTAGTGTGACGTATTAGCAAACCTTAGTACCTCTTTTGGGGTACTCGCCTTCAAGAGATTTGGATTTCATAGATTGGGAACTAAAAATTGTTGGGCTTCTGTGACTTTGTGTGTCATATGCAAGGTTCTGTGGCCATTCTAAAGAGGGAAGATAAAATTCAGATAATTTGTGTCTATACTTCAGAGTTGGGCTATTTTCTTCCTGAACAAGCTTTTTTTCAATAAGTATTAATTTTCCTGAGTAAGAAGTATATACATATATAGTTCAAAATAATATGTATAGAATGTATATAATTGTACTAAACTTCTGTATTCTCTAGCAAAATAGAAGTGCTAGCACTAGTAACTACTTAAAATTTAGCAGGATACATTAGAAGTGGGATCATTCAATATGGTCAGAACTTAATCTTCCCATTTGTATTTTTGGTGGATTAATTTTTTAAACATAAATTAAGAAGTAAAATTTGTTTAGTTAGTAGCACTTTTTGAACCTTATCATCCACTTTCTGCTGCACTCCCACATTAAGACCTCAGGGGGAATCAGTGAATGCTCGGGTAACTGGGATGCATCTAATGTAGTTAGAATTGTGAAGAAAAAATATAACGGAACAGCGAAAGAAAAAGAGTAGAAAAGAGAAATAAAGTTGTTATTGTGAATATGCATTTATAAAATACAGTAGGCTGTATCTCTATGTGAAATTAACACATAGACAACATAATATAGCGAATAAATTATATGGACAATATGCAGTTACCAGCCAGATAATCCCTCTATCTTGTGCAAAAAAAAAAAAAAAAAAAAAAAAGGAGAATAAAAAAATGTTGAAATTGTAACTTAAGGAGTACTAATACCACTTTTTGCCATTTTCTCTTTCATAGCACAGCAGAGTAAGCAGTTCATTCTAACCATACTTTTTAATATATGTTGCTTGATTTTGCTTTGGCTGTTCTTGTTGCTTCTATCATGTGTATAAATAAATATGGAAGATGTGATACTTTTTTTGTAGACTAGTTGCAGTATCTGATGTTAGAAAGCAGACGAATAGGAACAGACTGAGGGTAATAAGAAAAAATGGATCTAATTTGAAAATGTCTTAATCTCCAAACGAGAGAAACCTTGTTTCTCTCAGAGGGGATAGATGTATGCCTATTATTGATTGTGATCACAAAAACTAGTGTATCTGCCTACACTACTTTCAGGATGATAGGAAATGATTGCAATAAATCAGTAATACTGTTTATGTTTCAAGAAGCTGCAAATAATATTATGTCACTAACAAAATTTATTTTTTCAAAGCAGTATATTGTGTTGATTAAAAAATAATAGTAACCTGACCTGAACAAGATATTCTCAGTCCAGTTGGTTGAAAATCAATGTAACCCAGTGTAATTATAACAGAATATTGAATTTTTGAATTCTCCCAGTTCAAGTCTTAATAATGTCATACTGTGATCACAGAATATGAACAGGGCAAACAGAAATGACTAGTTTCACTGAAGTGTTAAAAATGAAAAATGTTAGTGGCATTACTGTAACTCAGATACAATGGTTAGCACTTAAGATGCCTATTACCATAACAGGATAATGGCTCATAGACAGTTGTGTGGCTAATGTGTTACCAACACCATTATCTCATGTTAAATAGGCTGATTCATCTATAGCTATAACCATAACTGAAGGATTTTTCTATTTATTTTCATTGTATTAGAGGCATCAGCTCTGTTCTATTTACTGTCAATCCCAAGTGTGTTGAAGCATAAACAGCCTTAATGCTGTTTTCATAATGTGTTTGGGAAAAAAAAAAAAAAAGGAATGTTTCTTTAGCTGCTGTCCCTTCTGCTGTCTTTATAACTTAAAAAAATTAGGCTTGCTTGGATTTCATACTAACAGTATCTTCAGCCTTGTGTTCCATCTCTACTTTTAATGCTACTTCAATAATTCTTTGTCAATTAATTGTAATCAGATCTGCACCAGGTATGCATGATAGCCACTGGCATATGGTTATTAGTACTGCTAGTGATTTTGTGATAACTTTAGCATCTTCTTGTTTGGTGCGAATTAATGTTTGCACTGCCTTCACCACATTGGTGGTATTTCTCCAGTGGTTTACAATGTATCTGACACAAGCTTCCAAATTTCATGAATATTATCTCCTAAACTGTTTATTTACTATCTTTTCTGCATCAGTGTTCTCAATTTTTCTTTTTTTGAATTGTCTATGTCTTCTGACTTTGGCTTTGTGACTGTTGATTGTGCTCAGATCAATGATCAAAGGCTTGAACATCAATACAGTGTTATGAAATACCACATAACTGGGTTAAGTAAAATAGAATTTTAAAACAGCAATCTCTCTGTTTCTGCTCCAGCCTTTGCTCCTCCCATGCAAAATGATAGATACTGCAACAATAAGCCAGAAAAATATGGCTGCAATGTGTTGAAATGTGTCACACTGACACATTATGAACACATACTAAAATGTATTTCTTTTACAGTATCTGTAAGCTACTGGTCTTGTATATGTGCACATATAGAATTATATAGCGGCCATATAGCAGTTGTCCACACTTGGCAGTTGCATTGATATGATGTCCAGTGTTGGATGCACCTTTCAACCTTGGAAAGTTTTGTAGTTTTCTGAATACTAGAAAGAAATATTTTTGCTAGATTATCAGATATTGGCAGTTTTAACTGAATAAATCATCACTGAACATTAGCATGTGGTAGGAAGTAAGATGTAAATTGTCTACTATCATCTGCTGTGGTGAGACCCCACCTGGAGTACTGCCTCCAGCTCTGGAGTCCTCAGTAAAGGAAGGACATGGACCTGTTGGAGCAGGTCCAGAAGAGGGCCACAAAAAAGATCAGAGGGATGGAACACCTTTCCTATGAGGACAGGCTGAGAGAGTTGGGGTTGTTCAGCCTGGAGAAAAGAAGGTTGCAAGGAGACATATTGTGTCCTTTCAGTACTTAAAGAGGTCGTATAAGAAAGATGGAGACAGATTTTTTTTTTATTTTAATAAGTCTTGTAGCAACAGAACAAGGGCTAATGGTTTTAAACTAAAAGAGGGTAGATTTAGACTAGATATAAGAAAGAAATTTTTTATTATGAGAGTGGTGAAATGCTGGAACAGGTTGCCCAGAGAGGTAGTAGAAGTCCCATTCCTGGGAACACTCAAGATCAGGTTGGACAGGGCTCTGAGCAACCTGATTTAGTTCAAGATGTCCCTGCTGACTACAGGGGCATTGGACTAAATGCCCTTTAAAGGTTTCTTCTAACCCAAACTATTCTATGATTTGTGGAGAAGATTTGAAAGACATTGACTTAAAGAACAGTATGATTTGCCTGTAAGTCGTGATAAGGTCTTTAGCAGGAAGAGTGAAACTTTTTCATAACCCAAATCATTGTATACTGCACTATGAACTTAAGGATTATACTTGTCAGGCTGACTGGTTTGAGAGAGATTTGTAGTGATTTGTAGTGAATGCCAGGAAATACTGTCACCTTCTGTTTCTTTATTAGTGTAGCCAGCATTATATAGGTGATTTACACAGCTTCCTGCACGATTGAAATGAAGGTGGAAGGCAAAATACTACTTGGTTTGGGGACCCTTATGAAACACTTCCAAGTATTCCAAGTCCTCCTAGATACAAACACTATATTGGTCCTGTCTTTTTAATAAAATTCTCTACGTTTATTATTACTGTTTCTTCTAGTTTTAGTTTAGCATTATTGACTGCAAATCACTGCAATTTTATAGAACTATGTTGAATACTTTTAAGAATTAAAAATAAAATGTAATGGCATTGCAGTTCCATTTCTAGTTTAGTGAAGAAAAAACTGAGAGCATTTTATCCCAGTACCAAACAGAAAATAAATAATTAGGTAAAACAACACAGAAACACCATCACGGCTGTAAGAGCTGCTCTGTGGAATGCAAAAGTTAAACAATCCATCATACGTAATTTAAAATACAGAACCTTGAGCGAGAGAATGTGAAAATTCACACCTTGTTGTCTAGAGAAAAGTAAGGTAAATAAGAGAACAACTTGCTGAAAAAGAAATATGAGCTAACACAGTTGATACTTCCTTCCTCTAATGGATTTTAAGGAGAATAAGTGGTATGAAAGACATTCAGAAACTCTTACTGAAAAAAAAAAAAAAACCAACCAAAACAACCAACACATACTTGAGGAAATAGATATTTATGTGTGTATATGTGTGGATGTCTCTCTAGATAAGTCTGTATGTAACTTCATCTGGTACCTATAAACAGTATTCAGAGGTTACAAAGTCCGGTGTAGAACTTTTACCTGAAATACATGGTTACAGTAGTGTTATCTATGCCCAAAACTTTTTGTTTGTTTCTGTTTAAATTTGACAATTCACTTTTCCTGGCTTATTGAATAATTGAAGAGAGACCTTTGGATCTTCAAGACGATTATATTCAAAATGATAGCTTTAGTTTTTCTATATATATTTTTTTTTAGATTTCCTGCTTTTCAAGTCAGCTTAATAATTATTTACTATTGCCTTAATATGTTACCATTTTATAATACTAATCACCCAGCAGCACAACCAAAATAATAAGTCATGAGATTTCTGCTTCTGAATCAAGGAAGTGGAAAATAAGCTGACCTAAATCCTAGGAAATGCTAGCTTTAAAATTAATAAATAAAGGGAAACCTGTATGACATCAACTGACTATATATTAGCAAAAAAAAAAAAAAAAATCAAGGATTGGATGAAAAATGTTAATACTGCTTTTAAAAAAGAAACAAAACTTATAGATACTTGCCAAATGAATAAAAACTCAGAATTTTGGGCTTTAAAGAAAAGGAAGAAAACAATGTTCACCAAATTGAAATTGTCTGTTCATTTTTTTCATCCTTTTTTATCATCTTTGATCAATTTACTGAAGGAAAACACCTTAATTTTAACACAGTTGGATCCCATCCCTCATGTTTCACTCTAATTACTTCCTGTGTAGAAGCCAGTCAGGAGACTTAAATGGTCTCATAGAGATACTAGTGAAGGCAGTCAGATGATGACATCCGCTCCACACTGATACTAGAATTTCAGCAATGAAGCTGTTTTTAAACAGTTTTTGTTTTTTATTTTGTATGCAAGTTATACGTAGCTTTGTGCGTGTGTGTGTGTGTGTATATATATATATATATATATACACACAGACATATAAATGAGAACTTTTTTATTGTGCAGTCTAGTATCTGGAATTTGGATATTGATATTATGATATTTTTTGTATGACTAGCAATAAGCCAGTCTTGTTAGTAATCTTGAAGACACAGTTGGCAGCTAGTTTTTGTAGAGAAATAATGCTCAGTTTGTGAAGTAAAGACATAGAATAGTGTGGAACTATAAAGTATCTTTTTTAACAAGAGGTATAATTGCCTTTCTAGCCTGTTAACACTGCTCAGGAATGAAAGGTTGAGCCTTTGGAAACATCTGTGCTTAGATACTGAATCCAAACTGCAGGACAAGGAGTAGGCTTTCAAAGGTACCATGTGGTTTCTTGCCCAGTTTACATTCCTTTCTCAGATATCCCTTCTCTTTTTGAAATTCTCTGCTCAAATAATTTTGAGTTGAGTAAAAAACCCACAAAAAATATATGCATGCTAGTGCTTTTTGCTACTTACTTTTCTTCCTGTAGAGAATACTTTCTCAACGCTCTTAAATTTCATTCCCTGTATATTGTCCGAGTGCCTCACAGTCTTTGATGTATTCTCACAGCACTAAGGTGAAAGATGGTGGTACAGAAAGCCAGATAATCTCTGAGGTTTCCAAAAAAGTCAGTGGAAAAGAAAGAGCTTTAACCTTGATTCACCAATTTGTAAGTCAGAGTGTTAAATTAACTTTCTTTCCCCATTTTATAGAGATTTACTTTTATGGTAAGATATTCCCTAGCCCAGCCCCTATGTTTTTTAAAAATAGTTGTATCTTCTTTTTTCTCATTGGCAAAAACAATATAATTGCTTAGAAACAGCCGTTCTAAAATCATGCATTGATGGATTATGTGCAAGGTGTCCAGATGGTAATAGCTTTATATACCGTTCAAAGCTCCTCTGAAAAATGTAAGAAGAATCCAGAAAACAAAAAAAAAACAGAACAAAAAAAACAACCAAAAAAAAACCCCAAAATGAAGTAAGAAACCACCAGGCCGTTTGTTTCAGTGGATATTGTACAAAATACATACTGCATTATGAATTGTTTTGAGGACAAAATTGTGAGGTCTAAACCACTTTATTTATCATTGACTGAGATAAAGTTGATTTACAAAGTTAAGTCATACATGAAGGTGGAATTGTGACTATTTTAAGCATTTAACGGCTAAAAAATGCTAACTTTTCCTGGGACATTGGGAGGAGTGTGTGAAATGATCAGTTTGTCAAGAAAAAATGTGTGTGGATTACAGAAGGTTATACTACTTTCTTTGGATTTTAATAACACTTTTGATAATTTAATTGAGACAATGCAATCAATGTTGAATTTTATCCCTTAAGTGAAATTTCTTAACTAAGAAATAAGTTCAAATTGTCCATAAACACCACTATCTCTAGTTCTTTGAATACCAGATTAGTGTGGCACTCCTACATGGATTGGCATGGGTCAGTCATACCTTAAAGAGCAAACAATACACAGTTTAAAGTTGATGATATTATCGTGGTCTGGACTCCATATTATGAGTGCACAAGAAAGCTGAAGGGTATAATGTTTGGAAAGGTAGAGAAGAGATTTCTTCCTTACCTTGGGACAGCATTACACTATGCCAGAGTGAAACAACAGGTCAAGGAAAGAAACCAAAACCATATAGAAAGCCAGCTGTCTCCTGTTGTCCAAGTAAGCTTTCAGAAACCTAGCTAAAGATACTGTTTTGAAATTTAAAGTAATTTTACCATGTACAAGACTTTTCTATAAAACAGAAAAGGACTGAGTTAGAATTACTGTAATGTGAGAATCAATATATTATATACTCTAACTAAGTTTTGCCTGATCTGAGAGTTGACTTCTGTGGAACTTGAGAGGAGTGGAGCAGGGCATGGCAGGGCATGAGGTATCTTCAGTGTATATTCCCAGGTTGTGCTTAATCTGAATTATGCCTAGGTTATTACTTTCTAAAAATTACTGATCTAGAGGCTATTTGTAAAAGAGTAGAAGAAAACAGTGGAAGTATCTCTAAATTACACTAAAAATCAGCCCCGTCTTTCAAGCAATGCAGACTTCTGCTGCAAACACTCTATAGATATGGAGTATATGGAAGAAGAGTGATGGCATAAAGAAGTAATTCTGTTAATCCTGAATTTTGTGCACAGAAGAAAGTTTTTGCTTATTCCCTCTTACTGGAAAAGGCTGCTATGAGTACAGCAGCCATCTGATAACACTTAAATTCATAGGGAAAGGTATTGAAGTTTTCACCCGTTCCTCCCATTTCAATCATACACTGTTCTTTCCAGTAAATTAGAAAAAAAAAAAAAAGTGCCCTGCCAGCTATAAGCTCAGGAGGGAGACTGGCTTTATCCCAAAAAGAAAGCCTTGCTCCAACTGTATTTGCAGAGTTTCTAGTTTATTTGAATAGGAGGAAAAAAAACCAAACAAACCTCTCAGAATGTGCTGTCTTCTATGTAAGATTTCAGCCCTACAGATGTCAAAAGAACTACTTCTCTAATTTTGCCTTCATTATGAAATGCCTTAAGGCACTAGCTGTGCAGTATCTTCACTGTTGCCTCACTCACAGCCACTGCTTCTGTGCTGTGCATCTCAAGAAAAGGTTGCAGTGACCTGTAAATAATAGATACAGTTGTTTAGTGCTGAATTGAAAAGTCTGCCTGAATACTGAAAGCAAAGAGAGATTCAAAACGCATAGTTTACTTTGGGTTTTGTGCGGGTTTTTATATGTCATTTTAAAAACTTCAGGGCTGCCTTATTAATCCATCATGTGTGGTATTTTGCAAAGCTTTTCATGCACAGGGAACATACATAATTAGACCTTTCGGGGGGTGTGGGGGGGTAGAAAATCAGTATTCATCAGAACTGGCTTTTGGGTGCATGTCTGTCTGCCTGGGCTACTCACAGTGGAATGAGTACATTCACAAAAGGTTGGGGGATAGTGAGGAAAGAACAAGACAAGGAGGATTTGTGCAGGACTTGGCAATGGGATGCTGGAACAACAGGTGAGTGAATGAAATGGTATGGAAGTGGATAAAGTCTCTGCAAACAGCTCACTGGCTCTGGAGCAACAAGCTGCAAGCATGAGTGCCAGGTATTCCCAGTCCAACCAATTTCTTCTCCACCCCCAGGCTTTCTCCTCAAAGACAGGCAAGGGAATGAAGGAACTAATGAAGAAACTAAAAAAAGACAGACAACAATGTGAGCCAAAAAGAATGGCAACAGTAGGGAGAGAAGAGGTAGGAACAATAGCTGTGGTATGATTGCTTCAGCAGAATGAGTATTTAATCCTGTGATTGTTTTAAGACTTCTGTAGTAAGAGGAAAAAAAAAGGACAAAAATTAGCATTGAACAATGAGTTAAATTAAACATTTTCTCCTCTTGATCAGTAGCAGTTTGTGTTCCCCTTGCTAGGCTTTGGGTCACTTTCATTTGAAGTACACTGAAATTAATACCAAGTAATCTGTGCAACATAGATATTTTGCTTCTGGTTAAGGAAAGTGACACAAAACTTCAGGAAGTGAAAACAGTATCTGTAGAAATGCTAAGAATTAAATTATTTGTTGTTTACTTGCTATTTTTAATCCTCATTACAGTTTTATAGGATGCTAGATATAACAAATCAATGTTAATGTCTTTTTATAGAATTGATATTTTTCCATTAACATATATAACACAATAAATCACCAAAAAGGTCTTTTATCTGTTCTGACACATTTTTTCCCTTTAATGTATAGCCTTGCCAGAGGAGGACAGAAGAAATATAGTCCTTTAGAAAAGATGATGTTCATATTACTCATGTAAACTAGTAAAGCTAATGTTGCTGGCAGGGTCCTTAAATCAGAGTATCATTCTGCTCTTTTCAGGACCATATTTTCAAGCTGAAATAGTCATTGCTGAGATGACTAATAATTGCTGCTGGTAACACTGGTAAGAAATTAGTGTTTGAAATAAAGAATATGAAAAACTGACATGTGAAATGGAAGTGAGTAGGTTTAGATTAGATATTAGGAAGAAATTTGTTACTGTGAGGGTGGTGAGACACTGGAACAGGTTGCCCAGAGAAGCTGTGGATGCCCCTTCCCTGGAAGTGTTCAAGGCCAGGGTGGATGAGGCTTTGAGCAACCTGGTCTAGTGGAAGGTGTCCCTGCCATGGTCAGGGGAGTTGGAACTCGATGATCTTTAAGGTCCCTTCCAACCCAAACCATTCTATGATTCTATGAAATGGGAATTGGAATCTTTTGTTATCTTAGTGATGTGCGAGATGCAGTAGGATTCCACACAGAAATAAATAAAATCACTGGGTCAGAGCCCAGGTAGGAGTAAGTGTGAAGGGCAGATCTGTGTGCTGCGAGGGAGAGATCTATTTTGCCAGACTGGGATTTCTGTGGTTCCTGAAGCAATGCTGCAGCCAGGGGCCTTGCAGGCATCCACTGGCAGGTATGTAAAGAGGCAGTGGCAGAGGCTCTCAGGAATCCCCTCTGCTTGACGGAGAGATTTGTTTCATCTCTAAAGGTGGTCTACCTATCAGAAAAGAGTTTCTCCCTGTAGCCCTTTCTCCTCTCTCCCACGTGTCATCCCAGCCACCTGCTTCCTGGCATGGGGCTGGCGAGCATGCACATGTGTGTGCACATCCTGAGCCACCATCGACCCAGGATCTATCCCATGCTGGACCATCACAAACTCTGTAGCCCTTTGGAAAGGCTCTTTGGTGAAGCACTCTGGCTGAATGCCTGTTACAAATTACAGTCTTTCTTCTTCATGCCCCTGAAAGTTTTAGGAAAGAAGAAAGTAGAATGAAAGGAGAGGTCATCCTGAAGGTTTAATCTTGGGACTGGAAGGAGAGCTATAGCATTAATTTCCAGAAAAGAAACAGAGAAAGGATAAACCATTTGCAAGAGATCAATACCATATACACTTTAATATAAATTGATTGGAAAGCTAAGTTCTCAACATGGCAGATCAGTTTTAACCCTGAGCTGGAGTAGGAATCTCACAATTAGTAAAGTAAATCCTCTGTATTAGACAGACCACATGACTGAACAAACCCTCTTTGTTGACAGGCCCAGAGTCCTAGGTTATCTTCCTTTTGATAGCTTTTGAAGAAGGTAGGAACTAACCTGTGGAAGAAAGTGCTGAACTCACTTGTGAAGCAGTGCTCACACCTGTGCAGAAGAAGCAAAATTGTCAGCTTGCGATGGAAAATGTATTAGGAAGAACCTGTAAAAATGCATGTATGTGCCTTTCCCAGAAATAGTAAAATACATTCCTGCCTAATAAGCAGAATAGAGATCTTCAAGTCAAGGAAGGCTTCAGAGTTTCCCAAACCTAGTCTTTTGGTTCTAGACAAGTTTAAGCCCATATCAGTGATGTCTGTCACGGTAAGATACACTGGTATACAGCGTTGTGATCCTTTCTGAGTTGTACTATTTGCACTGTCATGTTCGTGTTTTGATCAAAATTTCTGTGTTTGAGCAAGGCTGCAGCAGCCTGATCCTGGCTGGCTCCTGGACGTGTTGTATGAGCCCAGTGCCTGACTGCACGTGCGTGTGCTACTTCCACTCACTTCAGTTTTACTCCTTCATCTCATGCTGCTAATACCAACAAATTTCCAAAATAGGTGGACCCAAGTGATCGTAAGTAATCCTTTTAATTGAGAGACAGATTTATTTTCTTTGCTTGTCATGATTGCTCCTGCAAAACCCTTGTCAAACCTCAATTAGGAGTTGTTTTCTGATGCTTTCATCTTCAAAGGGTAACCGACTGCAGCTTGTCATCACAACAGGCTATGAAACTATGATAGCATGTTTACCCAGACAATTACCATGTTGATCACCAGTTCCTTGTGTCACAGAGCCTTTCTGTCCTTGGCTTATCAGGGTTGCACATCTACCTTCTTGCAGGGTCTATGTTGCCATGAACTGAAGGACTAATTGTTTCTTGAGAATTGTTACAGAACGAATGAGTGCACATACTGACCCTCATTATATTGCTGATCTCATCTGTTAATTTTCAAAATCAGTGATGATAGGGTTATGTTGAGTTACCTTTGCCAAGGTAAGGTAAAGAAATATGAAAAGGTTATTTATAAAATTAAAGTAAAAACAGGAGAAGTAGACAAAGGACACCATGCAGCAAAGTTGCAGCCAAGGAAAGAGTGTTATGACTCAGAGCAAATTAAGTGATAGCTGAAAAACACTTACATGAACAAATTAAGGTAAAACTTAGTGCAATTACTGTGCTTAAACTAAAATGGTGTAAGAGATTCCTCAGAAAGATAAATGGCACATGAAACCTTATATATATAATGAAGAATTAAAATCTCAAAAACTCACATAAGACACAAAGTACTCGCAGACTGCAGAAAGACAAAACCAGATTTTTTTTTAAGGAGAAAAGTATTTTATATTTAGCTTTAATAGTATATAGAGCTTTTGAATGATACTTGAAAGAATAATTAATGAATTGGAAGTAAATGAGCTGGAAGGTAACATAAGTTTACCTAAAGAGATTCAGTGTAACCTGAGCGATAACTGATAATTAGTGTTCCAGACAGAGGCAGAATATCTAATCTTTTGGGACTGCTGTACAGTGGATTAGAGCCTCATGGGAAGTTACTAGCAAAGATAAAGAATTTAGGAGTTGGTATAAAAAATTTTTGAAGCAAGCCAAAAAATGCTTAATTGGAATAATGACTCTAGTGATGGGAGAAGCTGTAGGCTACAGGGTGGCTGCCTGTAGAAAGGGATTTTTTTGTTTGTTTCTTTAAGAGTTATCTAAAAAAGTTTGGGTTTTTTTTATTTTGGTTGAATTCAGTATTTAAATTTACAATGTTGGCAAGAAAAAAAGGTAGATGTGCGCTAACAAAATTTGCTGATGGCAAAACATGAGAAGGATTGCAAACATAGAGGTAGAACTCAAATATCATAGAGAGGTGTAGGACCTTGAGAAATAAAGTAATAAAAATGGGAAAGATGTAATAATATAAAGTGAAGAGTCATGCATTTAGGGACTAATGAGAACATCTGTTATACTATAGGACTTTACAAGGTAGAAATGAAGGGGAGAGGGAACTGCAATGCTTGCTAGTCAATGTTTGAAGGTTTTTGAGTTATTGTGATGTGACATGGAAATGGTGAATGCAGTTCTAGGCATATTGGAGAGGCATTTCTGTAGATAAAGGAGAGTTTTGATACTGTTGTGCAAAGCACTGAGCAGACCTCTGGAAAATTGTTTAAAATTCTGGCCATCTCCCTTCCTGAGAGATCAATTTCAAACTAGAATTGATGAAGAAAATGTCCACTAGAATAAAAAGAGAATGTAAAGCCCATCCCTTGGGACAACATGGAAAGAACTTGGCTTGTTTGTCATAGAAAAACAAAAACTGAAAGTGGATATGATTTATTTCTGTGCACTGAGGAAGGGATAAATACTAGAAAGGAAAGAGCTTTTGAAGCTTAAAGGGCAGAACTGACTTAAAAGCAAATTAATATAAACAGGCCATGAGTAAAGTCACTCTGTAAATGTAAAGACCCCACAGAGGGTTGAAAGGGTGCAAGTATGCCTGAAAAATCAGATCTGAAGAGAAATTACCAATGCTTCACCAACAAAATTGAAAGAAATATCCAGTGTATTTTGAGTTAAGACTATATGATTTGATTATCTGCGATTGTAGAGGAGTGTAGTCAGTGACCCAAGAAGTCTTTTATTCCTGTGTTCCCCATTACCCAGGTGATATAAATTGGTGTGAAGCCCCTTAGGCATTTCTGTGCTAATTAACTGTCCTCCAATACTACGTATCTTTCAGCAAATCAGCACTATGTTTTAGGTAATTAAGTTCAGCAAATCTCACTGCAGTGAGTACTGACATCTTTCCTTGTGACATTTCTCCTTTTCTCTAAGCTTTTAAAGTATTTGTGAAAAGCCATCTTTCTTCAATATATGTCTCTGAAGAAGAATATAAGCACATATTCAAAGTGATTGGCCTCTGTATATAATGTGGAAATAATTATACTATAATATCAATGTAGGTGATAAATGCTAAAAATACTCTTCTAAAAGGTTTTACTGTGTATATAGTGTAATTACTTTCAGGCTTCTATTTATTACAAACTGCACAAATATTTTTTATTATGATTTGTTACATTTGCTTCACAATGATACTTCTAATTGTGTTACAGGGTTATTTTTATTCCAGTTGTACTTGCCAAGAAAAACATTATAAGATAATGTCACTTTTTAATTTCAGAAATGCCAAATTTCCTTACAAGCAGAGGGAAAGCTGAGTATAGTCATATAAAGTACAAAAGGGAGCTAACACTCAAACCAAGCAAAAGATATTTTAATTGTGCTTCTTTTGCAAATTCTACAATAAAGCACAAGGATGCAACTGACCATTGCATTTCACGAGAAGTTGGTCAGAGAACACTGTAATTCTGTCTCTCAGAATAGGATGATAAATATTGCCAGTTGTTGGAAACTTATGGGTCCAAGGTTTTAGAACCTGATGCTGAAGCTGCTATTTCACCCTGGCACTGGAAACTGGAAACATTACAAATGATTTTTTCATGCATGCAGGGTTTGGGTCATTAAATTATCTTTTTCTCCCCATATCAAGCAAAGACAGGAAAGTAGAAGACAGGGCTGAATCTCTGGGTCCTGCAATGGACAACACACTCTGATCCAGGAGATATGCTAGGTAGATAGTGCTTCATCCTGTTATTTTTTTACCATGCTCTGGGGCAATGACTGCTCTCTTCTATTTCAGGCTCACTCAGAGTAGTTCTGCATGCTCCTACAGAGCAAATGGTGAACATTAAATTAAATCTTGGGTTGTGTATGTACTTCACTGCACAGCATGAGGAGTGATGCAGCAGTGGGCCTGCAAGAAGAGGTACCAAATGGAAAGCACTGCACGATTTCCCAGCATGCATACCTGCCAGTGATCTGCTGTGTAACTGTTGATGAAGTAGCCAATTTGATGCAGACAAAGATAAAATTGGATTAGAAGCATACAACTCTGAGACGTGAATTTGTTCAGACAAAAATAATAATAAAAAAAAAAAGCCTGCTGGTTTTCTAGAATACTCTGATTCAATTGTTAACAGTGAAAATGTGCATATTAAGAACATTATGTTTCCCTCAAAATGCCTGGCTCAGGGAAAGCAAGGCTTGAGCAAAATAACGTTGACTTCAGTTTTTAAAAAGCTCCACTTTTAGAAATGGGGAGGAATTACAAGATTTTCTTGGGAAAGGCATGCTGACAAATGTAAGAAGCCAAATCTTGCTGGTTTTACTAATGTTAATAGTGCTATTAAAATCAGTGTAACTGATTGTGTGAGTAGGGCAATCAAGATTTGGCCCCATACCCCTGCTTTGTAAACATCAGCGTCACAGAGATTAATATAATACTGACTAGCCAATGACATGTTAAAGCCTTAGTAAAATTAACTGTGTTTGGAAAGCTTTTCCTTTAAAATGTAAAACAAATGGCTCAAATGAAATGTGAGACGTGGAGAGCAGAGAGAAAATCAATAAACCAGCAAACTGTAAATGATGTGGAAATAACTTTTATGTTTTCCTGTTTTTGTAGTTTATAATTAGCACCAGTACATAAACACAACAGCTTTATGCAAGGAAAGAAAAGTAAATCCAAATCTAGAGAGTGTTGTAATAAGCTACCTTCTCCTCAATGAATTCTCCCTTCTTCTATGAACACTAGATTTTATTTATTTATTTATTTATTTCAGATACTGCTATGTGAAGGTTGGTTAGCAAATGTTTGAGAGTTTTATTGTTTATTTTCATGTTTTTGACATTATCTGTGTATTTCTTATTTCATTACCACCAATTTTACAAAAATGGAGTTCACTGATCCTCATGAATTTCCATTCAATATTTCTATTTGTAGAGATAAGAGATATTTTTAAAATATATACTGACAATCATTCAAATATGTCAGTTTGTTTGGATTTCTTATGTGGATTTCATGGTGCCTTTAATTTTTGTGTTCTAGAGCATGGGTTAAACTGTCTGCAATCTTCATAGTACTGAGGTACAATAGGGAAACAGGTCTATCTTAAAGGTGTTAACTGATTAGGAATGCATTTTCAGTAGTGACTACATAAACCTACATTGGGTGTCTGCATGATGAAATGCCATGGGAGAGTGGTACTTAGGAGAATTTCAGAGTCTGTTCCAGTATGTGGCTGCTGATAGACAGATGACTGCAAAAAGCTCTGTTATGGTCAGTAAGATTGGCCTCTTCCTCATAATTTCAGAATAGAAAAGGGTCATTAGGAAATGGGCAAGTAAGGTAAGTGTATAGCACTAGGTACAGGGCTATGTCTCCTCTCATCTGTAGTTTTCTTGATTTTCATTTGTATACAGGAGAATTGCTGTGTACATCATATGTATCTCTGAGAAAGAAGTGAAGAGGAAGGAAAGGGTTTGTGGAGGTTGGATGAAAAAATAATCCAGCATTCAGCTTCCTCAACTGTAAATTGCAGTGGAATGGTCTAGATCTCTCCTAGCTTCCTTCCAACCCCTTGGTAAGAGGAAATCTATTTGAATAAAGTGTGAGGACAGGTTAATAGGAAGTCTTTGGGAGTTGTCATGCAAGAATAGTGCAAAATAATTAATATGAATGGACTAATACAGAAAAGTTGTTGAGGAGAAGATAAGCAGTAATGCCAGGCCTGTTTACTGAACTGTGATTAACAGTGAGGATGCTGGAGAATGGGGGCATAGCTATCTGTAAGAATAAAATATGTTTGTGATATTAAAGCATAGTCAGTAGGGTTGTCTCAGGGAGAACGTGCTCCAGTCTGGCAACAGCTCATCCTGGTTTGCTTATTTCTAATCACATGGGAAGATGTTTCAGCAATGTCTACGACACAGATCTTTGCAGTTTCCAGGTCTCTTAAGGTTGATTTTGTTTGTTTGTTTGTTTTCTTTGGGGGTTTTTTTTGTGTGAGAAACCTTCAGAGTGAAGATCTAGTAAGGCCTGGAAGGATCAAAACCTGGCACAGCAAGATTAGGTAGTCATTGAACTTGTGGAGGGACTCTATATTTCTGTTCTGAACCTGTTAATGGAAACTTAGGAATAAGGTAACAGGATGAAAAATTTAATTATGTCAAAATTGAGTGAGCTCATTACTAGTCATGACACTTTATTCTTAACAGGAGCCAGGTAGGGGACTTATTTCAAGTCTAAAGAATGTGCAAAGTATAGATCAGAAGGAGGAACTTCTGCAGTAAATTTAGGTTACTTCACTAAACACAAAGCATCTGGCAGCAGATCAAAGTCTTCTCATATTTATTCCATTTGATATCTATTGAGTTTTATTTTTCTCCATGCTTTAACTCCATAGAATGGCTATAAAGAATTGTGTAAGGACGGGTACAAAGGGACTGTCACTCACTGAGCTGACTGAAATCAATGAAGCTATGTCTCTGGACATTATCTGAAGCCCTGGCCCACACGGTCCTTCATCTGAAGTGGCATAAGACACTAGTTATAAATCCTGTGGTGGTTTTTTTCTGGTCTCTGATTAAAGTAGTATGCAGGTACTTCTTATGTAAATATTTACATTATATTAAAAATCTATGTTTTGAAATTCTGAAGTTCAAATTATGAACAGATAACTCAGTTACAGAGACAGTGGTGAAACTCAAATCAAGAAGGGGTACAAACATAAGGAGCACCTAATTGCAAATATAAACACACATTTTTACTGACTGTTGTTCCTGAAGAAGAGGCAAAAATGACTAAAATTAAAAAGAAACAGGAACTCATTTTATACAATAATAGTGCTAGAAGCATTGGGATTAGTGGAAAAAGTATGACTGATTTTACAACTAAGCTTCACTTTTGTTGATATGTTAAGTTAGAAAGTAATTGGAATCTATGTAGTATAGATAACTGAGAAAATTTTACAGTTGAAGTCCTGACTCTACAGAATGGGAATTTTGCCATAGCTTAATTGGGTCTGACATTTTATACAGTGCTTCATCACTAACAATTCAGGGATCTGATCCACAAGTGATTGCACCACTTGGAGTTTTTCCATTGCATTCACTGATCTTTAAATCAGACCCATGCTGCAGATGCATCACTCTTCTGTCTGAGGGATAATTTCACACATAATTGTCAGAGGTGTAAGAAGAGCCTTAGGCAAGGTTTGGAAAGAAAATCTACGTCTGGACAGAGACCTTGAGATGTGAGCAGTACAATGATTTTAAAAACCACCACTCTGATTTTTCTTGGTCTTAAAATTTGAATAAATGTATTCCTTTATTGCTAACTTGTAACAGCCAACCTGACTAGAAAAAGTAAAACTTTTCCCTGTGCATTGATTCAGCTCAAGAACTTTTGCATCAGCTGTATCCTACACAAATCCTATTAGGCTAAATGTGGAAAATACCTACTTTCCTTTCATATAGGGAGCATGTGTTATGTATATGCAAGCATCAGTTTTGTAAGTCACTGGGCTTAAATCATCTGTTTATTTAAGCATATTGAACATAAAGTATCAGAGTAATCCCTTGACCTCTGAGAGGCTGTTCACCTGTAAGTAGTTATGTAGAGCTCAGACGTTTGGTGGGATTAGGGCAAGAGTGTGCATTAACTCTCAAGACAGATGCTAGATATGAAATTTGACTAAATGAAGAGTATTGCTAGGAAATCTTGAACTTCAAATGTTTGTTCATCCTGGGGGGAAAAAAATAAGATCAAAATAAAAATAAAAATGGACTACTACTCTGTGAGCCTGGTTGCTGGATTTAGGAATTTGATTCTTTTTAGGACTAGAAAGCAAATGCTGCTACTAGCCAATGTAACAGCTATTCCTGCATACTCAGTTATTGTCACTCTCCTAGTACACTGTGAACACTTGCACTTTTCTGCTGTGACTTCAAATAGATAAAAGATGCCAAAATAACCTGCTTGGTTTTATGCAACAAGGTGACTTTTAAACTTCATTAACTTGTACTTTCCAATGGATCTTTTAATGCAGTTACCCTACAATAATTAGCATCAAAATATAATCTAGCTAGTGTCCTTTAAATAGATTAGTTCACAAAGATAAAAAAAGTCTTTTAGTTGCTGTTGGGAAAAAAAATAATTTAGTTTAATTTCTGGTGTCTCCAAATGCTGCCCATCTTTCTGTATTGTATACCATTATCACTATTCACTATTCTGTCTATTCTTGCATGGAGAATTGAAACATCATTTGAGTTTCCTCTGAGGATGGATTAACAAGATCTGCTGTGACATGACTTGATTAATTAATGAGACTGGAGTATTCTTTGGTCCTTCTGTGCTGTTCTTGAGCTTCTTAGATGGGAAAATTCTAACCTTCAATATTTTAGAAGCCAACAGGGTAAAGCAAAAGTCTTGTATGACCTTCACTAATAATAAATCTGAATATCCATTATAAAATGTACCTGAATACTTGTACATATTCAAGGTGATTTTTTTTTCATATTTGAAGAATGAAAGTGCACATAGTTAAAATACAGAGTACAGAAAAATACTCCAGACTGTTTAAAAGATAGATGCCTCTCTACTTTTCTTTCAGCAGTATTCTACAAAGAGAAATAGCTCTTTTGAGTGCTGCATTGCAAAAAGTCATCTCACTCTGTGTACATACCCCTAATGAAATAGAAAAGGGTCTCAAAGGGCAAATAGTAGATGACAGCTAGTGTATTCCATCCATTGATCCTATTTTAGAAACTTCTTGTCCATGATTGGGTACCAGGCTATGTAAGGAAGTGTTGAGAGCCACATCTGTGGTACGTGAGATACACATTTTAATGCCACTAGGTCTGCCTAACTCAACAAGAGACTGAGACTAGTCGAAGACAACCAAAACTCTTCCATTTTACAGATGACATGCTAGCACTAGAGATGTTCAGATATATACAGCAAAACAGCTTCCTCTCAAAAAAACCCTGAATGACTCTGAACTCTGAAAATCAACTCCTACTAATAGGATTTTTCTTACAGTATTGTATTGTTGGTAATGTGAAACAAAATTGCCTGAGAGCTGTGGGAATTGTGTCAAAAAATCAAAATCACTAGTAATGTGAGGAACAATTCAGCATTTTTATTTTTCATAACTGTTGACAGTTCTGGCTAGAGAGAAGGGATATTAACTTCAAAGGGAACTGAAGAAGTTTCAGAACAAGAAAGATCAGACTGCAAACAAGCAGGAGCAGGCTAGTTACACGTTCACTGACCGTAGATCAAAATCTTACAAGGCAAAACTTTCTGGTGATTGTGTTGTAGGCAAAGAGGCACCTTTTCATTTCTTTCAGCTACATCAGAGAAGATTTGTAATAGAAATTATGTTCAAAGCACTTTAAGTACTGACCTGTTGAGTGGAAAAAGAGGTGGAAATACCATTGTTTTATTCATTGGCTATATTTTGAGTACAGTTTGGTTAATTAGATGCATTCTTTCAAAGCCCCCCAGATCAGGTAGTCTGTAACCAGTGTTCAGGAGAGCAACTTGCTTGCAATGCTGGACAGGATGGAGGTAACCAACAGGCAGGAAGTGGCTCTAAACTACCAAACACCTGGAGAATTATAGCACTTAGGCTACACCTGGCTGTTTTATTAGCTTATGCATAAGCTTAAACTTTCTGTCCAAATAGCTTGTGAGTTGAATTTGGAACCATCCGACTAGGTACTAGGAAAGCGAGACTGAATCACAGGAGGGTGGTGGGTGTATACATAAGCCCTACCCCTGCAAGCATTAGAGAGAGAATTGATTTGCATGAGATGGCATACCAGACTTAAGGCTATCTTAAAGCACACCTGACAGAAGTATAGAGATGTGGGTTGAGAGACCTGATAATGCTGTAAACTGGAGTGTTTGTGGAGCTTAGTTAGTTTTTTCATTAAGTCATTATTTTAGTGGAGGCTTTCAGGATCTATAGTTTGCATGTTGGTGTTAAAGATGGCAGATAGTTTTTTCACCATCTCTTCCCTCATCTGCCCCTGCCAAAGAAATCCTGTGTGAACCTAAGCTCATGGGCCTTACTTGCTATCTCTATTCTTCTCAATAAATTGATTCTCAGTATGAGAGTGTAAATGTTTGTTTGGTTTTTTTTTATGCAGTGGAAAGCAGAGTTGAAAATTAGATTTGTTATTTAATCAAACAGGGATCAATTATTGTTGCTATTGTATACAAAGAAAGGCAATAACTATGCGATGAACATTTCCTCCTCGGAGATCTTTTGAGAGAAAAAAAAATAATAAAAAAAGATTAATATCGTGGATGTCAGCTGGTTTTGCCTTCACAGATGCCAGACAACATTAGCAAAAAGAACTAGATGTAAGTTCTTTAGTTAATATCATTAGACCGCTTTCCTCCTACATGCCAGCAAGAGTTTTGTTTTAATCAAATTAGACCTGAACACATCCAACAATCCTAAATCAGTAGTAAAGCTAGGAAATAATTTATTGTAGGTGACAGGGAACAGCTGTAAAATACAAGCTATGTCTAGTGAGATGGGAAAAATGAATTATTAGCCACTGATGGCCACCAGTGCTACTGATCTCAGAAGGATATTGTCACTGGCAGACATAGCATCAGTGAATGAGTAGGCATTGCATGGACCTCTTTAAATGAGTCAGATCTTTTGTAATATCATGGGAAGTCTGAAGTTGCCTTTGCCCATCTTAATTTTGGAGTATGAGTCATGCACTGCTATTACCTGGTCCCTGCTTAGATATCCCTGCTTAGATAAATAGTCCCATATCAGGGACACAAGTAGTCACACAGAAAATGATGTTTCACATAGGCTGGATAAATATTGTTAGTTATCCAATATTTCTTGTAAAAACTTTTTTCGGTCCACCGACTTATAAGCATTTACCTGCAATTTTCCTTCTTTGATTTGGGTTTGGGTGAATTTGGAGTAAATAGTAATTAAAATGTTTCAGCCTTATAGAAAATAGGCATGACAGGGCAGCAGCATTATAAGAAATATTTTCTTTTATTTTTATGTATTGCTCATTTAAAGAGCAAATCCTGCCTTTTTCTATGAAATGATTTAAGGATCAGATGTTCTGTGTTAGAGAAATATTGTTAAATCCAGGGATAAGCTTGTTGTTACTCCATGAAAATCTACACTGACTTAAAAAAACACAATATGGTTTAGACATGATTACTAGTTTAACTTTTAACTGTAAAGTTCCTCAAACATTGTGCCTCAAGTCTGTGTGCGTAGGCCTCCTACTCAGAAAGATTTCTGTTGAAACTGTAGTTGTACAAATCTGTGGCTTGTTTGTTCAGTTCTGGTTTGAACATCTCATTGAAATCAATGAACATCCATCACTTTTAACCTCAGAGGAACTTGCTACTGGACATAAGCAGTAGCATGTCATGGAGGAAGCAGGCTGGCCCATCTGAGAGTGGGAGGTAAACCAGATAACCCAGAGAAAAGGAGGTCAAAGCAGATTGAGGTCAGAAAGCTGCGGGAGAGTAAAGGTGGTGATCAGAGACTTGAGGAGGGAGAGACAGAGGAACACAGTAGAAAAAATAGAGATGGAGGAGAGAGAAAGCTTAGACTTAAGTGCAGACAGAGACTGAAATCAGCTGCTAAAGTTGAGATGATAATTGGAGGCTGGGAAGAGGAATAAAGAATTTCCAAGGTGGAGGCAAGTTTAGAGATAAAGAAAGATGAGGCAAGGAGGAGGCAAATAACTTTTCCTAACTAAATAGAACCACTTTTTAGAGTTAGAAGAACCACAAATCCCACAGCTCCTCTGCTCTCAGGGAAAAAGTAATATATTTTTTAAAAAATGGTAAAGCCCTGTGGCACATAAATACATAAATGACCTATTTTCTCCTAATGCTCAGAGCAGGTGTCTTGCACTCAATATTTAAAAATACTGTATTAAGCACAGTTTCACATTATCTGCTTCTATATAGATGTGACTGCATGATAACATACTATTTGCATCTGCCTCATTTAGAGCATGGTATACAGTCTGATCACAGGAGAGGAAGTTATATCAGCCCCACTTCACAGGGCATAAGAAAAGTCACCAGTTGCTTTATATAGTGTCCACTGTTCTCAAAACTGAACCTTGGATTTGGTACACAGAAGATAAAGACTATGTAGTTGTTCACAACTCTGTAAAGTGTAGTATCAGAATTCTTGATGGATAAGCTGGGCTGATTTTTGTTCATTTCAGGAGATGAGCAGTAAAATGTTACTGCACCAAGCTGTCCACCCAAAATGTCCCTCCCTCAGAGAAGAGTCAGCAGAGTAAAACATCTGCTACTGCCTCAGCCATTACCATTCACAGTGCAATGATTTTGTTTAAATTGCTGAGGAAAGTAGGCTTGCGTTACCATTGTCATCAGTGTTTCTGGACTGCTGAGATACTGACAGACAATCCGTTCTGCTGGGTCTGTTTTGGGGATGGTAACCTACAGAAAGTCAAAACAACAAGAAGCTCAGTAGGGTAGCAAAGAAGGCAGAAGCCACAATGGTTTACTCAGTGACTACAATTCATCAAGCCTTGCATTTTTTCTGTTAAGATCTCTGTACCACAGAAAGAGAAAGCAGCCAGCTGTTCAGGACATCCTTAATGTGAGACCACCTTGCAGTCTTCCACCTTCTCCACTGCATCTGTTGTATCTTCAGTTTGGGAGCTGAAATGCTCTAGGTGAGTGTCCTGCAGGACATAGTCTCATTCTACCTGATTGTGGGTCCGCATTCAGAGTATGTGTTTTATGATGCAACCTATTTTTATATAGTAGCATAAAATCATGGAGAAGGATGTGACCTTGGAAAGATACCTAATCATCCCCCTGCTCCAAGCAGAGGTCTGTTCTTGCAGGCGTTCAAAGACAGAGAAACTACAAACTCTGCAGAAACCCATTCCAGTGCTTTATTATTTACAAGTGATAAAGAAACCTGAAGACTGTCTTCTCTAATGCCTGATCTGGTACTTCATACACTTTACTTACTTACTGTCCTACCTGCCCACAACATCAGCAATACAATACTGTCTACTTCTTAAAAGCTGCCTTTATATTTTTGAAAATATTAACATCTCCTCCATTAGTTGTCTTCTTCCTTAATTTACATAGCCTGGTTTATGCAGTTTTTTTCTTACAGGCTTGTCCTGGTTTTTTAGATTTTTGATCAGTTTTGTTGTCTCTTTTGGCCTTTCTTCACTTGATCAAAGGACAGAAATTGTGCAAACCAACTTAAATTGGCTTAATGTGCCGAATTTTAAATGCTTACCCTCACAACCTTAAAAGAAAGATTTCACTAGTTATCAATAAGGTAGACAATACTTACAGGATTAAGCTCTGGAATGAATGAAATTCACCTCTGTGCTAGTAGGCAGCACAAAACCTGTGCATCATTTAACTCCCATTTTAACATCTTAGGTAGTGCATGTGTATTTCGTGGAAAAACCAGCTCTGCTCATGTAATTAAAGCCAAATTAAGATTGAAGCAGTTTACTGATTTATTAACAAAATGTAATTAACTGGCAATCAGTGAACTACATTCAGGAATGGTATCAGTAACACAACACAAAAAAACCATGATAGTAGATGCTAGCAAAATGCTAATAAAGACCTACAGATTTCTAAGCATCTATAACTAATCTGAAAACATTCTAATCATGAACATGCAAGCAATTAAATGCATGTTCCCTGCCTGCCTCCAGGGCAGGCAGTGTTACCTGCACACCCCCTTTTTGAGGGGATAGAGCAGATTCCCCAACTTCACATCTCTCCTGGGGGAGATCTGGAAGCTCCGGCTCTGTGTGTACCCCTGCTGCTTCCTACCACCTGCTAGCACACACGCTGGTGTGGGAGCACCCCACGAGTGCCCATACACACACCCTGAGGTGTGGGTCCTGGCTCGCTGCACCCCACGCTCACTGTCTTGGCCGGGTGCAGGCTGCTCCCCCTGCCCCACGGGAAGGCTGTGCCCTCAGCCCTGGGCAGAGATCGCAATGCCTGTGGGGTGGCTGCCAGCAGTGTCAAACCAGGGGCTGACTTGTTCTTCCTAGTCCAAAGTCTCTTCCCCATGTTACAATTTTCATGCTGCTTATATATATATATACACACACACACAAAAAAAAAAAAAAAATTTCAATCTGATTCCATCTTTGTTTCAGAAGTCTCTTTGTAATTCTCAGGTTACTGTTTGATATATCTGGGGGCTGTGTTCCTCTTTCACATTATTATGTTTAGGTAAGTACCTGCTCAGGTGGCTTTGTGTTTAATTCACCTATACCATTTATACTCACATTCCTATTTTAACAAGTGGTGTTATCCAGGCCATTATCTAAGGGTGGACCAGGTGAGCACTCACATATGTGTTTCTGAATTTGAGACTAACAGATCACTAAATAAATATTAGTGGACTGATGCTCATCTTCTAAATTTGGAAGCCATTATTTTTTTTACTTTTTTTCCCCTGCCCAAAGTGGTGCGAAACCAAAGCATCAGTCCTTAATATCCAGCTAGGATAACTAACATACTAGGATAAATAACATAACTAGGATAAATAACTAACAGACTCAGCTACTAGGAAGAGTCAAATAAAATAATCTAGGATTGCTAAGAAATAAAGGAACAAAATAGTCTGTGGGGGTTTTTTTAATAAAAAGACAAAATCTGGGCAAGATAATTTTAAACTCTTAATATGTTCTGATATGGAAATGGCTGTGTGCACTGCTGACCACTGCATGGTTCATTCAGACAGTAAGAGGATCACCTTAAACAGAACCTGAGGTGAAACACAGTGCTGGTTGTTGAAGCAAAATATGAGATTCACAGCCTGTATCAGTACTAGTCACTACTGAAGGAGACTTGATTTATTTAGCTCTCTTTCTTTTCAGTCTCAGAACATGTATCATCATCACTAGGTAATTAGGCAAGCCTTATCCAAAAAGGAGGACATGGAAAAGCTAAAAATGATGACAATGAAACATGCAAAGACATTTGAGCATTTACCACTACCAAATCAGTAAGAAAAGAAGAAAAAAGAAGAGCAATAATCAGACTTTTTATCATTTGTCAGTACCTGGAGAATCATCATGTGTAGGCTTCTCATGGTGATTGAAAGTGTGAATGTTAAGGAGTGAACTTTTCTCATATTCTCAGATATGGGAAGGTCACATTGCCCTGTAGGCTATAGAGAGATACTATAGAGAGCTAAAATGCTTTGGATTTGTAGTTTAATAATGGAATTTGGTCTGTGACCTTAGTGTTGCAAATGGTCTGCATGTATCTGTAAGAGCAATACATCTACAGTTAAAACACAGTACAACAGCAAAATCTGTAAGTCTTTGAAAAAGGTCTGAAAAGAACAGTGACATTTTGGCTGTCATTTAGTCCTGAGACAAATCTCTTCCTTCCTTTCTTCCTGTGAGAGCTCCTTGTAGAGTCCTATGTCTTCAGCACAGGAATGGTAATGAGGAAGCTAAGAACCATGCATTGCCATTACACTGTCTTGAAGACTTTACAGTACTGAGGATATTAAAGACTATGCTGAATGACCTTTTCTTGGATCTCCTCAAAGCCTCTTTGAGTAAAGTACTACAAGGAGAACTAACCTTCTCGGGAGTTGGTCTTCAGTGGATGTGCACGGCCAGGAGGTCTGAAGCTACAGCATAGATGGGTAATGAAACTGGGAGGGCTGAGTGCTCCATGCACAGATGTTGGGGGGGTTTGCATTCAGTTTGGGAGAGCAGATTTGGAGAAATCTACCATTTGTTCAGCAATGGATCTCACTACTCCTTCCTCTTTCCCTAAGCTATTTAGCCAAATCTTTTCCAGAGGTATATTTTCCATTGAGAAGCCCTCTTCCACCAGAATTTCCCTGAGGAGAAAGGGACACGTTGTCCTTCAGTTTGTAATTAGCCTACGCAAATCACATCCTTACTTCAGCAGATGAGTGAGCTTCCTGACACATTCCTAAGTAAAGGTTTTATGTTCTATGTGATGAATTAATGATTTTCTAAGCAAGATTATTTCATTAATGTAAATTAACATCAATTTTTCTTAAGGACATTTGCCTGAGTACCTAAATCTCAGATATGAAGAGACAATCTTATATTCTTCAATCCAGCTAGGAATGCTCAGTGCTGATGAAAATCAGGCTAGAAGTTGCAGGCTTTGAAGATTATTTAGATATCTCATTATCTAATTATGGGGTTGGTATCTAGATAACTTGCAGGATTAGGATAAATATAGTTAAATTTTAACATGCAAAGTTAATATTTTTAATATTAAATTTTTATATTCTAAGCAACGATAGATATAAAATACATATATTCATATAAACATGTAAAAATTATGTTGGATAGGACTTAAAGGTCTATTAACATTAAGAATTTATGATTGGCCTGCTTTTTTCAATTATCATCATATGAAAAGTAGAAATGGTCACATTAAATACAGCCTTGAAGTTCAAACAATATACTTAAACCCGTCAGGATGCTTTTGAATTGGCTGTGCAGAATCTGAGATTGTTGTTGCTTTGTTTCTTTTTTAAAAGTGAATTTCTTCATCAAAATGACACACTAATAGCTACTCCATCTATCCTAGAGATAGCAAGTAAGTATTTTTTACTATGTATGGAAATATTAAAACACAGGTGGAGACCTTCTTTCTGTTTACAGGAAAAGATGAAAGAAATCACTTCAGAAGTTCTAAGTGTGGGGACTCTGATAATACATGACAAAACTCAGTTACTTCATGTAGTTTTGTGCATGTGCATTTTTGTGTCATTTTTGTGGGTTGAGGGGGAGGCTTTAAACATCACAGGTTAAAAGTTATTTATTTTTTTGTTGCCCTGAGGAACAAGAGCTCCTGCCCCACTGCTGTGTGGCCTGAATGCCCACTGCAGCATCAAGAGTTAAATGTGTCATCTCCTGCAGGGATGAATTTGAGCCATTTTCCCTAGTTCTTCAAATAAACCAAAGCCAGGAATGAAGCTTGTGGAAAGACGCTGAAAGTTAACTAGCACAGCTAAATGAAGAGTAGCACTGCTTTTTACAGTGTGGATTTGAGATGCAGTAAAATCTGAGATAGAGCCCACTGAAGTGAGCTGAGGTTCTGTTGTTGTCTTGTCCTCTGTGGCCTTTGCTTCACTATCCTTGATATTTGACCATTATGAGCAATTGTTGCTTTAATAGCATCTGTGTAATTTGCATATAGAAACCTATCCCTTGAGCAGTTTTCTTGTATACTCTATAATAAAGGTGGCTGGTGGCACAATCATGGGGTGAGTGACAACTTGAGTATATTATACTATAAATAAATAATAGCTGCAATATTTAAGACAGAAAAATGGCAATTAATGCTGACCCCTGTGAGGTTAGCATTCATTATGTACAGCCCTTCAAAACTGAATTCTATGGCTAGTAAAGTAGGAAGGGTAAATTACTTCTCAGAAAATTGTTTTATTTAAATGTATATCACTTTCATTTAAAATACTTTCTTACAAGCTGTCTGGTCTTGGTAAGGGAAAACTCATGCAAGAGATAAATAGCTGGATATATGTTATGCAAATGACAACAAAGAAGTGTATTTCAACTGTGATTTTTTGTTAATAGGTCTTTAATGATAGTGAAGGAATAGTTATCTTTTTCAGGGATAATGTGAAATTTATCTTGGCATTGTTCTCTGTATCTTGAATTGCTGTTAGTGAGCTTGTCCTATGATATATGTGAGAGTATCCTGAGAGAAGACAGTAATGTCTACTGGCCTCTCACACCAATTTCAGAATACTAGTTCCTGTGCACTGCTGTAAATCTAATTAGCCAGAGAATTTTGAACAAAATGTTTCACCTTTCTGTGCCCATTTCTCCTCCCACCATGTTGGTTTTTTTTTTTTTTTTTCTGTGTCTGGATTGTAAGAGTTTTGCTAGAGAATTTATTTATTTAACTATGATGTGGAAAGTCCTGCAATAAGCACTCAGCCCCCAGCTCAGGTAGTCTTTGGGCATCAAAAGGAAAATTAAGATCCTGACTGAAAATAACTCTATTTCACCAAGTTCGTAAGTGCTTGATGAAACTGGGCCCTCTTTTCTCTGACTGTTTCTTCCACTGATAACAGAATAGGTGACTGAGGAAACTCAGTGGTTTTGAAGAAAAGACTTTGCTCTTGTTTTCCTCAAATTAGTTGTTTCTCAGTGACACTAAAGCAGGGCTATATGCTCAAAGACTTTGAAGGACGGTGAAATTATAATGTAAGAAGAAATAGCCAGTATATTTACTCAGTCAAGCATGTATGACCTTATCTGCTGTTCTGGACTTGAAAATGATGTGAATGTAGAGACTGGAATGAAAGAAGGTAGTGGTTAAGCTGAGAGGTGCCTGGTTGTAAGAATATTTGTAATAAGATCAACAAGATAGAAGTCCAGTTTTAGACATGTTCATTCTAATCATTCGATATATCTTATTTCTATCTGCAGTTATTTATAAATCTGAAATTTCTCAAAGAATCCAACGATATACTCACTATGCTACAAAAATTCTGTGAGTCACATTAGTAGGATAGCCTGGAAAAATCTAGAGGCAATGGCACTGCATTTCAAGATTTGTATTATAGGTATCTGAATGATATTAGCAATATTTTAACATGAGACTAAAAACCAAAAAAAAAAACCAACATGTATGAAACATATATCTATAATAATGACAATCCTAGTTTTATCCCCAAAATTCCAAAACTGAATAGAGCATTTTACTGCCACAAGAATAGGAAAAATCATACAGAATTACTTATCCAAACCACACACACTTTCTACCCACACTGCACAGCTCTTTCAGTAGAGAAATGTACAGGTCTTTATGTGTTAGAAAAAGATTTTTATGAGAAAGACTACAGGTTTGTAATCTATTTTGTGTGCTCTTATATGACTAGCATCATCATTAACTTTTTTTTGGGGGGGGGTCAGTGGCATTACTATTGCATTTTATAATTGAAATATCCTGAGTACTTTTGGTCAACAGGGTGCAGCCATCATTGAAACCGAGATGTGAGCCTTCATTTAATCTTACTGGGCAAGCACAAAGTAGGATTTGACTGTGATTGGTGCCAGTTTTTTGTCTTAGAATTTGGTTTTCTAGATATTTATTGGTGAACGTTCAACTGCAATGTTCAATGGATAGAATAAGATTTTGTGTCAATACAAAGATATCCTTGTCCTGAAACTCTCTTGGAAAATCAGGGATGAAGACTATTTTTTATATATATTTTGACTTGCAAAGAAAGTGGTAACTATCTTTGTGTCATTGCAATTATGACATCCTAAACCTTTGTGGAATACTGCTAGTTAATAAGGAGGAAAGACTATCTTGGAGTCATCATTGCATTATCTTTCTCCCCTGCCTTTGGAAAAGCCAGAAGGTAGCTGCTGTTTAATTTGAACTCTCTTGGGATACCATGATGTAGTCCAGGTAAGGTACATTGTGACTGTGCTTTCTTTCTCCTAATTCAATTGCTCAGTCCATTACTGTTCTTTGTAAAGCTCATTGCAAAGGAGAAACCTTTTTCTTATCTTCTTTTGTTGCCTTAGTTCTACTATTAAAGTCCTTAGAATAGTAATCAAAGTTCTATTCTACATTGAAAACATAGGGGTTTATCCATGCTACTGCTGGAAAATAGATAGTTGACTCAAAAAATCAGTCTGACAAATCTGAAATAGATGTCAAAGTCCACTGCTTAAGGCAGTAATCAGGAAATGCTGAGGAAATGTATCTCAGATTCAAATGAACATGGAAGGGAAAGGAATAAAAATGGTTTTGTAGTTTAGAGAAGTCCTCTTTTGGACAGGTATAGGTGTTGACATAACCTAAATAGGCTGCAGAGTGGGACTCCCTCTATTGCTTGCTAACTCTTACCTCATGAATTACCTAGCTGGTAGCTGTAGAAATTGAGAAATGATAGTGTGAACTCTCACAGCTGTAGATTCCCCTCTATGCAACAGTATTTCCTAAAGCCATGATTGCCCAAACTTTACATAAAGAAACAATGCAATGAAGTCATTCACAGCACATAAAGTTGACTGTGCATGAAGTCTTGGCAGAATGGAGGCCAGAGTGAATTGCTGTGCTGGAGGAAATCAGTCTCTATGGCAGTTATAAAACAAAACTAATAAAAAAACCTTGAAAATACTTTTCAAAAATTTTACATACCATATGGTGTGTGGCGCTTTTTTTTTTTCTTCAGAGGTATCATCCTTTTTTTACTTTCCCCGTCTTTGCCTCTAATATGGAAATCAAAGTTTTATGCAAAAACTCAAAACATTATCAAGGTATCTCCCAAGTGCACCAGTGGTACTTTTTTCTTTTCTCTTTTTTTCCTTCCCTCCCTCCCCCCGCCCTCCCGCAGCTTTTACAAGATTTTGGAAATATTGCACAACTTTTTGTCTCAATGTTCATGCAGTTCTTCCCTCAGGGTATGCCACTGAGGGTAGAAAATCTTTAATGCCAGTTTTGATAGCAATTTTAAGCACAAGATTTACAATAACAGAAATAAGTTGTAAATCCACATCTTTTCAGTATTTATTTAATTTCAAAAAAAGCAAAGATTTTTGTTTAAAGGTCTGTTGCACAAGAGCCATCTTCCATCCTCTTTGTTCCTCTGTTTTTCATACATGCTTATGTATTTCACACCTTTTCATTAAAAAAACCCCTTTGTCCTATATCCTTAGAGAAACATCAAATGATTCTCAAACAAGGATACTAAAAATTCAGTCTGTTATTTTTAATACTGCATGTCAGACATTAATATCCTCTGAATAAAATGAGTGAAGTCCCATATTCTGTAGATCAGTTCTTAATTCTGTTTTTAAAAATAAATAATTTTGTGTGCCTTAGACAAATACTGACTATTGACTGAGACATAGTGTATCACTACTAATGAGAAAATGTAAGGGTAACTATACACTAAGAGCACTTCTAAATAAGAAGAATGTTTCAAAGTATTTTTAAAGTACCATGATTTTTTACCTATGTTAGCCATATAATTGAAGAGAAATTATAAAACTGATAAATTCATGCAGTCTTTCCAGGGATAAAAAGGAACTATGTAGATGGTGATACATCTTCTGATAATGCTGGCAAACTCATTAGTGTACTGTGATATCCATTATATAGAACATCATAAAGATGAAAGCTATTAAATGAGAAAATGATCTTGAGTTCTGTCTCAGTAAAGGAACTATGATTTATTACTCAGATTGATATAAGTACAGTGAAGGGTAAGTTGTACTCATGATGCATAGTGGGGAAGTTCTAAGCCTTGCTTAAGTATAAGCCAGCACTCTACCAGGTGCTTCAATGACAGAGGGACTGTAACATTCAAAAGGTAGTTTCAGCCTTAGCATGTTTGCTGACTCTGACAGACTTCTATTGAGCAGGATGAAAATGCAAAAAATGGAGGAAAGTAAATGGGACTGTACAAATAACATCAACAACCAGCTGACAGTGTGATATGCAAAGGTTCATCCTTTAAAGAGCCTTAAAAATTGTGAATACATTACACAAGCTGTAAAGTCAAAAACTTACAAAGTTATTGTAGCCTGACAGTATTTCCTCTAATCAGGAAACAGTGTTTTTATCCTTATTTCTTTCCTTATTGTCCTACTGTCTGGACTCTGGAATGATGCATAGTGATTAAGTATCACCAGCTTGTTACTGTCTTTCTTTCATTTTGCTTTTACTATCAGTATTGGGCATTTTTCCTGCTGACGGCCCTTCCTATTATCTCTGAGTGCCCAGTGGAAAGCATCTGATACTCAGTTTCTCATCTTCTGCTGTGATATACTGTGTGCCTTTCTCTCGTGTCAGGTACGTGGACAATGTGACTTTCATTTCCTGAGGATTGTCCAAATGCTCACCATCTCAAGAAATGGAGCAGTAACCTGCAGTAGCTATGCAATTCTTCTCACTTGGTATGATGTTGCCTTTTCTCAGTATCAGGTCTGAAATTTCAGCGGGTTATAGATATAGAGCCTTGTTCTTTAACCAATTGCTTTGGATTTTGCACATCTTATTATAGTCTCTATATATTGCAACTGAGCTGTCAAACCTCACCAGTAGTTGCATACTCTGTGTGTAAGTCACAGCTGACCTTCTATCCTCAGTTATATAGACCTTATCCAGCTTGTGATACTAGCTTTAAAATCTTATGGGATTGTTGTTCAATGTGCATTTAAGCAAAATTTGATCTTGCATAAACCCATTTCTTCCCATCATATTTTAATAGTGAAATGATCATTTGTGTCACTTCCTTCTTGTGAACTGAAAAATCCTGAAGTGTTTTTTTTTTTCTTCTTTTTTTTTGTTCTTTTTTTTTTTTTTTTTTTTCCCAGCCCACACTGTTCTAATGTTGAGTTGTCTGGAGACTTTGATGCAAAGATGCAAAGATTTTTATACATGTTGACAGACATCTGTGTGCTCTTTGGGAGGCTGTGTCTTGCTTGCTGTATGCAGCATCCTTTTTTGACTGTTCATTTGTATTATTCTCACCTTACAGTGACATGAGTCTTAGCAGAAGTGTACAGTCATCAGCAGCACTTTTAAAAAAGTGTCACTAGAGGTTTTTTAATGGCTCATTATCACAGTGCTTATCCTTCCCCTTTAATTGTGGAATCATTCCATTCCAAAAAATCCACAGCCAGAAGCTCCTCTAACAGCTGAGTGTTTTCTCTTTAGCTGTCAAGGGTCTAAGTAGCATGGGCTTCTAGCTGCGATTCCGCACTCTATTGAAGCATTCTCACAGTCTTATTAAAGGAGCTTTTTTCTGTAGTACAGCCTTGGTTAACAGTTCTCTTCACTCTTTCAAATGCCTTCTTGTGGGTTTTTGATAATTTTCCGTGCTGTTTCAGTGTGCACACATTCTCTCAAAGACTCACAGACCTCAACAAGGTAGGAGCAAAACTGAAGTGGGAAAACACGGTTCTTAGAAATCAGTGGGCAGCCTGGACATTCTTTAGCCTGTCCTTGCTCTTAGACAGCACAACCTTCACAAATTCATTCCCAAATATGACAGAACTGCAGGCATGCACATACAAACTCTTCAAGATTTGCTGCTGTTCTGTAATACTTCTATTCAACTGTCACACCCCAACTTGCTATAAATGTTGTTTGAATACAGAAAATTGAAATAACAGCAATTTTCAAAGTAAGTTTTCTCATCTTTGAATAGGCAGCAAAATGGAAAAAAAGAGTGAAACAAAGTAAGGGGATTTTGTTCTACAGAATTATCTTTACTTCCAAACCATAATTTTCTCTAAAATGAGGAAAAACAGAGTACTACTATATGGAGAGTTTTTCTTCTGTTAAGATACTTATGTAAAGTATACTTAAATGATCTTAATGTAATCGTGAACTTATTTTTATTCCTAGAATAAGTTTTTTGTTTGCTTCATTTTCTTTAGCGTGTCATGTGGACACAGCTCAGTGTGACAGATCATTTATGGAAGCAATAGATCTAAGTGAAGCAGTGACTAGGGATTTTGACACTAAAATTCTACAGAAGAAACCAAGTGGTGCTGAGGACTCACCGTTTCTACTTTTCATGGTTTTTTCCTGTCTTCTAGCTCTAGTCCAGTACCATGGGATAAATGCCCACTGACAGGTGGCTTGCATAAGGGTACCTCCTGGATCTTGCTGTGTTGTTTAGTTTCAACCAGAAGGATGAATGATACCTCTAGCAGTTTGTGTGGTCTGAGACTTCTCTATAAAATACTTTAAAGCACAGTAGGTATTAGCAACGGATTCATTTCAAAAGCACACTTCAAATCCTGACTGAAACACTAATGTAGATGCATTCACTTTGCAAAAAAACCTCCAGAGAAAAAAGAACCCACAACCCCCCTCCCCCCCCAAAAAAAAAAAAAAACCCAAACCAACCCTAGACTTACTGTGTTCCACTATAAGACTGAAAAGCCAAATTGGAGTTTGTTATCCATGAAGCTGCCATTGTCAGTGTGGGGTCTTATCAAAAGCCACATATAAAAGGGACTCAGTCCCCAAGGTGTACATTATGCAACACCACTCTAGGAGGCGGCAGACAGTAGTAAAGCAACCTAGCAGCCTTATTACCGGTTAATAATTTTCAACATACTTGTCTAGGGTAAGAAAATAACACAAAAGCCAACCTACTTGGTATAGCATTGACAGGACAAAAAAATACTAATAGACCAAGTTAATACGGATACAATAGCTCTTCTCTGAATCATATTATGCCCAGGTCTTACTACACATTTTTGCATACTAATTTCCCTGTGTTCTTGAACAGTCCTGCACCCATTCTGTCATTCAAACCAAAGAATGAACATTTTCCTAACTATTTTATAGTGTTTATCTAAGTGTCCATAGAATGCAAAAAAACGTTTGGTTGGGGGTGGGGGGTTTAAAAACATGAATGTGAAACTGAACTCTAAGATAGACAGGTTAGAATTGTGTTGTCACTGGAGGGGCTAAATCACTAAATAAACCTCTAAAAGCTTTATTTTTGACTTTTGGTAGTTAGATTTTTACCAAGAAATTTGAAATTTCCTTTTGATCAGAAAAGTAATACACAACTCTGGAAACAAAAAATTGCTTTTAATAAATTAAAACCTTTTTGGTTTTAATTGGTTTATTTGGTTTAATTTGGTTTATTAAGAGTTCAGTAAGTTCAGATACAGTCTATGGGGTTTTTTTGTTTGAGAATTATAAATCTCCATCTGTGTATAATAACTGGGTTATACTCTGCATTGCAAGCGAACAGTTTTTTTCTCATCAGATTCCATCTTTCCCCCTCAAAAAAGTTACATCACTTTAGTTTTATTTTAAGTGCTTTGCCAATATTTGGAGGAACAGTAGGATAAAGCTCTTAGAATTTTATACTTTAAGCGCAGAACCATTTGAGGTTTAATGCATATTTCTAACATACAGTAAGGAAAGATAATATTCCTCTGGTTCTTAAATAATCCATGTACATTTCTTTTCAGACTGGAGCCCTTCATTAGCTGAATAGAACACCATCATGTCTTCAGGCAACTTGTATTATATATTCAATGACTGTAGTTTAAGCTAAAACATCAAGATTAAGCTCTCCAAAACAGCCTAAGGGATTTAATCTCATTATATTCAGGATGAAGAATATCACTGGGATCTGTGTCCCTAACTCCCTTAGGTGTTTTTAAAACACTAGACAAAATTCCTATTTTATGAAAATCGATTGAAAGAAAAAGTTACCTTAATGACTCTAAGTTTATTGCCTACATAGTTTCTAGGTCACATCTGATAAACTGTAATGTGAATTAGCTACTTTTCATTTAATTTTAGCTAATTATTGGTCTTTTTTGCCATCACTATGAAAACTTTATGAAAATCAGGCATCCAACAGGTTCACTTGAAATGGATCTAAACTACAGCTCCAATTTAGCTACTTGTGTCTTTTGCTGACACTGTAAAAACACTAGAATATAGTTAGGAGAATTTTCATTTACTGGTTTTAATTAAAGAGAGGTAATATGTTTAAAATAAAATTAAAAAGAAATGTGCAAATGTCCCTGAAATATTATAATGTCTAAAAATCAAATATTCTAATAAGTGAATAAATGTAAAACAAAGTGCCAGTCCTTAGGTTTTTGCTAATGGCACTGCCCAATCTCCTTAGAATAGATAAATTTTTAATATATATTGTTATCAGTTAGTATGAGATCATAGTCTGTGCTCTGAAAAGGCTCCTAGATTGACACATGCTTCATGTTACTTCTCTGAAGTTGAATGGGGACTAGCTTCTGATATAAGCAAAAGCGGAGAACAAAGCCAATCTGCAGTCCCTTTACCTGTGAAGGGTGAACCTAGAGAGGTAAACTGTTGAGCCGTGAACAAATGCACCACATTTCTTTAATCTGAGCCACCAGTTAGTTCTCTTATGGTAATGGCATTTGCTAAGTCTCCTACTTTTTCAGTCCCTTAACGTCTCTAAATTTTTGTCAACATGTTATTAAAAATACTCTTCTTGTAAGCAGTTGTTGTTGCTCAGTGACAATTCCTAAACTGTGTAGACAGGTGAGTTTTAAAAGCTTTTACTTTTATTAGAAGATAGATTCTGGGCCAAGAAGTGTAACATCAGCAAAAATTTAAAATGCAGAGGATAACAATTTAAGGAAATATTTGGTGAAATCTTACTCATGTAGGAACACCTGGATAATGGTAAATGTTGACAATATGGTGGGATGGAAGACAGATATTAGCTATTAAATGTAAGTTAGAAATAATCAGTGCATATCGTGATGTAAAGATAAAATTTAGGTCACCAGATATACTGTCATTATGTATGGTTTTTTCCCACTGCTGCAATCAGTCTTGAAGATGTTCACACATAAGAGTAGAAGCCTGAACTGTCAGATATAGCAGATAGTCCTCTTGTGAACTGACAGAATAAAACATATTAAAAGTAAATGTAATTTGTCATCAAAGGCTCAGATACCAAAGTACAGTGTACTGATAATGAAAATTTAGGGAGTTTGTATTGCTAAAGGTAATTATCAGAAAATTACACTTCATTTAGTCTGTGTACTGAAAAAACAGCTTTAGGAGACATTTCATTTCACAGTGTATCCTTTTAGCAGCAAGAGAACTGAGTACAGCGAACCTAACATGTCCTTAATGATAATAAGATTTCCAATTTGTATGAATAAAAAAATTGATGAAGTTGTAATAAATGGAATTATCTCTCTGACTTACAAGCTATTTAGTGTTTGCTGAGGTCTAACTCAAAGGTTTACATTCCTTTCACTTTCCTTTTAACTGAAGTACTGCTGTTTATTCTAACTATAGAACATTGGTGCTTATCCTGAGTAAAAAAAATGATAAAATAAAATTTGATCAGACTTATAATATTAGGTTCTCCATCTTTTCTTTTTTTTTTTTTTTTCTCTGAATTAGACAGATTTGCCAGTGATGCTATTGACATGTCATTTGGGACTTGACCCTGGACAATATTTCTCCATATTTTCATATGGAGAAGGAACAATTTTGGTATAAATATAGAGACAGTTTTTTATGAGAACAATGATAAGACCATAGTTTTTATCCTCATGAAATGGCGATCTTCACTCCGTGACATTTCTGTTTTTATAATCCATCACACTGTTAATGCTGAGAACAGTTAGAATGCTCCACGATTTTCAATAGGGAGTATTAGGGTTCAGTACAAGTGTCTTAAAGGCCAGTTACCCATATGTCTCTCCATTCCTAGGAAGACATGTGCTGTGCTGACAGTCTGACCCGTTCTATCAAGTGAAATGAGTCACCTTCTAGATAATCTCCATTGCTTTGTAGTTTCTGAAGCATCACACGTTTTGTTCGGTTTTGCTCTTTTCACTGAGACTGTGTGGCTGTAGTGGCTTCCCTCCATTTTAGGTCACAGAAACACTAACGTGAACATAATCTCTGAGCACTTTTAGTGTAACTTCATGCAGCACATTTTTGATGTATTTTTTACTGCAGTCTTAGAACTACCACAATTTTTTCTCAGTTATATAATGGTAAATCTAATGCTGCTGCCTGACAATACACAAGTGAAAGAGATCCCTTCTATTCATTGCCTTTCTGAGTAGTGCTGTTCACCTTCACAAACAGATGTAATATCTGTTGTGGAGCTTTTCCAGCCACCTGCTACACTTTTGGGGATTTTAATCTGTTCCATAATTCTTAGCATTCGCTCTTCAACTGACCCTATTTTCTTCTTTCTTTCTTTCAATTTCTAGGTCCCTTTTTACTTAAGTAACTTCATTAGTAGTCACTGGGGATTATTGCAGATGTAAGTCAGAACTACATATAATCTCTCTCCTCTTCTGTGAATGTAGACATCCCTCCACAGGCACCAGGACAAGCAGGGGCACATGCAGATATGATAAGCTCCGAGTATGCAACTGGGACGCAGGGGCTTGAGGTGCATTACAGAGTGCACCCCTGCAGTGTAAGCTCAGCTCCTGAGAAGTCGAGTGTGGACCTTATGAAGACAGTAAGTGTTCAGAATTATTGTTATTGAAAGAAGTGTGTTATGTGGTATAAAGAAGAGAACATGATGGCTGAAGAGTCAGGTTATGCTGCACTGTTCTGCAAAGTTTGGATCTCGTGATGCCTAGAGAAATGGGCAATCCCAGGGAAATTATTAAAAAGGCAAAGAGAGAGATTGAATGGAATCTCAAAATGTTTGATTGGCAAGAAGCCACTAATGGCAATTGCTGAAGATAGTGGCATATTTTCAGTTTTGCCTATGTGTTGGATTTACATATCTCCCACCAAATAGGACACCCTTCTGGCAAGAAGTACTTTTCTCCATCGGGTTTATATTGATTAAAATCTTCTGAGTTTTAGTATTTGTCTTATGAAAATGTAAGACAAGACTGTGTGATATCACATGCTTTTATATTAAAGCTCAGTTGGTAGAACAATTTTCCAAACATGAAAGACTGAAGCACAAGACCTCTTATATGGACATCTCTATGGATGCCTTTTCCTCCTATGTAATGATTGAGTTGGATAGTCAAGTACTTATGGAATATAATAAGGGTGGGCATATTCTTGTTGAAATTTTCAGCTTTGCATGAAATAATTAAATATTCATTGAATCAGAAAGAGAATAAGCATGACTTTATTGCCTACTGGTTTAATAAGAATTGCACTCTAGTCCTTTGCTTCAATAATACCTTAATATGAAATTCTTTAATATGAAATCCATAAGCATTCATTGGAAAAGGAACAGTAACTCAGGTCTCTCCTATTATGAGGCTGGAGTAATTCTCATGACATCAATCTATTTCCAATCCAATAAATATTTAAATATATATGCATACTGAAATTTTCAACAAGGCGGAATTAGAAAGCCTATTTCCCATTTTCAAAATACTCTGTAGTTTGTTGGTGAGCACATATACATTAGAGATTCGGATAACTCATGCAGAAAAAATATTTGAGCTAGTTTCCCCACCTTCTGGGAATTGAAATCCTGGATTAAACTGTAGCTCAACAGATCTTCTTACTCAGTTGAGTGAGGTACATGAAGTATGTAGCCACTCCAGATTTACACAATCGATTAATTTGTTAGGTGAAACTGCATTTGACAAATGTAAATGAAAGAAATACTAAACTCAAAAGCTAGTCAGGCTACCTTCAAACAATGAGTAAAGAATATACACATGTATTCTTCCTTTATCTTCCCCTCTTTCAGCTTCTCTACCTACCACCACCCAAATGCTTGTTTCAAAGGTCTCTTCTAGGTTTGCAAAGATGCAGGTTTTGACATTAATGGATTCACTTGAAGAATTGAGGCCTATGTTTAGGTAGTGGTTAAATTTTTATCCACAATGACTTCTTAAATTCACTTACTGAAAAGATACACAATCAAAAGGAAAGAATGCTTTATATGAAGTGCATTTCGGTGAGTTTCTCAAGCATTCCTCTTTTGTAACAGTAATATAGCTTACTCCATTATCTTTAACCAGGCTATGCTTTTACTTGAAGTTAACAAGAAATTAGGTACTTGACTGAATCAGGACCATAAATCTTAAAAGAAATTTAGTATTATTGTCATTGGTTAAGCAGTTGATTGTTACCCAGTGAGCATTAACTGTATTTTTTATGCTGATGTACTTTATGCAGATAATTAAAAAAGAGATTCAATTTTCATTATACCCTTAAGTATTTTCTCTTCTCAATCCAGATTAGGTTTAATAGAGCTATTTGCATGCACATTTGATTGATTTGGAGGTTTAGCATGCAAACAAATTGACATTGTTAAAGTTATTGACTGACTTACCTTGTATTTCCTTATTTTATTGACCTACTGAAATATTGTCAGCATTATAACAAGCCTTTTAGCTAAGTGCTAAACTTGAATCAATAAATTTATTACTATACTATTCATAGAATGACTAAACAATACAGATCTTAAGGGGCTTTCACTGAATTTATGAATTAGTAACACAAGTTTCTAAATGACAAATCACTGTTTGAATGCTAAAGCAAACAACAAAATCTTATCTAAATAGATGTGTAAGACCAAACCAAAATAAAAAAGGTAGTTTGTGTTTGAATTTAACAAATAGAATCATTTTTTAGACCATCAATTTACAATTCACTCAGAAACAACCATGCAAAGCTTGCATGGAAGTAGTTTAAAGAACTGTTCATCCATGTGGCAAGTTTGTGATGCAAGAAGCAATGACATATGTACAACTCTACAGGCAGGTTTTGGCACTGGATTTATTCTGACGTATGCTAGTGGACAACTTGGGCTTTTAGTTTTTAAGACATTTCTCTTTCTGTTTTAATAGAGTAAAACAGTGATGATAAAATGAAAGTCTTGGGCAAACCCTTGGTAGTAGGATTTACAAATTTGTCAAAGGAATTTAAATGTTCAGTACTCACTAGTCTCTCTGACTGACTTGACAAACATTTGTAAGTATCTTGTACTTGTTGGTATTTTGGAAAGACTATTGCTGATAAGAAAAAAATGGAAGTTACTTAGTTGCATCAAGGTGACAAAAGTGAGATGATTAAAACCAAAAGAATCTGAAATAAGATAATAAGGTGCATAAGGTAATAGAGACATACATCTCACTGACGCAAGTCTGTACGCTTTCCAAACTGATCTGTACAGTTCCCTGAAAGTGATCCATCCACTTGTCATTCTACTAAAGCTATATTTATTATGAGAAGAGAAAGTTGTAAACTGTTGGGGGATGTTTCTTTGAACTATGTTACCTAATTATCTTTACAGTGAAATTAATTGAATAAATCATTCCTCTGAACAAACAGTGTGAGATGTAGATGTGGAGGTATCTCTGTGGAATATCTCCGTGTTCTATCTCCTCAACAATGTGTTAAAGCAAATTAACATCAAGCCTTCAATGACAAATGACAAACATTTTTTGGTTCATTTCCCAAAATGCTTTAAAGTTAGGACTCAAGGAAAACACAAAGTTTTTCTCATTAGGTTCAGTTAATGCAGAATTTTATGTATAAATCTGGAAAATAATTCTATTTAAAAAGCCACAAAGCAAAAATGTAGCAAGTAACATATGCTTATGAATTCTGAAGAAAAAAAGAAATATACTGAAAGAATCAAAGGTGCAAATACTAAAATTATCAGTAGATACAATTTTTTCTCTCAGAGGATGTTGAGAGCAAAAGTCGTTACATCAGACAAATGCAATATTGTTTTAGGGGACTAAAGGGTAAATGCACAAAGGCAGTTAGGCTTTCTTGCTCTTAGTCTTGGAAGGCACAAATTAGTGGATGAAATTCTGTGCTTCTTCACTCCCTTTCTTTTCCCCTAGAGAGTAGTAAAAATCCCTTTGACATTAGAAGATCACTTCATATGGGTTGTATGCCTATATGAAAATAATGAGCCTTTGCATCAGTTAGACATTGGTTAAAAACTTATCTATGCTGTGAGTTTAGTTCTATTCAATGTCTGTCATATGTATAATTTATAACAAAGAGTATAACTAGGTAGAAAAATTGACCAACCAATCTAGGACCCACAGGGGTGGATGGACTCTTCATAATGAAAAGCACAGTTTATTTTGTAATAATTGCTTGAGGAAAAGTAATATTGAAAGTATTTTCTAGTGAAAATAATACAGAAAATGAAGTAGGTTGAAGGCCTTCAAATTTGATTGAAAACAACTGAGCATTACCTTAAAACACTGGGGGGAAAATTGTGTGTGATATGAATGCCATTCTGCATGGTTTTCCATACTTTTATATAACTTTACTGATCATGATTTAAAAAAAAAAAATGTATAAAGAAGAAAAATTATTAAAGGCTGAATTCATAATGTTTACTTGTAATTTATTCATAAGTCACTTATAGCTCTTTTCTGCTGTAGAAAATGGTTGCTCTACACATACTCCAGGACATGGGCCTGTGCTTTTAAGGCAAGTTTAGCAGATATAAATTGCACATCAAATGGCAGTTTTTAACAAGTTAAATCAGGACACAGCTTCTATTAAAACTAATAGCAGTGAGTAACTGCAAATTCAGTAGTACATGAGCAGAATCTAATCAAATGGTATTTATAATGCATGTATCTGCATGATAGTAGATGCCTTTGATTGGGAGGGCTGCTAATCTATTTTATGTTTCTGTTGATTGCCAAATGAGCCTCTGAGACAACTATTTCAAGAAGACTTCTTCATGAACAACCATATGTTAATTTTAATTCTCTTTAAAACATTTTTCTGTGTGGAGTAGTGCAGAAAAATATCATAAGAACAGAATTGTTTATCAAGCTACAGGTTATCTGTGGTCACTGGAGCAAAGACATATATCCTTCCTTATTCTCTTTTCCCAGTGTTTTTGCTATTCCAGAGACTAATAAAAGGGAAGTCACATGCTAAATGCCGTTATTTTCTTCCTACTGATAATCAAGATAAAATTTAAAAGATGGTCTTGAAAAAGAGAGAAATTTCTGCAATTAAGAAACATAGGAAAAACTCAAATACTAATTAAATATAATAATGAAGTAATTTTACCATGCTTAGGTTTATTTTTGTGTTTAATTTCCGGGAATGTATCCACAAGCAAGGCTTTCAAAAGGATACATGTGCCTTTGAAAGTCAAAGGCCAGATGCTCAATATAGATATGAACCATTCCAATGATAGTCATTTAAATGCAACTATAGGAGCTTATATTTATGTGAAGATTTTCCCAGAATTTTACTCTCTCAGAGAAAATGTCTTGTGGGAAGATTCAGTCAGGGAAAGGAAGCAATTTACTTTGACTTATTGGGTAAATTGCAATCAACGGGTGCATCTTGAAGATGTACAATCTATAAAGCAAAAGTTTTAGGAAGACATTTGTTGAATACATTTGAATAAACAATTCATTAGGGAAAACTATGGTTTGCTCACAAATTATACAAGCAGAAAAAGAGATTTAATTATCTAATAAATAATTTGCTAGAAATTATTTCTTCTTCTATATTACCACTTAAGATTTCCTTTAAAATAGTTTATTGTTAACTTGTTTCCACATATTTACTCTTCACGTGATGGTACACGCTATACTGATTTTTAAAGTGGTCTTAAAAAATACTGGAGACATATGCCTTGCATGTGTTACATTTTAGCATCAAAATATTTTTCATCTAAATAGAAAGGTTAATGCAGTTGTTCTTTATTGTGAATAAGTTCTATTAAAATATGTGCATTTATGATTTAATGCTCAGTTTTGCTACCTACTGAATGCACTTCAGTATTATGTGTTCCTTTTTTTCCAAAAACTCAATCACAGGTATACATTTTAACCCTGAGCCAGTCAGTAGAGTAGAATATCAGTGTCACAGTCTAAAAACTAAAATATTTTGCATTAAAACAATGGATACAGAATCAGGGAAAGAACTTTGGCTGTAGTCACAGATCTTTCACAGTAAATGACAAATCAGAGGGCAAAACTTTTTATTGGCCACTTTTTGAGTAGATAGCTATACAAAATATTCATATAACAGTATTTGTACACTTCCTGTCATCAAATTTCCATCAAATAGGTTGGATGTTGGCAAAATGATGCCCATACTGATTTTCACTGATAAAAATAAGCATTGCTCAAAAAAATATTAATTTCATTTTAAATTTGTTTTTGTAATGAGCTAGTGATTTTTAGGCTTCCTCTTCCATTTTCAGAGCTATATTTAGATTTTTTTCTTTTTCTTTTCTTCCAAGTTATGTCATCAAAATTAAATTTCTCATTATCTTTTTGATTTTTTATTAATAAGAATGATCCTTGAGGTTAGCTCATCTTAGTGAAGATAGAAATATAATCTAATATAAAAAGATAATCAACTGGCTGCAGAAATCTGTTTCCCTGTGTAATAAGTCTTTCCCTTTTGTCATGTATAGAGTGATATATATCGCCCTCTTAATTCAAGCTCTGGAAGTGTTTACTGACCTAACTTACCTGCTGCAGAACGTAATAGAGGAAAGTTTAAAAAAATATTTATTTTATCTGAGTCATCTGGAAAGCTTAATTAAAGGAAATCCATCAAGCCCACTTCACTCTTCAAAAAGTGATTAAACACACTTTCCACTTTGATAATTATACTATTCAGACCTTTTAACTGATTAAAGCCCTTTCAAAAAGAAATTACAGACAAGATTTAGTATGCTTTAAAAAAAAAAAAAAAAAAGAAAAAGAAAAAAAAAACCCTTCTGAAAACTGGGAAAAATTAGATTAATGTATTTCTAAATAGATGTGGATTGCAGTATTTTTTCCGAGCATTCAGTGGGGTGGGATCCACCATACTTGTCTTTAGACATAATTTTATGTCTAGTTTGTATCAGTGCATTGCCATCTACTTTTTTATCCATTTACATCATATTCTTGCTTAAAAATTCTTATAAGTAAGACCTCAAAAACCAGGTAAAAAAAAAAAAAAAAAAAAGATAACACAGATCCTGAAAGAGATTATGGACCTGTTTCAGACCCTGATAAGTCAATGAAAAGCCTCTTAGTGACCAGAGTGGACTTTGACTCATTTTCTAACATAATTGTGACGTACTATCTAGGAAACATAAGATTTTAAATATAAAAAAATAAAAAAAACCTATAACACATTAAACATCAGGGTGGCTTATTTCTGAAAAAAAAAAAAAAAAAAAACAACCCAAAATGTCCTTATCATGACAGTTGTGCTGATTCATGTTTAAGCAGTCTGTAACAGCCCCTGTAAGTCAATAAAAGAAAGAAACCAACTGAGCCCCTGGTACAAAGTATGTAATGAGAATGAGACTTTAACTACCAGACAATCAAGGTCTGATCCAATTCTCATCAAAATCAATATGAAATGTATCTGTAACCTTATAATTTCCTTCGTTGAATGATGAGATCCACAGAGCTACAGCACTAAGGTTTTGCTAATGATGCTGGAGACCAGACTGTTAGTTAATGTCTGGGAAGATGAGCACTACAGAACTGTGGCAGCAGCTGCGGCACTTGCATAGTTTAAGAAATCTCTAGACAGGCTTACAAGGATGGAAAAGCAATAGATTAAACGGAATATTTATACTTCACAGGAATTAATTTGATGAATACCAAACTCTGAATGCCAATTATTTATCACTTTTTGTGATAATTAATCACAGTTTACCGCAGGTGTGCTCTGTGGACCAACTGAGGAAATGGTTATAGGCAAGGACAGTTTTTTCTACTAAAACTTTTTTGAGATCATGGATTAATGTTACTGGTGCATGTCCTCTGAAGGAGAAAGATGAGACTAAATATGCCTAGGTGAAAGACAACAACTTTCACAAACACTAAAATCCTACAGTGAAGAACACTTGTCTACAATGTAAAGCAACAGTATATGGTAGCTAGACGATAATTTATTAGAAATACGAGAAAATGTCAGCTGGCATGGCTTTCTAACTCATACATATCTCCAGATGTGGCTTAAGAGATTCCTTTTCATTAAATCCTCAGGAACCTAAGGAAATAAGACCTGATTATGAAGATGAGATTATATTTTCTCTACTTAAAAAAGTTTCTGGATTCCTTTATGTTCAATTAACATCTAGAACAGTGCTCTGGCCTACACAAGTTCTGTCAGAGAATATAATAAAACCAAAAAATTTGCTCGTCTGAACTAAACAATGTAGAATTTGGAGATGCTCCAATTGAGACTGAGTTTTGTTTTCCTTTTTATTTGTTCTGAAAAGCTAAGTAGACAGATAGAAGAAAGAATTACTTCCCATTCTCTGTGGAGTTCACCATTAATTTTAGATTGAAGGTAAAGTAATTTCCAGGTACCATTTTTTATGAGAGTATTAAGGTACTCCACCAAATCAGATGAAGGCTAAACATGGGAAGAATCTTTTTGGTTACCATTTTAACAATGCTTTTTTTACAGAGCTCTGATGCACTATGACTGAATTTAATGTGAACAGTTCTGGAAGTGAAGTTTTTAACAAAGATTGAAATATTGAGTGTAGTTTTCATTTTAGAGAATGTAGTTTTGTGTGAAAAACAAGCTTTCTTTCCAATATATGACAAGCAATTTCATTATATGTTTTTTATTCATTAGGTAACCATCTTCTTGTCCTTGTTTCTCTTTATTGGGGTGTCTCTACTTAATTGTGTATCAAAATAGGTAAGTAAGCAAAGTCAAATAAAATCTTTAATCAAATTTAACCAATTTGAGTTATTTTGTATACTTATGTTTAGATCTGCTTCCCTAGATTTTTTTCAACTCTGTATGAGTACTTCTGCTTTTTGGGCTTGTATCAATCAGTGATGACAGGCTCCCTGAGTGAAAAGCCAAATCTTGAATCCAGCATAGTTCTTCCATTGCTGGAATGACCTGACAGTTTTCCTGAAGCAATGAAATTTAACTGAAGTTGAGAAAGATGAAGAACAACTACATAAAAAAAAAAAAGCAAAAAAAAAAAAGCAAGTATACACAATCATGAAACATTTGTTCCAGAACAAAAAGAAGTATATAAGTGGGTAAATGCTAAACCATACTTTGGTACTTCTCAAGTACTCTTTTTCTGTAGGCAGGAAACTCATACACATGATCTACTGATAAGTTATTTGCTTTATTATGCAGAACCTCTATTAACTGGATTCACGTAAGCTATGATTTTTGACTTTGTATTACATTGAAGTAAAGAGATTGTGAAAAAATGTGGGTCACATTTGGCAGATAGTGTCTGCATTTTCATGATTTTTAATGGCAGTGTTGTAAAACAAAATGGCAAGGACCTGTTATGTTTTAAAAAAAAAAAAAAAAAAAAAGTGGAAACAAAATTTGAGAGATTCTTGGACAAAAGTGAATTACGGGCATCTTGAAAGTCCTGAGGTCACACAGTCTGCTTCTAATGGCACTTGTTTGTTTTTTTTTTAAGTATTTATAATTAATTTTATTTTTAAATTGATCTTTGAAGTTTTTGAGGTTAACTACTCTTCTGCTGTCTTTTGATTTATTTTTGTAGGTTTAAGGGATCATATCTGCAATACTGTCACACATTTGAATTGCTTCTGTAGGCATGTGAAAACTCTCAAGGTGCTAGATGACAGTTCCTGAATATTTATTTGTGTTAACTTGTCCCTCTCCCTCTCCTTGCTTCAGTAGTCTTCATGTCTGTAGAAAGGGGCTGAGAAAGTATATCTGCCTGGATTGAGCCTCCAGTTACGAGAGTGTGTTGTTTGTGTGCATGTGCACGTGTTTACACACCTAGTTGGAATTGGTGCCTACACTCAGTGAGAAATTTTACTTTTACAATATACAAATATTTCCATCATAGAAACAATGAGTTTCTGAGCTGAGAGATGGGCACATTATTGTTGTCTTAAATTACTGATACTAAAATAAGCATTGTCTGGTACATGCTGTGTAACAAGGGCACTTGCAGAATGAAAGCTGGACAAAAAGAGTATGGAGTAGGAAGAAAAAAGGGATGAGTTATGAGATCCCTTTTTTCTGAGAAGTTTCAGTTCTTCTGGGTAGGTGTCCCTATTTTCTAAAAGGGCAGGGCATGGCAGGGCATAAGAAGAAGGCAAAATATAATTGAAAGGTATTATGTACTTAATAAATGCTAGAAGCCTAGTGGGCATGGCATTTGGCTTTCTAGTGCTCTCAAAATTGGCAAGATTCTTTTGCTATCAGAATCGTACTTACAAAACTTTAAAAATATACCTCTCTGATTCAAAACACTGTCAAGAATTAGAGGCCCTAGTCATTCATCCCTGCCAAAGCAACTCTTGCTGACAGATTTTTTTTGCCTGCGTAAAGATGACAACATCTCACTTGGAATACAATTTTTTTTTTTTTTTAACCATGTTCCTGAGTGTCAAGGGTTTCATTAATGTCTTGAAATCTGGTTCTACAGAGAATTAAACTTTCAGAGGAAACAGATCAACAGTATAGCTGTTTGCAAATTAGTTCTGCTGCATTATGCCTGATAAAGCATATTGATCAGCAATACATCTTGAAAAGTATTGCACATTTGTCTTCAAGCTGTTTAAAAACATCAACTTTCTTTTCTCTTCTGTCCTTTGTTGTACTTTTCCAAATATCTCTTCAGTTTTCTTTGCTGTCTCAGTGCACACCAATGCAACATCAATTTGATGTTATTATCAAAGTCTTGGAAATACAAGCTGCAGCAAGCTGTTCACTGGAGATTTGATCTCTGACAAATCAGCTTGTGTCAGTGCATCTAAAAAAACCTGAGTCCATACCTCTGTTTTCTTCCCAATAGGGTCTTGGCAGGGATGCAATTAAAAAAAAGAAAATCAATCTCTGCTTTGCTGTCTGATTTCTGAAGAATGGCACTGAGCTGCCAGGGCGTGAAGATGTAGTATTGTAAATACAGAGAAGCCCTCGTGAATTCCACTTTCCTCACTGGTCTCTAAATGAGTCTGATGTATTAAAGCATTAGAATGAGAGAGAAGAAAGGCTGAGAGAAAGGGCAGTGTATTTTTTTAGCTGACTTCTGATAATTCAAAGTATGTTGTGTATTGTTTCAAAAGTACACCATAAAAAAAACACTTGCACCCACCCCGGATGACTTATTTTCTGATGTTCAGAAGGTCTGAACATCCATCACTAGGTAGAAAGCCTTAGGAGTCGCAGAATGTGTGACAATCAAACCTTTTAAGTATTTTTTTTCTGTTCTGAATGTGAGTTTTGGAACAGAAGAGTCAAAAATATTGGTCTGAAATTGATTTTGAGGTTCATGTGTTAGGCCAATTGTAAGATTCCCAAACCTGTGAAATAATTTGATCCCAGTGCAGCAAACTGTCTCATATCCACATCATATAACTATTACCTTTTCAGTACTTGTACTAGCTCACTGATACTACTTGCCTAGGGAAACTTAAACATTCCAGTTTCTGTAGGATGATGACTTTTGATTGCATGAGAGTTAATTTTACACTCATCTACTAGTTTCAGTGCAGAAAATCAAAACCATCAACAGGCTATACTAACTATACAGCTGAACTTCCTAATGGACTTATTGCAATGTAAAAATGGCCATTTTTTGGTTTCTTAACAAACAAACAAAACCCCTCACAAGACTATTTTTAACAGCACCAGCTAATAACCCATAACTCACTCTTGAGACTGCTCCTGCTTCAACTCCCTGAGCATCTCCGAGTTCAGAATCAAGACTTTGCAGGCTGGGCCCATTGTTTAAAGGAAAGTAACATTCTTACTAAGGATACATACTGCTTTTCAACTGGGTAATGATTTTGCTAAGTTTTGTGGTTTAGGAATATGAAATAAAACATACAGCATTGTCCATGTTTCTTTCCAATCCCATTTTGTTTAGCTGCCCCTTTTTTCAGATTGCGGTACGTTTGCAGAGTGCTGCTTAAGTGTTATTGAAGATGCTGGCACAGCTACTTCAGAGTGCAATAACTGTAAAGGACTGAAGCCCTCCCTGAGCGTTGCAGCTTGCCAAATGAGAGGTGCCACAGGTCTAAATAACTTTTATGTCCTGCCAACCTTGACCAAGCTTGTGAGCTGTTATAGTTAAGACAGCTCTTCTGTAGTGTGGCCTGGGAACTGTATAATGGCCCAGAATTTGTATGCTGGTGTCCCCTGCCATACACCTCCTTTCTCACCATGCCCCCACAGCAGAATTTGGCAGACTATTCTTTGGCAGTGGCGGGGCCAGCACCTATGTGCCAGTGCAATGCTTGATGCAGACATGCTTATGCTGCAGCAGTGGGTGCTAGTGGGGCTGGGAAGGGGAGCTTAAGGTCCTGTCAGTCTCCTCTCCCTTCCTCTCCTCTGTGAGAGAGGACTGCTCAGGTAAAGGCATGGTTGGTCTCACTGCTAATTCCTGCATGTCCTCACCTAGAGGCTCCCATCTCACCTGGAGAAATGATTTGAGATTCCTTTCCTCCTTTTCATACCCTCCAGCTGGCATAAGGGGCTCATATGGTGTTTATTCTTTATGCATACTGCAAACACATGTGGGGTTTTTTGTTTGTTTTTGTTGTTTTGTTGGGTTTTTTTAGTGTTTATAATGTCTCTTTAATGAAGCATTTCCACAATTTGAATTCTTATGACAAAAAGTGTTTACCAGGCAGGTAGAATGATCCAAAATCTTCCTAAATTCAACACACGTTAAGTTCAGCTTTATTTTCATGAGTTAGATACAGTGCAACAGCAGGACTAAAGTAAAGAGCCCAACAAGTAGATTATGCTGGGACAAAGTTGCTTGATGTGTCTTTTTTTTTCCACCGAAAGCACAGTATCTCTGAAGTTTGTAAACTTGCCAGACATTGCCACTAACATCTGAGTGCTTATTGAAGTTGACATCTGGATATTTGCTGGTAACTTTCCAAATGAGACTTTCAAACCTGAAATATCCTCAGTGTATTTAGGGTTGTTTATTTTTTATAAAGCATCATACTTTTTATTATATATATATAAAGATAAACATATATATGGTTTATGCATATGTAAGTATACATATATACAAATATATGTTTATATGTTTATGAGTTTTATATATACAAACATATGTAAGCACTTATTTAAGAGAGAGGGATAATTCTGAGTGTTCAGTTTTACTAAGATTTATGCATTGCTGGCCAAAACATGAGACAATGTTTTAGCTGTGCTCAGATGTGCACTCTGACTCCTGGTCTACTGCAGCAATTTATTCTCTGTATTGAAAGTGATAAAGGCAGTCATATGCTGACAGTGATTAAAACCAGCAATAAAATGACCAGGTCATTAACACCAAATGATATCAACTTTTGGTACTTCAGTATGAAAATTCATTGAAATGCTTCAGTTAATACTGAAATAGTATAACAGAACCTTCAAATAGTCTAAAAACTAAGATCATGTGATTATGCATACCTTTAGTCACATACCAAGTAAAATTCTTACATACTATAAAAAACTTATATTATCCTTCACCTTAGACAGGAAAATATATACAGATAAGGACTGCATTTTATTATGTTTCTACATACACAAATTATACTTGAAAAATGATGCCAACTCTATCAGTAATAAAGGGCTGTATCTATTATTGTAATGTAGATAATATAACTTATTTTTATTTAGGATTTAATTATTTTAATTTATATAAAGGACTTTCCATCACAATGAGAAACTCCAGATAAGCAAATATAGGAAATTACCTTCAAATTTCCCCCCTCCCCCTGTTTACACACTGAATCTTGAGTCTACTTTCCTACAGAATCACAACCTTAGTCAAATCTTCTGATAACGGTTCCTGAATCTTCAGATCCTATAGCACAATCTCTGGGAAAGTTATTCCAGTCTCAAAAATCCAGGTGGCTGAGGAACCTCTCAGAGCCTATAGCTGGACCCTGTATACGGATCAATGAATATCAGATCTCATCTAGTTCCTGAGACTAAGGGCAAAACCAGTCACATCCTGTCTCACAGATAACTCAGAAGGTGCAGCTTCTCTGCCCTCAAGAGCTAGAAGTGGCCATAGTATTATAGAATGGTTTAGGTTGGAAAGGACCTTTAAAGCTCATCTAGTCCAACCCCCCCCTTCAATTAGTAGGGACATCTTCAACTAGATGAGGCTGCTCAGAAACCTGTCCAACGTGACCCATGATAAACTCTGACCAGATTGGTTTCCCCAAGACATGCCATAGAGTATTTCTCCAATCACTTGGCCCCCTAATTGGGACATCAGCATAGGGCAAAGAGGTTATTACTCCTATAGCTGCCACAGGTGTGTAATTGTGATCCTTTTATACATGCTTTTGCACCGTAATAGGGAGCTGGAAGCTATCTGAATAAAGAAAGTCTACAATAGTGTTTTATAAAGGCAGCTTATACAGTGTATAATTAATCCCCTCTAGTAATATGAGTATTAGACAAATTTATTCAAGAAAGATTAGCAGTCTGTTGGCAGGACTTTTAATTAAATACTAATACTAAATAACTTCCAGTCATATTTCCTCTTTCATTTGTAGCATATATTTCTCTCTGGGTCAGAGAATGTCCTCTGTGCTTGTAGACTGCCTACACAATGAGATGCCACTCCAGCAAGTTCTCTAGACATGTAGCTTCCATTTCTGAAACCAACTTTGTGAGCTCAAAGTTGATTTTTTATCCTCACAGAATTCTGAAAGTAGATAAAGAAAAGTAGTAATCAGTTAGAGTTATCAAAAGTTTCATGCTCTATGCCATTATTAATTATTCTTCACTTTCCTCTATAGCACAGTTACTGTAAAACTTTAAAATAAGTATTTAATCTCAGGTTCTGTAGATATAAATGCAATGCATGTATAAATCAATGTTTTTGATTTAGTAAAATTAAGCCCATAAGAATTGCCCTACTGGATCTGACCCACAGCCAATATTCTATCTGACAGTAGCTGCTAGCAGGTGGATACAAGGAACCCTTAAATAAACAGCTGTAGATTAATCTATGCTCATTAAATCAGTTCCTCATACCTATCAGTCAGTAACTGACTTAAACCAAGTAGCATGACATGTAAAATTAATTTTGTTATTTGGGATATGATCATGCATAATAAGATGTTCTAAGCCTAATGTCAATTGTTTTATGGTTTAATGACAGTTTTCAATTGCTTTAACTGCTTCATTTTCATCATTCTGATTTATTGAACTCTATTTCAAGGTTGTCTCAGGACATGCTTTTTTATCACATTGCTGACTGGCTCCATTGGGCCTTAAATCTGAATCACAGTTCAGCAAAGGTAGACAAATGCCTACCTTCTTGTGAATATTTGCTAAGCTGAACTTAGTCTGTGTGTCTTAAGCAAGATCCCTGCTTCTTTCCCCTCATCACGTTCACCTTCGTCATGAACATGAAGTGGTGGAGTAAACCAGTGTCCCTTTTGGCATTACTAGCACAGTACAAGGAGATGGAATGTGTGACTTGCTTGAGATTGCTCTAGCAATCATGATGGTATATCTTCCTAACTATACCCAAAAGAAGTAGTAAATAAGAAAACCAAAAATATTTGCTGTGATCTTTGCTAGCCTATTTAAGTTATTCAACAAAATGAATTCAAATCTGTGGTATAAATCAATACTGTTGTTAAATGTTGCCCTTTGTGGAGCTCATGTTTGTAACATCAGGTTTGCTTGAATCAAATCTGTAAGCACAAACCACCAGATTCGATATGGAGGTACCAGAAAAGTCTACAGTAAAATGAAAATCTGAAGGGAAGGTTAATCAGATGTTTATAGGACTCGGTACAGGTCAATGCTCAGAGGAACCATTTGAAGAGGTAAAGATTTCTCCAGTATTATTCATGCATAAGGAGGCTGCTAGGAAAATAGCAATTTCAGACGACTCCTTCAGACCAGCAAATGAGAACTGGAATGAAAAAGACAGGAAGTTTATACTTTGACCCAGTCAATCAGATATGTAGAAGAATATGAGAAGAAGATTTTGCACTTGGGACACAACAACCCTGGACACACATACAGATGCGAATGAGAGGCTGGAAAGCAGCACTTCAGAGAGGGACCTGGAGGTTCTGGTCAATGGCAAGTTGAACATGAGCCAACAGCATGCCCTGGCTGCCAAGAGAGCCAACTGTGTCCCGGAGTGCATCAAGCACTGCACTGTGAGCCAGTCAAGGGAGGTGATCATCCCACTCTACTCTGCACTGGTGTGGCCTCACCTCAAGTACTGGGTGCAGTTTTGGGTGCCACAGTATAAAAAGAACATAAAGCTACTAGAGAGTGTCCAGAGGAGGGCCACTAAATTGGTGAAGGACTTAGAGGGGAAACCGTATGAGGAGTGGCTGAAGTCACTTGGATTATTCAGCCTGAAGAAGAGGAGACTGAGAGGAGACCTAGAGGAGATGACATTGCAGTCCTCACAAGGGGAAGAGGAGGGTCCTGATCCCTTCTCTCTGGTGACCAACGATAGGACCAAGAGAAATTTCAGGAAGATGTGCCAGGGCAAGTTTAGGTTAGACATTAGGAAAAGGTTCTTCACCCAGAGGGTGGTGGAGCACTGGAACAGGCTCCCCAGGGAGGTGGCCATGGCACCAAGCCTGACAATATTCAAGAAGCATTTGGACAACATGTACCCTCAGACACATGCTCTGAATATTGCTAGGGCAAGAGTTGGACTCTATGATCCTTGTGGGTCCCTTCCAACTCACAACATTCTATGATTCTATTCTAAAATCCCAAATCAAGCGAGGTGGTGGGATAAGAGTGAACTAAATTTGGCTCAACTTGTAACAGACAGCAGCAAGAAGTTACTAAAGGAGGTACAGTGAAGAGGAGCACTAGAGGTAAGAGAGTCAGGAAATGAATGATATGGTAGAAGACTTTGTGCCTGAAATTCAGAGAACTACCAAGAACATCTTCCACGTTGACTTCCAAGAGTATGATTTATATTGTGTATGGTTAGCAGATGCACTCAGACACATTTCAAGTTGGAAAAAATAATCCTATATGCTATTGTATGAAGGCTGTACATCTTTTCAGCATGTTTTATCAGCTCAGACGTGGTGTGATAAGTGCTGTGGTAATGATGCTCTTTCTTTTGTAGTTCATCTACTTCTGACTGCAGCATTAAGTAGAAACACACTTTGGAAGATATTTGAGCTCATGTGTTTGTGAGCTACAGATTGTTCTAAACTGGTATGAAATGAGCAAAATGTTAGGAAGATGTCAGCAGTCTAACATCAAGGAGCAAAGTGATTATATTCAATGAATGTTTGGCAGCAGTCAGTGTGAACCAGTGGTTGTTGGTGCCTTTCTACCTGTCTTGAGAGACTGATCCAGTTTAATGGCCAGACATTAATGTGGACATTCTGGTCCACATTGGTGGATAAGAAGCTCAACATGAGCTCGCAATGCACTTGCATCTCAGAAGGCCAACCGTATCCTGGGCTGCATCAAGAGAAGCGTGGCCAGCAGGTCGAGGGAGGGGATTCTCCCCCTCTACTCTGCTCTCATAAGGCCCCACCTGGAGTACTGTGTCCAGTTCTGGAACCGCCAACACAAGAAAGACATGGACCTGTTAGAACAAGTCCAGAAGAGGACACAAGGATGATCCAAGGGCTGGAGCACCTCTCCTACGAGGACAGACTGAAAGGGTTGGGGCTGTTCAGCCTGGAAAAGAGAAAGCTTCAGGGAGACCTTATAGCGGCCTTCCAATACCTGAAGGGGACCTACAAGAAAGCTAGGGAGGGGCTTTTTACAAGGACAGGTAATGATAGAACAAGGGGTAATGGCTTTAAACTGGAAAAGTTTAGATTAGATGTTAGGAAGAAATTCTTCACTGTGAGGATGGTCAGATACTGGAACAGGTTGCCCAAGGAAGTTGTAGATGCCAGCTCCCTGGAAGTGTCTGGTGGAAGGTGTCCCTGCTCATGGCAGGGAGGTTGAAACTAGATGATCTTTAAGGTCCCTTCCAACCCACACCATTCTATGATTCTATGACATGTCAGGGGAAAAATGCACAATAAGAAGACTGGGGAGGGTGAGTGGGGGGAGGGGAAAAATAAAGAATTGAAGTAATGGTTCTGATTTACTTCACACAGAAAACAAGGACATGAGGGACTGGTGAATGTTAACAATTGAGCATTATTGTGGACAAAAGGATAAAACAGAACAAAACAAAAAGGATGCAACTGCAGAACTTAAGAACTGTAAAGACATTAAAGGAGGTGTCAATAAATTGAAAAGTACAGATGTTTTTATCACAAAGTTTCACTGTTTGAGACTAAGATTGCTTTGGGAAAATCACAAAGGAGTTGCAGCTGGTACAAATGGCCTAAAGCAAATTGAAGCTGCTGAGAAGGAATGAGCAATCTCTCCAACAGCAGGCTGCTCAAGCTGGATGTGTCCTCACACTGTTCCTTGTGGCAGAAGCATGAAGGCTAGAATCAAAAGTTAAATACTAAATCACCAATGATAAGGAAGCTATAGTTACTTAGTTATCTACTTACCAAGTGAAGGACTGCAAGGTTTGTAAAAACAATAGAGGACAGCAGATATAGAGGGAAGCCACGATGAGGTGGCATAATAGAATGGTATGGTATTGATTTAATGCACTATTGCTTTGAATGTAAGTATTAATTCTTCATAAATCCTTTCCTTTCGGTGCCTTGAGCTGAGCTGTCTTCTCAAATGCAGAGGTGTTTACAGAGGGAGGGAACACTGTGATCATCCAGTCTGGTCTGTCTAGCATGGGTTAGAAAATTCCTCTTTCTAGTGGAAGATGAGAATAAATAACCTTTGCTTTTGTATGAAGAAATGTGCAAGCATACCTCCTGTTTTATTGGATTATATTAATATAGGTGCTCGTACACTTTAAGGAAATTTCCTCACTACTGAAACTGTTCCGTGTTTTAGCTGAGTCTCTGCTAACACAAAGCAAGACGCATACAGCAGGAGTACACGTTTGGTGTTGAATCACATTTTCTAGTACCAAAGCAAAGAATTTAACAATAGCATACATCAAAGAAAAGGCAGTTCTCCCCAATAAAAAATGCTAAATACTGTGTATATTCATCTGGGCTTATTTCTTTGGTTACAGACAGAGAATAAAGAGTAATCACTGAAGGTTAAAAGGCAAACTAGGAAGAAAGGAGATTATCTTGCCTTTAGAAGTTCCTGAATTTTCAAACTGTTTTAAAGTTACAGGATCTAATTAGTATCATTCATACTTCATATAATCCTTTGTAGCATCTTCAAAAGATGCTTCGCTTGTTGGATTTCCATGCCTTTGAGAAACTTCCGGCTGTTCTGGGAAAGAAAAAAAAAAACCCTCCTGTTTATATGAAAAAGGGAATAGAAAAAGCAGGGAAGAGTATCATGAACCAGCTTGAAGTCTGATGATGATGATAAAGTCAGAAATAAAGTTGAACTAATAAAGTGAAATAGGAAGGCAGTTGGAGAAGCAATCTAAAGCAAATGAATATTAGCTGTTTGTAGCTCTATGTACTGTGAGTCTCCCAAAATAAGAACTGTGATATGACCATTTATAAAATTGTACATTAGATCTATTATCTTCCTGACCTATCCCAAAAGCTTTTCATTTCTTTTCTAAATGGTTTAAAGGCACTATTTTCAAACATAGGCAAATATGCCAACATGCACACTTCTGGTGACTTATGAAATTAATGTAATTTTTTTTACTGCAGTGCTATTTCAGAACAGATCTTATTACCCTGCCACTGTAAAATCATTTTGCTTTATCTCATTAGACTGGAGAGTGGTCTGCTTTCATTTAGTTCAATGGCTGATGCTGGTAGCATCATGTTTAAAAATAGAGTGCTAAAGATAAAGTCTTTTTATGTGTATGGTTGGGCATAAAGGAATACTTTTCAGGATATCTCTGATTCCGGAAAGAAGCATGACTATAACAATAAGAATTCTATCTGCAGAATAAAATAGTTTATTATGTCAAAAAATTAAGATTCCTAGAGCTTTTTAACTTCAGCATCTATCTCCCTGCTGAAAAATGGCATCTTAAGAGAAATGAGAATTGTTCCAGGCTTCCCAGCATCCATATGGAGATCCAGTTCTTCATAAAGAAATCTGTTAGATGATCTGCAACATATTCAGCAGATAAACATAAAGTGTTTGCTCTCATCATTGATCTTCCTGACTGGCAGATGATGTATAAACAGAATGATTCTGGTCTGATGGCTTATTATATATTTACACGAGGATGATCAAGAAGAAAGCTCCCTTTAATTAGAGAGTGAGACCCTGGGGGGTCTCCTGCACACTTGTTTTCCCCCAGAGCAAGTAATTTAAATCCTATGAATCCTTGAAGCTCAGTATGCCTGTTAGGCTTTGACAAGTGTCTCAGTGTCCCACAGAGGCTAAAGCAAATGCAGGTTGAAAGTATTTTTTTTTCCCCCAAATGTGAGTGCTGTGCAGCTTTGTATCTACATTTCTAATTTTCTTTTTCTAAATTTAAGGACCCGTAGGTGACGTGCATAGTAAATAGCTAAAGTGAGGTAAATTCAGTGAAAAACAGCACTTTGATAGCAATTATAATAACTTCTTGGCACTTTTTTTTAATATGCATTCAAATAGCTGCATACAAAGAAATTAAGCATTTAAGAGCTCTGGGACGTAGTATTTTCTCATTTATAGCTTTGTAAATCATTATATCAGTTCTACCATTGTAAACTTACAGGAGTTACTCAGGACTTACAATATAATAGCTGTCTCAGTATTATTAACATTAAAGGAAACACTTTTTTTTTTTTTCCCCCAACAGACAGAAAACCTTTTTCTAAGTTTATGACAATAATTTCTTTGAAAAATTTTACTTACTACAAAGCTTTCTTACTGTGTCATACAACTTATTCTACTGTAAAATTTGTAGGATGTACATAAGTCCACAGCTTCATTTTTTCTCTTTAATATTCTCAGCTTGCTGATGATGGAGCCAGTGATGCCTCCTGTTTAAAACTTCATAGTGTAATCTGTGATTGTCAGTGGCTTCTTCAATTCACTTTGTTGATGTTCTGCATTAGAAACATCTCCTTATATATAACCAAACATTAGTTCAGCTGAAATTTGTCTTATTCACTAGGATTGCTAGAACATGGAATGTGTCTTTGGTAGGTGTCAAATTTTGTATATATGTGTTGGCTTTTGTGATGTTTAAGCCGTAAGGAATTTTGATTGAACCCAGCCTTTGGAGATCAGGAACTGTTCCACTTATTGTATAAAATGATGGCACTTATTTGTGTGGCAAAACTTTAATTGTCATTGTGCTGGCTTTTGGTGTTTGGTTTTGTTATTCTTTAGGGTTTGGTTTGTTAGTGTGATGATACTGACGTAACAAGGGTGCCACCATTTTCAAAAAAAGAATAGAAAATGACTCTTCAAGAAAAGTTTATGTGTAGGACTAAGAAAGTCAAGCAAAACCAAATTTAAAGTTGTCTAAGCAAAAAGAGAGAGAATAAATAGTTCATATTAAGCAGCATTTGTACCAATTTATACAAACTGAGAATATTTCCTTAAAAGACAGACTGGATAGAAAGGATTTTTATTTTTTAATGTGAGCAGGCAATGATTGTCACATTGTCTTTTCATTAGCTTTCTCTAAAAACATTTGTGAATGGTAGTAATCATCTGAAACCATTTCAGAAGTTCTTGATAGAAATGTTTTGACACTAGTAGATATAGAAAGTAATAACTTGAAACATAGTGTGCCATGTTCCCAGCTGGTAGAAATTACTGCTGCTCCAATGATTTCCACAAGCATGGTTTACACAAAGTGTTATTAGTCCAGTAGCACTATAGTTCTCAAAAAATCATTAAGATTCATGAATGTTGCTTTGGGATTAGTATGTACGAGTTTGATGCATTTATTTTCATAATTATGATGACATTCTATGCTTCATCCTTTCTCTAATAGGAAAAGGAGGGAAAATAACCTTAATTAAAAAGGAACATAATCACATACTGTATACTCTCCTTGAAATGTAAAGTCACGTTTTGTTGATCAAGAACATTTTAGAGAGTAATTTTTCTTCCTAATAACTAGAGAGAAACCAAGTTCAATAGGAATCTATAGGAGCTATTTCCCTGAGGCAACCTAATACTGATGACTTTTTTTTTTTTTAACATTTTCTTTTTCCCAAAGGAAACAGACTGGATGGCATCTGGACCACTTATTTTGTGCAATCATGCATTTCACAGCCTAGGCTTGGGCTTTTCATTACAACAGCCTGCAATCTCTGTAAAATGAGGGAGAGTCAGAGTTGAGGACTGCTTAGTGGAAGCTTTGAGAAGCAGTAAAGATGAATGGTGGAGATAGCTGGGCATGGCTCTGTAATTGGCTGTTTCTCTGTACCTAGGCTTTCTGACGGGCCTGGGGCCCATAGGAATGGTGGCATGTCTCATAGCAGGGTCCATATAGTCTCTAAAGTGTGCTGCTGTTATCTGCTGCCTCGATGGAGAACCTAGAGAGATCCAGGGCTACTGAAGACAGATTTCACTAAACATTTGAGCATTGCTTCCTCCCTGTTCCTTTCTGGTATTGGTCTGAAATGGGACCTGTTTTTTTAAAGGATATGACAGTGTAGTGATGACATGCATGTGGTACTTTGAAAAGTGCCACACAGAAGAGCTTCTGTCACTCTTGAATGCTTTCGGTGAAGCCTCAGCTCTTCTGGAGCTAGCAGAGTTTCCCTGCAGGTGTCAGTGGAGTCAGGATTTCATTCTCTGGTTTATATATCATCTATATTGTGCAGTGCTATTACCTTAAATCTTTTCTGATACTTTATAATGTGAGATGTGTGGATATGCCTGGATTGTCCAAAATATCAAAACAAGACACTGATGGCCTCTTTTGGTTTGATATGAGCTTTTTTTTTTTTTTTTCTATTAAGGAATCATCATAAAATTAAATTAAATTTTTAAAAATTTGTCTGCATTGGATACTAGGTAAGCTACATAAGACTGGAATTTCTCTGAGTCTAGTTAATGCAAATTATATATGAAACACATTTGTCTTTGTACTGAAATATTCTAAAGCTTAATCAATGGTAGGCCTCTCCTTACAACAGCCCTGTCCCTTGAGATAGGATACATAAGAAGCTTTGTAAATGATATTTCATTTGACTAGGACAGGACATTCATCCTCCTGAATTATATTCTGTTGGAAATAAGATGATTAATTAAATGGGATATAAGCATATTTGCTACCTCTGTTATTAATGCATAGCTAGGATAGTCCATCATCTCCACTTTTTTACAGGAGATAAGGATGGGCGGAGACCCCCACAACATATTTGTGATTTGCAAAGACAACTCAATAAGATTTTCTGCCTTTTCTCTCTTCTGAACCTGTTACTGAGATAGCATTATTCCTTGTATTAATACATAATGCACAGGAGAAATATTGTCTAAACCATTTCAGCTGTTTATTGAAGGAGATTAGCACATACATGCACAAGTGTGTTTCTGTATGAAATTCAATAGATTATGCTGGTTTTAGGTAAAGAGCATTTCCAGGTGAAATACTCCTAACCAAAGTGGCTAGAGCTAGTTGTAACAAAAGATAACAACTTTGTTAAACACTGCCTGGAAAGCCAGGCAGCCCAATAAGTTCTGTAAGATAGTTATAGAATTATTAAGTGTCTTAGGCTGGACTGAGGCAAATGATCATTATCATCATAAACCTATATTTTAAAGTTAAAAAATTGTGTTTGTGTGATTTAAGGCTCATCCTGCCACACTAAAGGAGCACAGAGGCACAGTGACAAGTGGGACATCCCAAATAACCCCATCAGAGACATGAGCCCCAGCTCCTGTTAGGGTTGGCCCAGGAGAGCCTCAGCCTCAGTATCCAGGTGTCACACTGGGAGGAGTCATGGGCAGGAAAGATCAAGATGTTTTGGGAAGGAACAAGCATAGGATAAAGGGATAAAAGGGCCTAGTCACAGGGCTGTAAACAGGTGGCTGGACAGCATCTTAGTCTGGCCACGCTCTATGTCTGATCAAGGTAGTGTGTCCTGTTTCCTTATTAAATGTCATTTCTAGCTGTTTTCCTGGGTGAGGGGCTCTACTTGGCTGCATGTTTGTGTGTGGCTGCATGTATAAGTTCTGGCAACTAGCATGGGACCAGGGGTCAGAACACCTGTGTGTCCATGGTGCCAGTGGCTGGAGAGACCAGAGTATGTCCATATTGTGTGGGTATGTATGTCAGTGCATGATCGCTAGACAGCATTAAGCTGGGATACCCAGAGAATAGGATAAGTGGCTTGGGAACCAGTTATTGCAGTGGCCATAAATCTTGATTGATGTGGTTTGAGAGTATGAGTTAACAGTGTGTCCTGGCAGCCAAAAGGGCCTCCCACGTCCTGGGGTGCATCGAGCACAGCATAGCTGGCTGATCGAGGGAGGTGACTGTCTCACTCTACACTGCCCACCTCTAGTACTGTGTGTGCTTTTGGGCATCTCAGTATAAGAAGGACATCAAACTATTAGTGTGTCCAGCGGAGGGCGACCAAGATGGTGAAGGGTCTGAAGGACAGGACTTACAAGGAGTAGCTGAGGTCACTTGGTTTGTTCAGCTTGGAGAAGAGGAGGCTGAGGGGTGACCTCATGGCAGTTTACAGCTTCCTCAAGATGGGCAGTGGAGGGGAAGGCTCTGATCTCCTCTCCCTGGTGACAAGGAGCAGGACACAAGGAAATGGAATGAAGCTGCATCAGGGGAAATTCAGATTGAACATTAAGAAAAGGTTCTTCACAGAAAGAGTAGTTGGTCACTGGAACAGGCTGCCCAGGGAAGTGATCACAGCACAAACCTTGTCAGAGTTCAAGGAGTGTCTGGACAATGCTCTTAGTTACATGGTTTAGTTTTAGGTAGTCCTATGAGGAACAGGGAGTTGGGCTTAATGATCCCTATGGATCCCTTCCAAATAGGAGGTATTCTATGATTCTAATAAACAAACACACAAAGGTTAAAGAATCATTTCAAACCTCACAGGTGATGGGCACTCAGTATTTTTTCTCCATCTTTTGCACCCTCATTGCACATTTCCCACAAGATCTCCTAACAGCAATCCACAACAAGGCATGAGTGGGACTCTATGAAGAAGACTAGAGAAGAGTAAGGAAAACCTAAAGTTCATCAGAAATTTTCAGCTACAGGACTGACTGCATGACATATTGCAGACAAATGGGAGCTCACGCTGCTAGAATTTATCACTGGACAAGAGGTATGTGGTTGCATAGCACAACCTACCTTGCCTCTCACAGAAATGACAGGGTTGTTTTTTGGGTTTTTTTTTCTGTTAAAGAGAAATAATCTGATAGTCTCACAGATCATGGAATTAAGAACCACTTGCACACAAAAAGGGTAAAGAAAACATTTCATTTCAACTTATCCACATGTCAATAGAGGAGGCGAAACAGCCTTGTGTCAGGATACTAGAACAAGATTTAGGCAGCCTCAGTTCAGTTCCATGTTCTTGCAGAAACTTCTGACAAGATCACAGGTGTGCTCACTGTGGAGTGGTTTTATTTTTTTCTCCTGGCTCTTAGAAATTTAGGTTTCAAAGTTTTGGGGAGAGGCCATCTTTCTCGGTGGTCAAGATAATTTCTTTTTCTGCTTGAGCAAAGTCATAATTTCATATTAGCAGCTGCCTAATGAATGGCAAAGTAATCTTGACATGGTGTTGATATTCATTACCATCTATAGCAATGCCTACACTAGGGCTAATTTGTGATTGCAGATTACAGCTATTCTCTATTTCAGCAATTCTGTGCTTTGCACTGTTCTAAATAATCTTCTTCCTCACCTTCCTCAAGCATCTGTACCACCAGTCGTGCTACAGTTTTGCCAATGTACTCACTGTGTCTACACGTGAGGAGCATCTGCTCACGCAGACGTGTTGAATGGGGCTCATCTTTCTGCATACTCCTGATTGCTGCAACAGGGCTGGCAGGAGGTTGTAGACCTGGCCTGAATCTTTTCAGCCATCTGGTGCTTGCTGGTTTTGTAATCCCAGATCACACTAAGATTTATAACAAAAGCTTTGGCTTTACAGATGAAAACAATTGACAATAGTGGCTTTTTGCACAGGAATGCAAAAATCTGAGAGCATAGTTTCTTTCTACTGACAGCATCCTGCAGCCCCATCTGGCATTCTATGTGCTCTGATTGAACCCAGATACCATTAGAGGCAGTGACACATGCTAACAGTTCCTGTGGCTTGTGATCCAAATACAACTAGCAAAATCTTTCCTGAATAGTAACTTTGTTCCACTTGAATATCTTATACTTGTCTGCCTGCATCTAAAAGTTTCCTTCCCTTCTGTGTTTTAAATATTGTCTTTTTTTTTTTTTTTAAACAAATGTATGAGTCTAATTACAGCAGACAGTTAAATTCAGTAAGATTTCAATTTGTAGACTTTTTAAGTGAGTTACTTTGAATATTCTTTCATTATATTAGGAAAGGTTCTGATTCCAGAAACTATGCAACTAAACTATTGTCCTTTCAGGTGAAAAAAATATCTCACTTTCTGTTTTATTTTTTCCATTTACTTATAGTATTACAGATTTTTAACAAAAATTCTGCTATCCTCATATATACTACTTCAGCTTAATCATTAGTGAGTACATGACCTGGATAACAGATCAGTTTAATTTCTGCAATATTTATTCAATCCTAGCTAAAAAGTCAGATGTAATACAAATCATTTGCAGGATAATCTATTATCCTGAAACTCTTCCTGATATTGGTGAAAAAGGATTTTAACATTGCTACTTATATGCCACTTCCTGATGAGCTCCAGATACACTGAAGATCCTGATGTGTGGCACTTTCTCAGGATTAGCCCACACTTTCTCAGGATTAGCCCATATGTTTCATCTAAGAAAGGGCTGAAATTGCCTGACCTATTTTCCTTAACTTACTTTCTCCCTTAACTGTAAGCAACTTTTCCCCTTTTCTTTTTTTTCCTTCCCCTTCCTATTCCTCCACATCTAGCTATTGATTTACAATTGCTGCAGGGCCACCATTTCTCAGAATATATAACAATGGGTGATGTTTAATCAAAAAGCATATAACAAAGGGAACAGAGACTTCAAAATCAAGCCTTGCTGATAAAATCCGGGTGAAAAAATCTGTCATAGCACACTATAAAATGTAGATGTTCTACAGAGTGGATGTTCAATCAACATTACACTGTCTCTCTTGCAGAGAGGACAGTTTCTCCTGCAGTGGTGATGATAATCCCAGGGCCTGGCAGACCTGCAGTCACATATCTGTTTTGACTTTCCCTTGTGTGACTGCTAGGAATTCGTTTGTCCATTCTGTTCCCTTGCTCTATGTGAGTGTTTTTGAGGTTTTGTGGAGGGTTTTTGTTGGTTTTTATTTGGTTTTTATTCAAAATAGAGAGTAAGTTGGAAAGCTATGCCTTGGCCCCACAGTGACAGCTTTTGCTGCTCCTCTCCACTGTGTTGAACACAATCATGGTTGGGGACATACTACTTTGTTCTGGCCTCTGACATTTCATCAGCTATGATGGACTTGGTATCTACAAACCACGTGTTTTCCAAAAGCCTTTAAAGACAGATAATTATAGTAACTTAGAAAACTTAGTCAAATCAAAACAATCTTCAGTCAGCTAAAGCAAGATACCACAGGGAAAAAAAGAGTTAAACCAAGAAATGGGTCTCCCACACTGTAGTCTTTCCTGTCAGTCTTCTCAAAATGCATCTTTGTTCAATTGTCTTTGCTTCTGGGTTGGAGAAGAAGTTTTGTTTCATACAGTTGTTTTAACATGGCCTCTGTGCGTATTCTTTTATGCTTCAGAAAAGGAAAGAGTAAATTTTCGAGTTTTGCAGGAGACTTATTTTGAGAGAATGAATACAGTGAAGTGGTTGCGTTAATATTGGTTTGTAGCGGTTGTAAGTACATGTTCATTACCAATACAAGAGCAACATATTGGCCTTTATTTCTGGAGGTGAAATCTCAGATGAATTTAATTACTTCAGTCAGGTTGTTTTTTGTGTGTTTGATTTTTTGTTTCTTTGTTGGTTTTTTTTTTTCAGGATGAAGAACTACAAGACCAAGTAGCATCAAGATGACAAAGACATGTTGACATGTTATAAGGTATGTGAAGGGACAACACTTTATAAAGTGAGGCTTTACATCTATGCCTCAACCTCTACATTTGTATTTGTATTTAATGCAATTATATATTGCTCAGAATCAACCACTCCCAATTTAAGGGTCAAACTGCCCAGAATAGAAGGATGTTCCAGACACATTGTTGGTATTTGTTGCCAAACTTGCAACAGTAAAAGTTCAAGTGCTAGAAGTGTTAGTGTGATGTTCACTACTAATGCTCCAGGATACACAGGATGAATCATCTTACTCTGACTGAAAGCACTACAGTGATAACATTATCCCTCAGTAAAGTAAGAATGCATTTTAACTTATTGTCACTTGACTAAGCTGATATCATAGGCTTTCTTCTCTGCATTTGTTAGAGGAAAGTTATTTGATTTATTTCCACAGATAACTTGTGTGGAGAAATGTGTATGTAGAGGAATAACTTAGTGTCCTTCAGACACAATAAATAGTTTTGTTCAGCTCTCAAGATACATGCAATAATACTGCCTGTGAATGTGAAGGAGTGAAAATGCATAAACGTCACTGATTTCATAGAATCATAGAATTGTTTGGTTGGAAAAGACCTTTGAGATCATCGAGTCCAACCATACCTATCCACTACTAAACCATACCTCTGAGCAGCCCATTTACCTGTCTTTTAAATACCTCTAGGGATGGTGACTCAACCACCTCCCCAGGCAGCCCATTCTATTGCCTGATAACCCTTTCAGTGAAGAAATTTTTCCTGACATCCAATCTGTCTCTCCCCTGGCACAACTTAAGACCATTTTCTCTTATTCTATCACTTGTTACCTGGGAGAAAAGACACACACCTGCCTTGCTACAACCTCCTTTCAGGTAGTTGTAGACAGTGACAAGGTCTCCCCTCAACCTCCTCTTCTCTAGACGAAACAACCCCAGTTATGAAAATGTGGCATTTGAAATCTATTGCCTATTTTTCTATACATATATAAAGAAAGTGTATTAATATATGTTGCTACCCTATACCATATTTCTACAGTGAAAGACGGAGTTCAATCTTTTGTTTGCATGTTATCCTTTATTAGTAACATAGATTACAATTTACATATCAGACATCCAGAAATGAGACTTGGGAAGTACAGGAATACCTGACAGTGCCCCAAGAAGAAAACTAGCCATTGTGGTTCATTCATTTAATACTTTCTACTATATATGGCAAATTCACAAGTTAGTGATTGTTGGGGTTTTTTTTTCAATCTTTCACAACTTGCTACAGCCCTATCAGGTGTTAACAGACACTGGATCTTAAAATAAGCTCAAGTAAAACTAGTATTCTACTGTGCTTAAAACAGCAGTGTTTCTGTCAGTTTTTACCAGATGGTGATTACCCCAAGGAGAAGAAATGAAAACACGGTATATAATCTTTTTTATCTACCACACTCTACAGAATCACAAATGAGCAGTTCATTTGGCAGCAGCTGAAACACAGAAAACCTGTTCTTTTCAATTCCTTTGCTGCATGTGTTATTTCAAAGGTGAAATACTGTATCAAGTGTGAGAAAGGAGTTACTAGAGTTAGGGGAAAATGACAATACAGGTATGTCCTTTGACAGAAAAAAACCTAAGTTATGCTACAGAGAATGGTCGTTCAGAGGGGGCAGCTGAAGTGTAAGGTATGTATTACTTGAGAGATAGCATTTCCAACCGTATAGTTCTTGTACGTGATCTTGAATTCTGATGGTTTCCACACAAAGCTTCATTTAGTGTTTTGCTTATCAATGCAGGGGCAGTAGATAGCTGAATGCACAGCACTGATAAAGCCAAATAAAACAAAATGGCACTTCAGAGTGCCACAGAGGTGGTGATCACACCTAGAAAATTCTATTGCACATTGAAAACTTATCTTTCCAAGCAATCCAACTTGAACCAATATTAATATTTAGAACCAAAATGCTCAGAGCATTTATAATCTGTGAGCCAAATCCTCTCCTTTGGCAAAGATGCCCTCAAGCAATCTTTAGCACAGATAGTGAAAAAGCTAGGAAATGTCACCTTTTAATTTGATCTTTGTGAAATACTTAGCTGTTTCAGACAACTAACACAACCTAAAGCATCATAAGACATATTTGAGCTTGCATTTTCTTCCTGTGAGAGCACTCACAGATGCAGAAAACTGGATAGCACAGGGATATAATCCAAGAGTTTGCTAACAGTGAATTTCAGTAAATCCTCCAGCAGCCAGGTTAGGCAGAATGGGAATGGTACCCTGAGGATATTTTTTTTTACTTTTTGGGGTTGATAATTCAGACATGCAAAGCGATTTGGATTAAAAGTGTCACATCTTTGTACTTAATCACCCCACATAACAGAATGGACTCAAAGGTAATTGCTTGTCTTTAGCAAGGTTATAAATATTCTTACATGAGACACCTAAAGGTCTTTGAATATAGACAAACTAAAATGAAAACTATTAGTGTTTTTTTTAATAAACATCCGTGTTAGGATAAGAAAGCCCCCACACAGCAATACTGTCACAGTCACAACAGTATGATATTTCAAAAACTGTCAAAACAAATGCAAGCACAAAGCTTTCAGAAATTCTTTATGCTCTGGCAAAACTTTGAAGTGGTTCATTTCTTATGATTTTGTTTGAGGCAATCTCATTGTTCCTTAGCCTATATTTTGTTGAGAACTTAAGGAAAAAGTGACTAAATTTTTACACTGAATCAAAATTTCACTTTATAAGGGTTTTTTTTTTGGGGGGGGGAGGAGGACGTTTTTTTTGTTTTACCCACTCTGTACTTGAAATACTACGTTTATGAGAATCTGAACTTTATTTTTTTTAAAAAAAAAAGAATTCTCCAACTCCAATTTGTAAAGGGAAAATTTTTGAAAAATATAAGTAGGAGACACTCTAGACTGAAGGTAGTACAAATAGAACAATACTCTCTTATTTTTATCTTGCCTTTTATATAATGTTTTCTGCCTTATGATTCAGAATACTGTAAAATCAAAATTGGAAAGTTAATAATGTTTGGAATGCAGGAGAAAACAGGAGTGAATGCATCTCTCAAATTCCTTTTAACTGAGGTATCGTTACTTTTCAAGAACATGCTTTGTAGTATAGTGGAAAGAGACAGAATATGTGCTAATTGTTCTTAATTTGGAACCTGCACCCTTGTCACTGTCTTCAGTTGTAGGATCACTAAATTCACAGCTTGAAAATTAAGTTTGGTGTACACAGAAGAATTTCAGCTGCAGAATGAACATAACTATACAGAAGCCAGCCAAATGTCTGCCTTTCACGTTGTATGAAAGTTATATATGCATGTAAGATACAATATAATGCATATTTTACATGTATTTGCCTAATTATCTGCATCTGGCACGACTAGGATTCGTTCCAGAACAAGGAAATGAAGCAGAATGGCACTGCTGGATGATCCATCCAGCGAGAAGTAAAAGGCAAACATCTGTTCTTCTTTCCTGATCCTCTTCATAGGGTTGGATCTGACTGATCAGCAGATCCTACCACCTCCCTTTAAAGGAAAAGGTTCCTCCAAGCCCAAGACCAGTGCATCCCTAAGAGAAAGAAATCAGGCAAGAGTGGCAGAAAACCCACATGGATGAGCAAGGAGCACCTGGAAAATCTCAAAGGGAAGAGGAAGGTCTATGAAATGTGGAAAAAGGGAGGAATATAGAAATGTAGTCAGGGCCTGCAGGGATACAACTAGGAAGGCTAAGGCACACTTGGAGCTAAATCTGGCAAAGAAGGTTAAAGACAAAAAAAAAAAAAAAAAAAAAGTCATTTTAAGTACCTCAGCAGCAAAAGGAAAACTGGGGAAAACGTGGTCCCACTGCTGAATGAGATGGGTGCCCTGGTAACAGGGGATGCTGAGAAGGTGGAGATACTGAATGCCTGCTTTGCTTCCGTCTTTATGGCTAAAACTGCACCTCGGGAATGCCAGATGCTAGAGGTAAGAGAGAGAGTCTGGAGAGAAGACTGCCCCTTTGTCAAGGAGGAACTGATCTAAACTAAAATCAATATACACAAATCCATGGGCCCTGATGGGATGAACCCACAAGTGCTGAAGGATCTGGTAGAATTGATTGCTAAACTGCTCTCTATCATCTTTGAAAGGTCTTGGAGAGTGGGAGAGGTGCCTGAAGAATGGAGAATAGCCAATGTCACTACAGTCTTCAGAAAAGACAAGAAAGAGGATCTGGGTAACTACAGGCCAATCAGCCTTACCTCTGTCCCTGGGAAGTTGATGGAGCAACTTATTCTTGATACCCTCTCTAAGCAGTTGGAAGAAAAGAAGGTTATTAGGAGTAGTCAACATGGTTTCACTAAGGGGAAATCATGCTTGGGCAATCTGGTAGCCTTCCATGATGTTACCACCAGCTGGGTAGAAGAGGGGAGAGAAGTGGATGTTGTCTACCTTGATTTCAGCAAGGCTTTTGATACTGTCCCACACAACATCCTTGTAGAAGGTGTGGGATAGGTGAGTGGATGGTGAGGTGGATTGAGAACTGGCTGACTGTCAGAGCTCAGAGGGTTGTTATCAGTGGTGCAGAGTCTGGTTGGAGGCCTGTAACTAGCAGTGTTCCCCAGGGGTCTGTACTGGGTCTGGGCTTGTTTTGCATCTTCATCAATGACCGGGATGTAGAGGTAGAGTCCACCCTCAGCAAGTTTGCTGATGATACAAAGCTGAGAGGAGTGTCTGATACACTGGAAGGCTGTGCTGCCATTCAACAACACTGGAGAGTTGGGAGGAAAGGAACCTGATGAGGTTCAACAAGAGCAAGTGCAGAGTCCTTCACCTGGGGAGGAATAACCACATGCACCAGTACAGGTTGGGGGCTGACCTGCTGGAGAGGAGATCTGAGGAAAAGGACCTGGTTGTGCTGGTGGGCAGCAGGCTGGCCATGAGCCAGCAGTGTGTCCTTGTGGCCAGGAAGACCAACAGTGTCCGGAGATGCATTAAAGAGAGCGTGGCCAGCAGGTCGAGGGAGGTTCTCTTCCCCCTCTTCTCTGCCCTGATGAGGCCACATCTGGAGTCCTGTGTCCAGTTCTGGGCTCCTCAGTTCAAGAGGGACAGGGATCTTCTGGAGAGAGTCCAGCAGAGAGCCACAAAGGTGATGAGGGGCCTGGAGCATCTGCCTTACGAGGAAAGGCTGAGAGAGCTGGGACTCTTCAGCCTGGAGAAGACTGAGAAGGGATCTTATCAATGTCTATAAATACCTGAAGTGTGAGGGCCAAATGGATGGGGACGGGCTTTTTTTAGTAGTACCCTGTGACAGGACAAGGGGCAATGGGCAAAAACTGGAACACTGGAAGTTCCAGACAGACTTAAGGAAAAACTTCTTCACTGTGAGGGTGATGGAGCACTGGGACATGCTCCCAGAGAGGCTGTGGAGTCTCCATCTCTGGAGATGTTCAAAACCCACCTGGATGCTTCCCTGTGCAACCTGCTGTAGGGAACCTGCTTTGGCAGGGGGGTTGGACTGGATGATCTCCTGAGGCCCCTTCCAACCCCTGCGATTCTGTGATTCTGTGAAAAGTATGTTAAAAATAGTTTCAGTCCCCCTCATAAAGGTCCATCCTCTGGTGTTGTAATAGAATCCTGTATACCCTATTAGTAGGCTCCTCACAAGGATCAAATATTGATATATTTTTCAAATTTACATGTAACCTTCAGGCAACCTGGGGATGTGCCATGTGAGCCTGCCTGCCTGCTGCAATGTGCAGCCACATGATTTACTTCAAGATTGAGACAGTGTTTGCATGAGATCTGCCTATGAATAAAAGAAATCTGAGCAAGGTAAGACAGAAGAAGAGGACGGGGCTCTAAAAAGTGAATGCTACTGTGTATTTTTTTTTGAAACTGAAGTTATGGCCTTGCCTTTATGACCAACAAAAATAAACATCTGGGGCTCAGGACAATGAAAAACACTCCCTCCAGGCCAGAGATCATGATTGGCATGACCTCCTTTTATTCAAGGAGGAAAAGTCATCTTATGAAGACGATGAAACTTATCAGTACACAAATTTTCCTAGGAGTTTGTTACGTGTTTTAGCACTTCCTAGTTAGATGAGAGGCATGGCTGTGGTTTTTTTTTTTCCTAACCTCACCCTTCTAACTGAACAAATGCATAGCTACATACGACCTTGAAACAAAGCACAATATTACAAAAAAGAAAAAGCTCCAAATAAAAACAAAAACTAAAACAAAACCAGAAATGTTTACCAAGAAACTATTTCAGTAAAGTACATGCCTTTCTTTGCCTGGGGAGATGATTCTCACATGAAATTTATCCCTTAGCATACCCCTGCAAGAAACATAGTCACTGTGGATAGTAGTTAAAAACCTAGTCAGAAAAGAATAAGTGCTCAAAATTTGCCTCACATTTAAATGCAATGTTTTTGATTTAGTTGTCCTTTTTAAGGAAGAAGTTAGCTTTCAATAGGCATATAATTTAATTTAATAACATGCAGTCAGATATGATTGTTATGACATTTCCAGCAAAGAACTGCTATATAAGAGGGTTTTAAAGCCAAAAGAGACCTTTAGCTAATCTAGTCTGACCTCCTCAGTATCATAGGCCATGAAAATTGTTACTGTGTTATGTTAGGGCAAAAGTATGGTCAGTTCAAAAGACAATAAAAAGTTCTACATTAATGAACTATGAAGAAGGTCAGTCACATAAACTGGAGAAGAATGGCTGTAAATATTAAAAATTAAAAAATGAATAGCCTGTCTAAAAATAAGAAGACTGAATTTAGGCTAAGTCAGTTTCTATTCATAGCAACATATATCGCTATTTTAAACACCTTCAAGGAAAACGAATTTCAATTTCACTTACTTCTTCAGCCCTTTTATACATCCCATCAATTTATTCCATAAGGCTCTGAAATCTGCATGTTTTGTCTTAAGTTTTTTGTGTTTACTGCTCATGTTGCATGCAGCAACATTAATCTTATGTGAACAGTAATGTTCAAACTGAGGAATTATAGTTTATGTCTATAAAATAAAATCATTAAGTAGAATAATTGTTGCATATTTCACATATGAAATCTCTTTAGCATGGCATGTATAAAGTTATACTAAAGGTCAATTTTTTTTCTTTATCTTGCCTCCCCAATTTTTTTTTTTTTATTACATTAATAATGATTGACTTTCCTCTGTTGAATGATGTTGGTATAACTGGTTTACAGAGAAACATCAATCTAACTGCTTTAGTTTGTAACTTCTTCAGTAACCTATTAATGGGTCCATCTGTTGAAGAAGTGGCTAGAGAACAAGAAAAAATCTTTTAAATATGTAATGGATTTGGCATATGTTAAGGGAACTACAGCATGTATATAGATATTGAGGTAGTCACCAAGATGCATGTGGATGAACTCATATTTTCTTATAGATAAATCATGGCAGATCTGATAGCTCAGAAGTCTATAGAGTCAGTAATATCATTTTTATGTCCAAAGAAGCATAAGCTAGTTCCTCCTTTCCCCCCTCAAAAACAAACAAACAAAAAAGAATCATGGACAAGCTATCAAAATCATGAACCTTGAAATAAATCAGGCTGAATTTTTTTCATTTTTTCAGAAGCTTTATATTCAGTTGCTGTTTCATTGCCACCCTGGGAATACTGTGAAAATTGCTGAATCAGGACCAAAATTTTGTTATGAACAATTCCTGACAGTGATATTCCCAGTACTGGTAGTATTTGTTAGTGCATAACTTACTTTTTCTGTAATGACCTGTCTCTCTCTGACTCTCAGTTAGAAAATACATGGCCTCACAGGCCAGAGGTCTTTCATTGTAGTTGATACAATATGAATGAGCATGAACAAAACCACTCTCAGTTTAATCAGTATAAGTTTGTATTTTAGCTCCCAAGGGAAAAAAATATCCTGAGTACAAGGCATACAAACAGCCTCCCTAATATTCATGGTTCTTGGAGGTTCTCTGTGGCTGAAATGGTGTGGGGGAATGAAGCAATGAAGCACATTGTTTTGTATTCGCCAGAACATGTTACGTCCCTTGTTGGTCACTGCTGTCAGAGCTCTGTGGTAGAGATGCTCAAAGTGCCGTGCCGCTGAGATTGTGATTAATGGCAGTTATCAACTTGGACTCTCAAAGTGGCATAAAACTGATGATAATCAGAGTGTTTATCTAACCACTGATGTATGACACATAAAAAATGGGGAAAATGTTAATGCATGCTGAGTGTCATTAGTAGCTTAAACTTTAAAAAGCATTTGCGGTATATTATATTTTGTGATGGGTTAATTATAGTGCTTTAAGCTCCTTTAGCAAGTCATTTGAATATTTTACCCCCCATGTAAATGAGTGGCATTTCATAGCTTAACCTATTACTGTGTTGGAGGTTCAAAGGCTACGGAGTGAATGAAAAAGTCCGAGCTATTGACCATAGGAAACACTGAGGACATCGTCATGGAACTTCTCTATCTTCACCCCTACCTCGTCATTTCTCTCACTGCAGTTGCTAACCTAGAAGCATTTATTCCTGGTCCAATTTCACTTCTACTCAGGTGTCTGAGCTTGATTTCCCTCATGCTTGCAGGCAAATCTATCTGATTTCAATTTTAATCAAGGATAAGAAGGAATTACAAATAAAATAGATGGCTTAGCAAGCAAGGCAAATGGATTTTTTTCTGTATTGATTTGCAAGATTAATTAAGAGTTTTGTAAAATAAAATTGGACCCAACATAAATAGAACAAAAATATAATCTGTAACTTTTTGAATAACTGATTGGAAGATGAATCCACAAAACCAGATAGCTAATTCTCTGCAAAGTCTATCATCATTCAACTAAAATGATCAAATACGCTAAATAGCAGATGTGCTCTTGCTTTCCTCTGTTGAAGTAACAAAATTTGCATTCATTTTGCTGGAAACAGAAATGACACAAGCTGTACAGCCAAAAATGTGGTTATACTAGTCCAAAGGCCAGCAGAACAGTTAACTCCTAATTCAAGATAAAAATTGAAGCACAACAAAAGCATCAGCTAGTACAACTGACAGCCCAGGAAGCAAGCCAAATGCCTCTGCCCTTGACTACACATAAAAAAAAATCTATACATGATATATGTAAAGATAAAATTCCTGTACATTCAATTGCAAGATTCTGATCCAAGACAATTTTGCCAGGAAACAATTTTCAGAATAAATGGAGATTTCCATATCTGAGGGATCAGTCTTATTGCTGCCATGGAAACAAAAAGAATAAATCCCATGCAAGCTTTTAAAATGCATGTTGGTGACAGCAGGGATAAAGGAAAAGTTAAACAATCCAAAGTATTAATACAAAGGACTTGAGTATTATACGCAAAATGTCATTGAGCCCTTGCTCTTCTCACTTATTCCTCAGTTTAGCAAGACTTAATTAGTAAATTATTAGAACATTTCTGAATTTAAACACAATGGATACAATGCCCCAGCTGCTTTGCTTCATCTACTTGGTGTTTCACAAGACTGCATACCAATGCTGAATAAGGGTGAGATTTTCAGAGACCTAGGACGCGACATAAACAACAGTGGTAACAGCTAACGCTGTTAGGGAACAATTTAACACTGATAGCTCTTAGACAGCCAACTATACTACGTACTCATGAACTCCTGTCTCTAAGCAATCATTTCTCCTTTATTTTTCAGCAAAGCTGCTGCTGGAGTAGGGTGGTCCCATGATACCAGTTGCAGCAGCTAGATCGAGGTTCAGGACCACTTCACAGATTTCCACTCTAGCAGCAGTCTGTCTCTTCCCATTTAAGAGTATTTGGTTCTCCTTTTTTTCTGCACCAGCAAGCATCCCTTTTCAATGTCACCTACTTTCCTTCTCCCTTTTATGTTGCAGGCCAAAGGGAAGACCAGTTACCTATTGTAACCATTAGCAGCAGACCTTGACTGCTCAGAGTCCTTGACAGTCTGTTAGAAGCTCAGCAGGTACCTTTTAGACACACACAGCCATATCAGCTTCCTCCAAGCAGCATAATTGGGTCAGAAAGGAGCAAAACTAAAGCATCCTCCCCGTGGAAAAGTCATCATTTCTACAGCTGATGGAGCCAACTCCCTGGCTCCTGCACAGGGAATAATTCAGAAGCAGGATATGGGAGATGAGGTACTGCTGTCTGAATGGGCAGGTCAGAAGTTTCTGGTGTACGTCAGCATGTCAGTGTTATGTTACCTCCCCTTGAGGTGAATATTAACTGGTCAACAGAACTGGGATATGATTCATAGCTCCCTAATAGCTAATCAGTGTTCCTTGTGTCAAGCAGATCACAAGTGCAGGAGAGAAACTTCTGCTTTTTTGCATTTCCAAGGCAACACATCATCAGGATAAGCAGTAGAGGAAGTCAGGGCTCTTCAAATGCTTTTGAAGTCACATTTACTTCCCTGACTGCTCTCCTGTTTACTAATGTAGGGAAGTAGTGACTACATATCTATCTTCCCATGTAGCAAATGAAGATTCAGACACTGCTCTTGTATCTGTTAATATTTGCTGTATGCAAAAGTTAGTTTTATTCCATTTGGAACCTCTGTCAGTCCAGAAAAATCACAAAAATATAAATCTGAGAATAGTAATATTGTCCATACCCTGTACTTGCTAAGACTAAAATATATCTGTGTCATTTCAGACATGTTCATCTAATGTATTCATGACATTTCCAGGAAATCCATACCAGTGTTTTACTGCTATGAACATTTTTTTTTTGACCTAACCTGAATGACCTTTGCTGCAGTTAATCCCAAGTCTTCTCGTTCTGCTCATCACAGACATGGAGCCATACATTTATAGAGGGCAATTCAAGAAGGTCACAGAGGACACCCCTCTTTGCAGGAGCTTGTCATGTATCTGAAAACTGTTGTGATGCCTTTTCCTCATCCTCTTCAGTCTACTCTTTTCTAGATCAAGAAGTTGTGGGGTTTTTCCCCCTTTCTACCTATGTCACACTTTCTCAGCATGTATTAATTCTTATTCCTCTTCTCAGTACTCTCTTTAAGTCATCTATTTCTCTCCCAGCCTGGGATTCCCAAGCCTGAACATAGTACTTTCCCCAGTGACCAATGTACAAACTTGTGTAGCAAAACAGGGTTGTTTTCTGGTTTCCACAGGAAATACTCCTCCTTGTTTGTGTATTTGAGAATGACTTCTGCCTTTCTTGTTGTAGCATCACCTTCTTGATGCCTGCTCAGCTTTGTGACACACTGTAATGTCTCATTCCTCTTCAACAGTATGACCAGTTGTCCCACATCCTACATATTTGCAGATGATTATTTTTGCCTGTGTTCTCTGAATGTTCCTTCAAGATGTCTGCTTTTGTTTTATTGTTGTGCTTTTACCCTTCTCTAAGGGTCTCTCTCCTGTCTCATCTTCACCTTCTTAACTAGCTTCTTCCAGCTGATTGGTGATAACCACACCTAGATTGGTTTTTCTGGTGTTTATATCAAAAAAGTTGTCACTGATGCGTGATGAGAACTTGCCAGATAGATAGCATTTGTCCTCCTTATTTTATTTTTCAGCAGGTGCCTCTGAAAAATAAAATAAAGAGATGCCTCTGTAGTTAAAACTCCTTTAACAAGAGAATGAGTCAGGCAGTTTTAAGCTTATTGAACTATCTGAGACTGCTTGTCAGGGAAATGAGAGTTGTATGCTTTAGTATGCAGGCTAGAAAAATCCCTATCTAGTAAATTTGGTAAATAAAAGTCAAGTCATCTCAATACAGGGGTCTGCTGACCTGAAGGAAGCAATGTTTTAGATTAATTACTTAATATTTTAAATATACGCCTTATTTATAAAGTCACAAGATGCATAAAATATATCTTACTCATCTAACACAAATGGTATGGTTCATTAAACAATGTAACGATATAGGGAGCAGAATAAACAAAGTATTTATTTATCTTAAGGTTGGTTCTGTCATTACAAATGCTGCAGATTCTGTTTCTTAATTAACGCTATTATCCTGTGCTGGAAATCACTAGTAAGCCTTGTTCAGCTGGTTCCGGTTTCAAGGTTTATAGTTGATCCCCAGCATATTGCCAGCAGCATTAGTGCTTTCTTTCTGGTATTAGCCAGACTTTCTTCAACTCTAACTTCCTCTGCATATTGGACTTCAGAAGGAACAGTCACATCCTTGACATACAAAGAAGTAACTTCTCTTTTTTAATACTATCCTTCCCAAATAGCTCACACCAATTAATATAAAATCACTTTCACTTGAATAGTTTCTGTAAGTCTCGGTTATGCTTATCAATTCATACTCTTATTCTGTATTAAAATTTTTTACATCTTCTTTTCATTAGACATATAAGGCACCAATACACATAGCAGGCAGCTAACCAGTGCTGTTGCTAATCCCAGTCTTCCTTTTTGTTCTTCCTGTGATCTTATTGCCCACATTATTAGGTTATTTTTCTGTTTGGGTGACTGTTACACATGTTTACGTAGGGTCTTTTTCCACCAGTCACCAGATGCAAAGCTAAGCTCCTCTTTACTTGAATACTGAGCCAATCTGCAGAGGAAGTGCTAGAGAGAAGTGAGAGTTCTCCTTTTCCCTTCCTCTCATCTTCCTAGAAGAATGAAGATGGTGATAAATTGAGATGGTAATGTATCATAGCCAGCATAAAAAACAAAACTAGGGACACATAATCCAAGGAAGACAGGAGTCTAGCACTAATATGTTCTCCCTTTATATCATTGTTCACATCATTTATCAACTAAAAAAAAACCTTGAAACAAAACACCACACACACACAAAAAACCCATCTGTTGATTCAGAACTTTGGTTCTAGTCTGACATTTTCATTATGAGAATTTTCAGGTGAAAGAAGTGGGGTTTTTTTCTCTGAAAATTTTTAAAATTGCCTTTCTATGGAGCAAAGGCTAAAATTAAACTTGTAATATTTAAAAAAATAAATATTGTTAGAAAAAGTAACATTTAATGCAACAGATCAATTCATATTATTCCATTAAAAAATAAATCTATTTTTCACATGTCACCAGTAGAATCTAAGTATTCTGAAGGACCTCTGGACCTCACAAAATGAAGTAACACTATTTAAATCTCTCTTACATTTAAAATATTGGAAAACTTTAGCTTAATAAAACAAATTAAATTAAAATGAATTCTGTTAGAAAATACTTCAGGGTAAAAAAGTTAATGGTCAAAGTGGGGAAAAATAAATTAGCAGAATCAAAATGGTTTGTTGAAAAATTAGTCTTGCTACATAAAATAAAATTAAATGTAAGGGAAAGAAACACAGAAGAGTAGTAGAAAGACAATGACAGTATGTGACTACAGGGGATTTTGTTTTGTTTTGCTTTCTTTCTGCCCTTTTATAAAGATTAGTGACTAAATCTTAAAACCTGTTCTTTAATTTTGGTATTGGATACAATTTTTCCTAAAGATCAGGCTACTCTTTAATTGCTAGTGCTCAAATCAAAACAAATACTTAAATCATGTTCCTTTGTGACTAATATATAATATTAGCATGTTTGGACAAATCAATTATTCCATGCACATGTATGATTTGAAGTGTAATCTGTTCTGAAACTACATTTTCAGCAACCAGTCTCAAAGGAAAAGCTAATTATGGATTGTGAACTTTCCAAATAAGGCTTAATGCTATTAAAGAGATTTACTTGATTAGTGTTTAAAGATATATTAGTGGGGTGAAATTCTTTTCAGATTTATCTAAATGAAAGGGTATCAGTGTTAGCAAGAATAGAACTTTGTTCACTAAATTTTCAAATCTATTGAGTTTATCTGCCTATCACTCTGACTGAGAATAACTAAACCTATCCACATAAATGTTTATTTAAAATATTTTATAAATGTAATGGTCTTCAATCTAATATTTGTACATATATATAAATGTGTCCATATGAGTGCACACTTAAACATATGCAACATAATAACAAAATAATATTCAATCTTTTAATCTTGTCTATTAGAGTATATATATAAATTTGTATTTCTTATACTTGATATTTTTAGATTATATGTAAAAATAAATCACATAAATAACACACATTGTAAGAAGGAACTTTTTTTTTTACTTGCATAATCTATATTTAGTTTTAAATTTTATTATCATGCTGCAGTTTTGGTATATATAGTTGCTGTGGCTGAGAAGACACTTTCCTTAAAGCTCAAGTTTTCATGTGTGTTTCATATTTCAATAAAATATCCTTTACCATGAAGTATCTGATGCTTCTTGTTAATCCAGAAGTTTACTTTAAAATTTAAGTTGTGTTCCCACCTGGTTATCTTCAGTTTTGAAAAAGATGCCTTGTACACACAGGTGTGCTTGTCGACTGGAAAACAGCATTGCTGAAACAGAATCAAAAGGCTCCATGTTTGATGTCTCCTTGTGCTTCCAGAACAAATTCCACTTAACAAGCAAAAGGTTGTTTTGGTTCCCTCTGTTCTCTGTTTCTGCTCATCTCTCATTTTTTTTCTTGTGACCACTGTTACTTCCCTGTCCTATCTTCTTAGGATACTTTTATTTTTTAACTTCTGAGTATAAGATGTGAAACCTTAATATTTTTAAAGTGCTGTTCAATGAATTTTGAGCTTAAAAGTGTAGATCTTTCAAGTCTGAATCTCTTTTGAGGTACATTTTTTGACTACTAGAAGCTAGAGACATACTTTTTAGGCATGTGTGTTTGTTAATGTACACCTGGAGATATGTGTTAAGTTAGCACTATTCCAAAGAGGAAAGCTAAAAGAACATAAACCTCTATATTTTAATAGTTTTTAATTTTCTTCTGTTGTGTATCTCATCAGAAGAGCATTAACTTTTTTTTTTTTTTAATCTTATGGCTATTCTTTATTTGTTCCAGACCAAAACTGAACCTTGAATTGAACTCTGCAGGGTGAGAGAGAGAAAAAAGTTATAAACAACAAACAGTGCAGGCCTCTAAATATTACCTAAGATTGCTTTCCAGTGTCATGATTTTATGACCCAATATCTTCCAGCCTGCCAGACCCAGGAAGGATTGCCATCTCTCATTGCAAGGGGAGACTCTCCTCTTTCTAATGTGATAAAGCATCCATTCGAAGTCAGATGGCTCATGAAATATTGAAACTTAAACCTGTCACTTATCCAGGACTTAATATTGACTGTCCTGCATATCAGGCCAGTGTAGTTCTCTCTCTCATTCCTTCACCACTGGCTCTGAACGCTAGCTATATGGAAGGGGGAAAAAGAGGGACATTCATATTTGGAGAGAAAGGAAAAGCTACCTTATAGAGGGCTCTGAAATTTCTTTTGACAAATTTTAAAAGTTCATTTTACTCAGTGTCTCTGTATTCTTATTATCAGAGATGAATAGCATATAGCTTCTTTTAAAATGATCTTCAAAAACAATGCAGGAATTTTAGAGTCTTTTTTTTTCCCTACAGGATAGAGCTATAGTTTAAAAAAGGAAGGATAAAAGAATAAACTTAAAAGTCAGGAGTTCAGCTGAGAGACAGTTTGTGTATTTAACAAGTTTATGCAAATCTCAAGAGGATCAGTTAGAGGCTTTTTTTTTTATTATTATTGTTACATTTAAATGATGAGTACATTAAAATGTGCTGAAAGTAGTTCTGTTAATTTATGCATTACAGGCTTCAAAAGATTTTCTGTAAAAAGAAAAAACGTTTCCCATTCATGTCAGAAAAATAATTTAACTGTATTCTCCTACAGTAACACAGCTGATAGTAATCAAATGGCTTAATGTCTCCAGAGGGCTCTTTAGGGAACTTAATAGAATGTTTTATGTCCATCCTGTTAACACTGGACTCGTGTTCACATCAGGAACTTAACCAAATAATCATTCTTTACCAGCAGTTTTAGCCATTCACTGGGTAAACACACCAGGGATTAACAGGAGTCTATACTTAAAGATGTGGGTAGACATGACAACTTCAGGGTAAAACTGAATCACCTGTAGAAGCAGGACCAGAGAAGTGTTTGTTCTTCCACTTGCAGGGAAGAACAGTCTTTTTATCAAGGTACTGATGCAATTGTGCTGAAAAGATTCAAATACAGTAAAAGTTCAGGAGGTTGGTATCCAGATTTTTTTTTTGTAAGTTTTTCCAGGTCTCTGTGTCTCAAAGCTTTGTCTAAAAATGAGGCTAATTATATTTCTTTTCTAGGCCATATTTGAACAATTAGATTATCCAAGAAAGGACAACCTCAATAATTTTGACAATTCGAGCACAGTGAGAGTTTTGTACTCTGTTCTAGTTTCAAGAAACTCATGTGATAAAAGTTAATAACAGCAGAACTGTTATGGTTAAAATGCAGAGAATATAATCTCTGGTACTGTCATTATACATCAAAGTTTATCTCCTTCAATAAACATTAAATCACAGAAATCTAAAAATAAATCAGTATCTAAATGTTATGTATTCTAAATTTGATAATGTATTTATTGGTCTCCAGTTATTAAATAATTATATATTATTCTAATGAAGTGTAAGGAAACTAATAAAAAAGTAAGCATCTAGCTGGCTAAACATGTATTTATCAAGTAGTCTTTTAATAATCTGTCATATTTAACAATATATAAAACCACATCCCTGACTTCTCGTTAGACTGTAAGTCAGTACTTATGTATCTACACACTGGGTACAGAATGGAAAAAAGTTGCTGTGATGCCAGCCAAACATTTGTGGTTTAAGGATACAGTATTGGAAACACATTAACTATTATGTGACTTTCAGAAATTACACTTTATCTAGCTATTATGTGATGTTAGAAACATTATTCTTTCTCGAGAAGGAAGTGTTTACAGTTATTTACCTGTACTAAATAATTTCTAGATTGTAAGGAAAGAAGAAAAAAAAGATAGAAGCATGATTCCACCTCATGCTAAAGGTACTTTTGTAGGTGCAAATTGTCTTTGCAAAGTCCCTGCTTTCAAAATATGTGGCTCTAAACTGCTCATGTCTAGACCTAAAGGTACAGATTTAGCTTCAATTCAAGCATAATTTGCTTTTATTCCAAGAGCAGGAAGACATGGAGGAGAAGGGTTCATAGCCATACTGATGGGGGAAAGGGCTGTTGGAAGACAAGCACAGAATATGTTTGGGAAGGGAGGGCTTGGGGAGCATATGGGATGCAGGAAGTAGCTGAGATGGAATGGGGAATGGGAAAAGGTTAAACAGCACAGAGAGCAGGAGCATAGTGAACTGGAACCTTTCTTTGCAAAATCTCAGCCTTGGTTTATTCAGCTCTGCTAGGAAGAGATTCCCTTAGAGACTAACTACAACGTGATTCTCCCTTTTGCCCTTCCCCATCTGCCCTCAGCAGCTCCATAGCTCCTCTCCCACAGACAAAACCTTTTCCACTGTCACTTCAGCTAAAGCAGAAAAAAAATTGTCAGCCATACTTTTCACTTTTTCATCTCTTTAGCTCCAGCTCATCTCAGGTATACCTAATATTGCTAGTGGGGGAAGAATTTTATGGAGGTGTTTGGTTTGCAAGTAATAGCTTTGATAATTTGCATTCCTATACCTTAGGTAGGTTTAGCTTTGTTGGAGCTTTTTTGTTTGTTTATTTGTCATTAAAAGGGCATTTGAGCATATCAGCCAGGTGAGTTTCTTAGAACATGTGTATATCTAGATGATTAAATAAATGATGCATAGATGTTCCTTGGCCCACTAAGATTATGCTTTAGTACAAATGCCTGTTGTGTGGCAAAGGCATAATAAAGTTTTAGCATGCAGCACAAGATTAGTTAAAAGAAGGTACGATTGGCATACTCATGACTCAAAGAAGCCATTGCTTAGGTTTTTTAATTTACTGAAGCAGAAAGAGAAATGAACCAAAAAAAATCTCCCTCAATACAAAAACAACTCCCAAAACCCAAACCCAGCCCTTTGCCTCGTAATATTTTTACTAAGGCACACAAGGAGACAGCTATTCTGTGAGGGTGGATATGTGTGTGTGGGAATACATAACTGCTAATACCTCACAGGTTTAGGAGAGCATGTACATACCAGACTGTGTTACAGTTGTCTGTGTGTACAGAGGGACAACCTGAAGTCCCCTTTAGCTGTTGCTTTAGCAAATCCATATCTTTTTAATTCGATGCAGCCTTCCCTTCCTCTGCTAGTTAAAGTTCCAGGAAGCTGTTCACTAGGCATATAAAAGGAAATGTCCTTTTATCAGCTAATAATGTCTAGCAACTCTAATCAGCTGGTGCAGTAATATATTAACACCCAGTAATTTACTTTTTTTGTAGAATTTATTTTTTCTGCATATCACAATAGCTGTGTTCCTCTTCAGAAGTGTCAGGGAGCTTCTGCACTCCATTTGAGGACTCTCCAACCTTCTGACTGCCTACTCATACAATTAACAATGCCATGTCTCACCTCTGACCTTCTGAAAAGATTACATTCCTTTCTCTTTCCCAGTTTTTTAGCATGTTTATTCCCCTTCTTTCCACTCATTTAACCTTTAACTAGCTCCAAGATACACTGCTTAATTATGATCATGGTAGCAGGTGACCTGAGGCTTTTCTCTGGTTAACAGGATTGACCTTTACTTGATTTGCCTCCATCTCACTGTTTTTGACTACCAGGCCTGCAGAGGAAGTGAAGCAACTTGTTTTGTTAAAGCAGGGAAGAAAGAAATAATAGAAATAGTAATAATAATGAAAAATATCAGCCTGTAAATTATTTCCTGCTGCTTTCACAGCCTTCTTCAGTTGTAGTCATCCTTAATTACTCCCTGCAGGCTGACTGGCTGAACAGCAGTAATGTGAGAAACAGCCCACAGAGGGGAGTGAGACTGGTGTTTCATGTTTACCAACCATCATATATGTTATGGCTAGGGAGCCCTTTCAGCTCTGACAAGGTGATGCTGCTTAGTAGTATCCAATCTGCTCCAAGTCTGGTGAGTACATTGACAAGTGGCATTTACAAAGGCTAAAGAAAGAACTGTAAAAATGAAAAGGATATAGCAAATGGGAAGAAAAAAAAGACTACAAGCATGGTTTTCCCAAGTCACTTTACTTTTGTACATAAACAAAGTGCTTGTTAAAAGGAAGAAAAAAAAATCAAAACAAACAAAAATAGGAGTTCTGTCAGATCAGAGTTCTGTATGAAATTTCACTGTATCAGATTCCACAGGCTGGATGTTGCAGTTGAGACAATGAAAGAGGAGAGAGGCTCCTGTCTGGTTTGCATTTGGTTTTTTACATAGCAGTTGTGTCATTATGGCTTTTCAGTGCAATGAGGTAATCTCCTAATTTAAAAGGTTATCAGTATTTTTGCATGGTACATATAATTATTAATCCCTAATGTCATGATCTGAATTTCTGTGATTTGGATTATGCTTCCTGAGTTTAGAATATCTTGCCTGCATTCATGATAGGAAACATTTGCATATACCTATGTAAAATGTTTAGGTGGCCTACATCTCTAACTGAAGCCAGAGGCTCTCTGAAGAAAAAAAACCCAAACAGGTGTCTTAAAAAGCCCCTGAAAACTCTAGGGATATACACTGTGGTTTCTTTCTTGGTTTGGAAAGCTTTGTTGAAAGAACAGTTTAATTAGTGTGAGATACTCACAGACCTAACATTGCATGCAGCTTCAGAAGGCATCCTTTGAAGCAGGTCTTTTTGAAATACTGAGAATGCTATGTTCTGTTTAGAAGGAAATGGGAAGATTGAATACCAAGAGATAGTGTTTTACATTGAATATTTTGTACATCAGAACATATGGTACAATGGAGATTTTAGAGTGGTGGAAATGCAATTACATTAATAAAATCATGTCTCTGTGCTAATTGTACAAGGAGGTTCAGATTAGTAGAATAACCTTCTATTTAATATATTCATGATGTGTGTTGACACTTGAACAAGAAATAGTAACCCAATAAGGGGCAAAACATATGGTTCAAAGATTCTTGTGAGAAGCTAAAGGAGCATTTTTGTGTACTCTAGGCAATATCCCTGGAAATCTGAACCAGAGCAAGGGAACTGTCAACAGAAGTGCCAAGAAAGTGGCACAAGATTGAATGAAATCTAATCTTGGTTCATAAACAGTAACTGCAAGAGTTATCTTTTGTTGAAAGCTGTTCTCTGCTCTTGTAGTAGTTCTGATTCAATTTTGATTCATTTTTCTGTCTCCTACAAATGCTACTTAACTTAAAAGAACAGAATTAGAGCCATTAACATTAATCACAGGTGATCCAAAAAGGAAACCTAAACTATTATTGTGAGTCTTGAAATGATTCAAAAGTAATGAGATTTTCTAAAATAATCACTTTGAGACCTTTCATTTGCTATAGTTTTTTTTGTTTTGGTTTGTTCTGGTTTTTTGCTTTTGAGGAAAACAACTGGATCCAAAACCATAGGAATTCTCTTATAGGTCAAGTCCCATCTTAAATATGTATGTAGAAAGATCCCAACTTTTCTTCCTTTGGGAATTCCACCTGCAATGGTTATTGTCTTTCATGTTTTGTATATCATCGCTCCCCATTCTCTTACACACTCATCTGCAGCATCAGCAGTGCTTCTCTCTAACTCTTAGAGATGTAGTATCTAGTCTGTATTCTCCTCTCCCCTCTGCCACAGGTCAAAAAGACCACATTTGGCATGTGGTCATGAACAGTGTTAGTGTAATTGAGAATGAAAGATGGTAGCCATAATGAGTAAAGCTTGACAGCTTTGTATCACCCTTTCATAAAACAGACAATGAAATACTCCACAAATGCCTAGGTTTATGATAATGAGAATAATGACAATTAGCAGCACTGAAGAAGTGTAGTCTCAGATAAATACGGAAAGCACTCTGCCAAGAATAAGGAAAAGGAAGGAACAATAATACAAGTATTTTTACTACAACAGTTAGAAAGCCTAAAGTAATAATAAAAAAAGCTAGGGGTCAGAAGAAAGGTCAGATGTTATGTTACAGCAACCCCTTCCAACACTTCTAACAGCATAACAAAGAAGTGAAAATCTTGACTTCACTGGAGTCCTTGAGAAAATCAGACTGTCCAAGTGCCCCAGGCAGTCAAGTTTTCCAGAATAGCCTAAGTAGAGGGCAGGTGGGGACCAGAGGGCACAAGGGAACAAGCTTTATTCATTTTTTAGCTATGCAGCTGTCAGGGCATGAATTAATATTACTTACATTTAGCTGGTTTTTTAGCACATTTTTATTTGCAAATAATAATTTTGTTTTGCTTAGTTGATGGTCCTAATTCTTGGAACAATTTGTGACAGCTCTTAAACATGTGACTGCTGGGAAAAGAGAAGCCTTTAAATGATCTCTAAGCAATTTAATTTGATGTTATTGATCTACATTTTTTAATTGATTTGAACAGCATTAAAGAAGCAGCATTCTGTATTTTGCCATTTGAATTACTGTCTTGTTACTGTACTGAAGTCTAGACACTGTCTCAGTTTCCAAAGGGCACGGGTGTCTCTGATGAAGTCCTCCCACAGAACAGTACTGTTTGCTTCAGAGTGAGATATTTTTTGCCTGTTCATTACTGCTTCTTTGATAACTTCATCTGCACAGTCACCAACTAAAATTTACCTGCTTTTATAGTGTCTTACATTTACTGCTATGGTTTCATACTGATGTATCCTTGGAGATCATTCAGACAGATAACAAAACCAGGCTGCCAGTAGAAGTGGCTCTTGCTTGCTATCTAGCCCAAGTTCAGGGAAGCCTCTCCACACCAGCAGCGGGGTGGGTGCCAGCCCCAGCCCCATCTGTTTGTCCTGGAGCAGGTTACAACCCTGTAACTGGACACAAAACCTGCCTCTCCTGACCAGCCAGGCAAGAAGAGTTTTTTTGTCCTTCAGATCAGTCCTGCCCAGAGCTAGTACCCAGGAGCACCCCAAAACCGACACGAGTGTTGTCTTTACAGGGATGTAAGCCTTTTTTGGTGTGCTGAATCACATCAGGGCTGTCCTGGTGCTGTGGTATCACACGTGAAATCACATCATGGGGCTAAAGCCTACCAGACCTGCTGGTTTTTGGGCAATTCAGTATTATCCTTTATTCATTTTTCATAAAATTCCTGTGGACTATAGGGCTGTGTGATAGTGTTTGGTGGTAGAAGCATTCCCATCACCTCCTGCAACATGAGTTCTTCCACAAGATATCGCTATAGGGTGATAGGCAGGATTTCTCCATATACAAATTTAAAGTTACATGAACTGTCTGTTGTAAATCTAACAGCATAGGGCGACTTGGTTCTAAAGGTGACTTTGTAATTTTAAAAAAAAGTTTAAAATTTATGAATAACATTTTTAAAAATAAGACTGTGAGACACAAATTTTCATAATGCCCTTTTTTTTTTCTGTCTCTTTTTCTTTTGAAAATCCAAGCCATTGTACAGGATTCTAGAAATATCTGTTAATGCAATCCTTCTTTTTTCCAGACACCGTATTTCTTTTTAATTTTCTTTCCCTCTGGACCTCATCCAAAATTCCTTTAAATTAATGGAAAAATTTCCCTTGCCTTCAATGAGCTTTATAAAAGTGATCCAGTATCACTTACTACTGACTTTTCATTATCTTTCTAGCATTTCTCATTGTCATCTTTTTATATCTCTTTTTTGATTTTTCTGAGTTCACGTATTCCTCAGTTCTTCTAAGTAAGAAGGCTTTTAAACATGAGAACCGTAAGTATTATGCACATTATGAAGGACACGTATCAAACAAGAACCAAGGAGTCTCAATACTTAAGGAAGGCAACAAAACCTCAAAATGGAATTAAACCACATGTCTAACAGTACTCTTATTATCGTTAGGTTTTCTAGTGACACTAGGAAGAAAACACAGGAGTAGTATGTGATGGTCAAGGAGATTTTCAAATCTATACATTCTCTGGTGTGTTTAAATGATTATTTTTATATTGATTTATTTTCATGAGAAAACACTGTTAGATGCATTTGACAGAATGCAGGGGTTGTTATCTTTACAATGAGAACAGAGATTCCTTGGTTAAGGAATTAATTTTTACTTGCCTTGAATGATCATCATTCTTCCTGTTCACATTCCTTTACCCTTCCCTCTTCCTCCTTATCCCTTTTGTTTTCCTTCTTTCCTCCTTTTCTTTCCCCTTCCTTTTCCCTTTTTCTTGCATTTTCTTTACACTATTTATGTATTTAAATCACAATTTGCTGACAAAATGTTTGAAAAAATATCTTAATGAAGCAAAGAAAGAGGAAAAAAACAAAACAAAACAAAACAAAAGTGAAGGCACAAGAAGGCATGGTAAAAGTAGCATCTGCCATTATACTACAAGCAGGAAGAGTTAAAATTGTCAAAATGGAGCATATGGACAGCATGGTATGTTGTCACCAGAACATGGTGTTAATTAAAGCAAACATAAAAACATAATCTATTTGTAAAATGGTAATGCTTTAGAATATCTACAGAGTCTGGTTTGTTTTTTGTTTTTTGTTTTTTTAACATGTTGAGAATCAAGGATTTTTCAGTGACAAATTTTGGGTGCTCTGAGCAGTCTTTAGTCACATAGGTTAATTAGCAGCTTCACATTTTACATGAACGAACATTTTCAATTCTTTATATTCCATATTTATCTGAAAAGCCTTTCATGCAAGTTGGGCCTTACTTTGTAAGCTCCTCGGGACATAAGTACTTAGTAAAAGAGTGATTCTTAATAACATTAGTTCTATATTTTTTAAAAGGTTTTTTTCTCATGAGGTGGAGTTCTTCAGGATCACACCCCAATGAAAGAAATCATATCACTGAGAAGAACTTGCCAACATTAATAAAAAATAAACTAGTACTACTTAGCTATAAGATTTATATAGCAAATATATGACTAATATATTCACATGAAGCTAACTGGAGCTAGCAGAAGGAAATTCAAGACCTGCTGTTCATTCCGAACAACACCAAGATAAGGCCCAGCAAACCCCAACTCCAATAGCCTCTGAGGTAGTGTTTGAAATACAGAGGAAGAGAATTACAGATATATTTCAATAAATGCAATAATAATTTCATTAAATTAAATAGGAATCCTAGAGGTTCATTTAAGATTATAAACTTCTACTGGGGAGAAATGGCAGAAAGACTTTATTAGGATATTACAGCCTGTGATCCCTATATTTTGGTGAATCCTTGAAGACAAGTGGTGTCCCTGAGGGGGTCCATACTGGGACAAGTACTGTTTAATATCTTCATCAATGACATAGACAGTGGGATCGTGTGTACCCTCAGCAAGTTTGTTGATGACACCAAGCTGAGTGGTGTGGTTGACTCACCTCCTGAGGGACGGGATGCCATCCAGAGGGACTCTGACAAGCTTGAGAAGTGGGCCTGCGTGAACCTCATGAGATTCAACAAGGCCAAGTGCAAGGTCCTGCACCTGGGTTAGGGCAATCTCTTGTATTAATACAGGCTGGGGGATGAAAGGATTGAGAGCAGCCCTGCAGAGAAGGAGTTAGGGGTACTGGTGGATGAAAAGCTGGACATGAGCCAGCATTGTGCACTCACAGCCCAGAGAGACAACTGAATCCTGGGCTGCAACAAGAGTGTCCAGCAGATCAAGGAAGGCGATTCTGTCCCTCTACTGTGCTCTGGTGAGACTCCCACTTGCAGGACTGTGTCTACCTCTGGAGTCCTCAGCACAGGAAAGACATGGACCTGTTGGAGTGGGTCTAGAGGAGGGCCATAAGAATGATCAGAGGGCTGGAGCACCTCTCCTATGAAGAAAGGCTGAGACAATTGGGGTTGTTCAGCCTGGAGAAAGAAGGCTCCAGGGAGACCTTATTACGGCCTTTCAATACTTAAAAGATGCTGATAAGAAAGACAGGGAAAAACTTTTTAGCAGTGCCTGTAGTGACAGGACAAGGGGTAATGGTTTTAAACTGAAAGAGGGTAGATTCATACTAGATATAAGGAATATTTTTTTTACAACAAGGGTGGTAAAACACTGGAACAAGTTGCCCAGAGAGGTGGCAGATGCTCCATCCCTAGAAACATTCAAGTTCAGGTTGAACAGGGCTCTGAGCAACCTGATTTAGTGGAAGATATCCCTGCTCATTGCGGGGGGTTGGACTAGATGATCTTTAAAAGTCCCTTCTAACCCAAACTATTCTAGGATTCTATGGTTTTTTTAATGGAATATTGGAGGACAAATAGCTCCTGTGGGTCCTCACTGTCCATAGTCTTTTTTTTTTTTTTAAGAGATGCTGAGCTCAGCATAAAACTGCATGTAACAATCAACTTTTTATGATTTGAAGTTTTCAGGATTCCCCTCATTTTTTCTCATCGAGGTTTTCTTTATAATTCATTGTAGCACCTAGCTGTTTCAATATACCATCACATTTAGATAGATAAACTCTTCTCATAATTGCCACCACATTCTGGAAATATATTTCTGGAATATATGCAGAACATCCCATTTGTGTCATTTGTGGATCTGACATTCAGTGGTATTAGATTCTGTGAAGAGTTTTGCGTTCAGCTGACCCTATTGCTCAGGAAATGGACCACTTCGTTTTTCGATCCCAGAACAGCCATTTGCCTTTTTTATTTGCCTTTAAGACAGAGAGTGGGGAATATTTCAGAAATAGATTACTGTGTTTCTTTGCATAAGCATGAAATCTGCCTTCCTGAGAACTTCGATGTATTCTGTAAAAGGTATATTATGTGCCCTATTTACGTTTGTAACTTTGATTCACACTGTATAAATTAGAAGGCAAAATGTAAAAGACTAAGTGCAAACTGTAGAATGCTTTTTTTTCTCTTTCTATCTAAAGCTGAGGTCTTCTTGAAGTGCCTTTTTTTCATCTTTATCTTGGGGCAGTAGTGCTTATTAGAATATTGGGTAAATCTTCTTATAAACATGCCTTGTCATTTAAACCTTTCTTCTTTCTTTCCCTTGTTGGAAATCTCACTGTAGCCATTTTCTGTTGAGTAATTATTATAGATGCATTAGTAAAGACCAATCCTGAATTTTCCATTTAGTTAGATGCCTGGTCAAACAACAATATTTTTGTTCTCCTTCCTTCCCCGAATATGGGCAATTATCCCATGGAAGCAGCATCTGAAAGAATGACTAGAGAACATTTTTTTTATAGTTAATCACATAAAATCAATTTAATAAACAATTTATAATTTTATTAAGATTATAATCTTTTAGGTGATCATTTGATTCTATAACAAGTCAATTTTTTTAGCAAACATCTCTCACTTTCTCCGATTGTCTACTTTTCCTTATAGCCTCATTCTTTTCCAAATGTTGTCTTGTCTATGACCATTTCCTTAAAATAATTACTCACTAAGCCTTCTGACATGGATCAGAGAAACACAGCCCTTTGTTCTTGCCCCTGCAGTATCCCAGCACCCTGTGTGGCTGAGACTTAATTCTCAGTGAAGGGCAGGTCTTTGTTTCTTTTGGCTTTTTGAGTGATATTTACTCTGAGATATGGAAACTCTTGATCTGTGCCTTTAATCTGAAATGCCATCAAAAAGACATCTCACAATGAAGCAGCCATCTTCTTCATCCAATTGCATGATCAGTAAATAAGTATTTGTATGTCTTAAAAACAAGCCCCACCCATTATTTTGTTGTGTTTTCCTAAATGATATAAACAAAGATGGAAAGAAGTTGTTTTTCTCAGAAAACTATCTTAATTTAACAGTCTTATTTATTACCACCAAACTTGAATGGCATAAGGGAATATAATGACAGACAAATGATCTAAATAATTAATGTTAAACCTCCTACATTATATGACTGAACATCTGCTACATTTACGAGAAGAAAACATTAGAATTTTTATGAGAAGAGTCTCTGTTTATTTGCTGTATCTAATGTTGAGGATCTAAACATACTGGCATGTTTGTGGAGTTTAGCTATTACCCAGTCTCCTTCAGGGCTAGTACTGCAAAGGAAACATGACCACATGCCTTTATTTGTCAGATATGCACATTCTCATTGACAAATACCATATGGAAATTTATGTACATTTTAGGACCCTCAGCTATTGAATTACTCTCACTATAAAATAAAATCATATTCTCTATATTAATTAGCTGAATAAGAGAAAATATAATGGGATATTATCAGAAAACACCTTCAACTTCATCCTGCACAGATTATGACTTTGTGAAAGTGCTGTGATAAAAAATGAAACAAAGTATTTAGAATCTCCACAAAATGGACAGATTTAAAATGCTAAATCAGGTGCTGATGGAAATATTTGTAATCCTTTTCAACAAATATGAAAATCTACCTGTGAAGGGAAAATTAAAGCAGGGTGTAAAAGTAAAAATTAAAAAGAAGCTACCGGCATATATGATTTTTTGTGAAGAACCATAAGTTCTAACATATTGTTGTTTATTAATGATTTGTTATAAACCGTAAAGTATACGGGTTATTATTTATCACTTTCTAACTGAATTTGTCTTTGCCTTGCTATTCTCTGACCAATATTCTAAAGATAATCTTAAAATACATATAACACGCACCTAAACATAACCTTAAATTAAAAAAAAAAAAACAAAAACCACATATTTATTAAAATCAAAGTGTTGAGTTTTTTTCTTTAAATATAGAAACAAAAAGGGGCAAGCAGGTGAGCTATTACAGACACAAATGAAGAAACAAAGTAGGAATCAGGACAGAGTAGGGCTAACCTTTTCACATGACTGTCCACCCCTAACAAAACACTGACAATCCACAGCAACTGATTTCCAAGTGTCTTCTCCCTCTCTTGCTCACATGAATCCTTACAGATCCAATGTCTGGTTTTACTTTGATCTGAGCTTAATGAGGGGATGAAACCCCTGCCAGAACGCAGATACACATTTACAAATTATAGAAAATAACTGTTTATTTCAGAGCACAGCTTTGGCTTCACATTGCTCTAGTGCTCATACTAGCAATCATACACCATCCCTTAATGAAATCTCTCCTGTAGCCCATGTACATTACCAAGCGTATCAGAGGAATTCAGAGCATTACTAAGGGCATCATCCACAAATGTATTTGATATACATGAATCCTGGCCTAAATCATAAATCCTCCTCTGTGTATCCTAAAATTATAGGCATGTTTGCATTGGCACAATTACAGATTTTAAAAGATAGCTTAAGACCAGTTTATAAAGATTATGCAGAATTTCCATGCAACGCTTCCTGAAATTTTCTGGGCTTTAAGACAATAAAGCATAAGTTAATGATTTGAATGTGTTTTTCTGCTGGGTGGTTAGTCCTGAGATACTGCAGGTCTAACAATTCTGTAATGATACATAAGCTTTTTTTCAACATTTAGTATTTACCCATGTCATTTTTCTTAATTCCATTAATCTGTTCACTGCTTTCACACTCAGTTACCAAAAGAAACTGAAATGCTAAGATGAATATTTTAATTTTAAAAAACTACTAAGAACAGAAAACTCAGTGTATATCAAGCATAAAAATTATTTGCATCATTTAGAACCCAACCCATTTTCTGGTATTGTCACCAAGTTAAACAGATATTTACCATTTGCATTCTATGAATAAAATGTCCCCAAAAAAAAATTCTGAATGTACTGTTAAAGAAAAATCTTGTATTTTCCCCAGAATCTGAAAAAATCAAAGATGACTAATAGGAATTGGAGCAGCAAGTTCTCCAGCTCTTACATATATAGGTCAAATGTTGTCATGGATTGATAGAGAAGGAACACATTTCTTTCTGCAATTTCCCTTTACTCAGCAATAACTTTATAGCTGAGTGAGCAGAAAAATACCCGTTTTATATGGAAAATACAGTACTTCCTTTCCTTGTCTTCCTTCCCAATTGGCTATTAAATGAGAATCTGTAATAAACCTCCTCAGCAGTCTATCTGTGGCAGAGGAGTTGTAAGAAATTACACTACTGTACAAAATTAACAGGAAATCTAAGGTTTTGTGGTTTTATAATTTTCCCCCTGACCTTCTAAAGACACATGTATAACAATTTTTTTTATTTTGTTAACAGTGAATATTTACAGTTCACCTACACTTCTACTTCATTTTGTCAAGTTACAGTGGGTTGCTGTTTGGACTGGAATTAATCACAGAATTAGAGTTGGGTTTTTTTATTTCCATGACCAGCAATGGACCACTAGCTATCTATTGCCAGGTTGTACAAGCCATTTCATTTACACGATGACATATGAGAGCTATAAGCTTTCATTAAAAAGGAAATTTTAGAGTACCATCTTTTTTCTTTTTCTGTGCAAAATTCTTATTTAAATAGTTTCAAATTTATAGAATAATGTAATTTTCTTTCTGAACTCCAAATACATCCAAAGCAAACAGCCCTACAAAAATACAAATCCACCACAAGTAATTAAAAAATCTAGACTATTCTATGAGTTCATGTTATTGTAGATGTAGAAACAGGTCAGGTTAAATGTGCACGCATCCAGTGGAATAAATAGGTATATGCTGATTTATATCATCATGAATCTTTCTTAACTTTTGCAGATTCCCTTTCCACATCAAACAAATACATGCAGTGCTTCTGAAGGAGACAATGTAAGGGGCAGGGACCAAAAGAAAATAACTGTCATAAACCATTTGAACTTGGAATCACAAAACCAGTGTGAAAATAATGCATATTTGTGAAATGTTCGAGCAAGGATGCACAGGACATTAGTACCCATGGTAAGGTATTTTTCAAATTGCCAGTGTTGTAGAGAGAAGGTTTATCTCAAAAGAAATTATGAAGAGCAGCATTACTGAAGTAGTCAAGTATATGACTACACAAAAAATAACAGCTTCAGAAACATACATCGTTTTACGTGCCTTTTACTACCGGAAAACCACTAAAGTTAGGAAGAGTAAGGTGGATTACCATCCTGCTTGTGTATCAATACAATTATTAATACATTCTTATTAGCACTTTAAGAAATAGAAATATTTCAAGTATTAAAAAAATCCTCTTAATTCTTCTGTCATAAGCTTTCTCAACATCAAAGAGGCTGAGCATTAAGCTAAGTATGGCTTTATGTGACCCTAGATCTTGTGGGACATGTAGGAATTCAAATCTGTTTTGCAATGTGCATTGTCCTTCTTGCAGAACCCTTGTTCTGCAGCCAACACTGACAGCTGGTTACTTGTCTTGCCATGGTCTTTGCAGAAAGCTTGTTGTAGGTGGGTCCCTCAATGGAGATTGGAGAAATGGCCATGAGCACAGTATGTTTGGGCTATTTTTCTAATGATTTCCCTAACCTTTCTTTAAAAAAAAAAAAGAAAAAAGTTCTTCATAGCCCTAGGGGCCACTCAGGTGAGAAGGCAGCACAAGGCTTTCACTTTTGAGATGACATGGGCCCTAATTCTGCCTTTAGTTATATTTGTGTATGTGTTTTGACCTCAAAAGAGTTTCCTATACAAGGATCAAGGATGTGATTTGTCAATAGCAGAAACAGTATGAACTTAAGTCTTCATTAAGTCCTCCAGGCGCTTAATGTTCCTGGCAAACTTTATCTATTAGTGACTTCAATCGGGGGGGGGGAAGGGAGGGGCGAAATCGAATCAAATAATTAATTTCAGAAACACTGGTGCCTGCAATCAGGTGGCCTACTGTGCTGTTTTTAAACATAAAGATAAAAATTTTGCATTTATAACAAAAGCCCAGTTGATCTGAAGATCAACGACACATCAAGACGCATTGGAGAATCACAGTGCAGTGACATTTTTACAAAGACACTCCAGATAATAACTTCTTAAAGCATGAGATTATGCCATGATCAAAGGCCTTCACTGCAGTGAAAGATCAGGAGAAGCAGCAATCAGAAGGGGGGAAAAAGAGGCTGAGGGATTTAAAAGGTGATTGGAGCAACTTGGTAAAAGAAGGATCAATATCAGCTGAGGGAGAAAAAAAAAAAGCAGGAAAGAGCACTGAGTTATTCAGAATTACTTTTCTGAAGAGAAACAGGACTAGCAAATTGTCTACTAAACAGAAAAAAGATTAGCACTGAATGAATCTTCATCCTAAGAGATCAAACTGGCTGTAAGGCTACTCTTATACACATATTCCTTACACAGAACACTAAATAAAAAGGAAAGGTTTGAACACATACTGAACATTCAGTGACTGAAAGGAGTTGGACAGAAAACAAAGTGCTTTATTTCCTTCAAAGAGTATGCCGTCTATTCTTACAAATTTCAGCAAGTCACATCTGCCTACCAAAAAGTTCAAGTATATTGTTCAGAAAAAAACCCTTTTTTAAATTATTTTCCAAGGTTATAACCTGGAAATGTTTTCCAACCTCTCCTCAGGGTTCACTTGCACATTTTCAAGGTACGTTTTCCCAGTGAACTGATGCCTATGAGGGATTATATTTAAGTAGACAGTTCAAACTCTTGTCCCTGCTGCAATCTCAATTTCTTCTTATCCTCTTGTTATAAGGAGATACCAGTAGTTACAAACTTCCCATTACAGTGTGTTGGTCAGCAAGAACATGGACATTAATGTTTATTAGCAAGCTTTTTAGCAGAGTAGTAGCTAAAGTGGTGTAAGCTTTAAAACTCTCCAGTGCCAGCTGGAGAATCAGAAAATGTGTATGAGGCTTTAATTAACTGTAAAATCTGAAGTGAACTGCATTGCACGATACCTGGGGATTTCAGTGAAGAGCGTACATATGTTCTCTCTGCTAATTGAAGATGAGCTGCATTTTAAGGGATTATATCCCCTGAGGTCACAGAGACAGAGAGCGTGGAAGATAGGAGAAGAATTTTAAAGGCCTAAAGTAAACTTTCTATTAATGGTCTGCCCTTTGCAAGCAAAATGTATTAAGAGTTTATCTTTAAGCTGATTTACTGCATGTTGTGTAAATTTTATATGAAAATGGGAAGGTGTCACAAAAAGGAAGTTTATATTCCTAGTCATAAAATAGAAAAATTGAAAGGCTTCTTATAGTTCTGTGAGAAGGCTCATACTTTATTTTTTCTTTTTCATTAAGCACTGAGAACTTTTTGTTGTTGTTGTTGGCTTTTAAGAAGTTACAGAAGTAGATTAAATAAAAAAGGAACTAATCCTGGCTGTATACTTATCTAAAATGTAGTGGACAATTACAACACTCTAGTGGCAGGGTGGTACTGAATTGTCTCTTTCACAGATGCACAAAAGCTAGCAGATTGCACGGGGATTTCACCTTGCAGCAGGGACAAATTATAGTACATTGTCCCAAAAGGGGTCTTAAAGCCCTCAATTTTTAGTAAGAGATTCCAGCCCTCTCCTTCTTTCTCCTGCTCTCCAATCCCACACTTGGCCATTGGCCTGTTAAGTCACTTCCTATATTATATGTTATTTCATACATTGCTATGTTAAAAAAAAAAAAAAAAAAAAAAAAAAAAGGAAAGTGAAAAAACTGAGTGTCTCTGTATGTTCAGCACATAAAATATTGAATACAATCTGAAGGAGAAGCTGCTTACATTTCCTTTGTATGAAGTATGTGAGACATAGAAGATGAACAAATAAAACAGCTCATATAATATTTAGCACAAGAGACTCTGAGGAGGTTAATGAGCAGGTTTCTATTAACTTCAGCAATGTTGTACAGCACAGGACCTGGTACCTAACCTACAGACTCACAACAGAATTATTTTGGGTCAGGTTTCTTAATTGTAAGTGAGAAAGGGAGAACTAACATGTTGTGGACACTCATAGTGCGCCATGCATTACTGCTTTTCAAACACTCAACAGTCACAAGTATTCCCAGTCCTCCTTTCTTCTAGGCTTCTTTATGAACATTCAAACTTTGATGTCATTCCTGTTTGCTAAGGCCTACATTTTGCTGCTTGTTAGTGTTATTGCTTTTTACCTTTTGCCTGTATAATGGTGGTTTGACAGATAAATCCCATAATAAGTAAACCTGACTGTTAGAATTATAAGATCTTTTCTCTGTAATTTTTTATTTTTAATATAACTGACACCTGCTGACTGGCTGGCCATGTAATTACCTCTTTCATTGAAGTACTACCTCTGGAGTAGTTCTCCTCTATCTTTTGTTCTTTTCTACCTTTGAACCACTCACAGGGTCCTGTCTGCCCTTCTTAGTTACAGAAAAAATGTCTCCTGCTTTTCAGACATGTGGTGATTTTGGTATGCAGCTTGCAGGGCCAGCAAAGCGAGACACTGCTGTACTAGACAACTGGAGTTTGGCAGTTGCTGAACTTGGGAGCATTTTTCATTCTTTGCATCTCATTTGGAGGAGGCAGGATATCCTTGAGCATCAATGACTCTGTCAGAAAGCAGGGGCATATTTACATATCATTTGCATACTGTAAATAGTTGTGTTCTCCTCATGAATCTTGCATAAAACCTGCACATCATCTGGCATAATATGCCAAACAGAAAAGTTTGCTTAAGTTTCATTAAAAAACAGAATTTGGATTAAATGTTGACATGCTGAACATTGTTCTACAATCAAAAATATCTCTGTTTGTGTAGGTATTTAGATTATGGTAATATCACAATTATAATAAGCGGTTAAACTTTCCAGACACTGAGAAGGTACAATCCTTGCTGACTTGAAAATTCTAAAACAAAGTTAATAAAAATTCCTACAAGGAGTTTTAAAGAAAATAACACCCAAGCATAGAAACTGTAATTCATAAAATCAAGACAAACCTCTTTTTGACAACTAGTAATTTTTTTTTTATTAAGAAGGGAAAATAAAAATAAACTTTCAGATACAAACCAAGGTTTTGTTTTATGGTGGTTTTATATCTTATACAAAAATCAAGTTGCTGAATGAAAACTTAACTGATTGTAGTAGTTTTCTTATTTGGAAAATAATTTTTATATTTGGCCGTTTAAAAAAATTCTTCAATCCATTTTCCAAAAAGATAACTGACTGTGATATGGGATGCTTAGCACAATTTCTACATATTAAAAATAATTAGGGTTTTTTTCTTATTTTTCTCTTTTTATTGTGTATGTTTTCCAGTTTAATGGATCTATATGCATGTTCTCAGATACAAGAAACTAAGTCTTGAAGTATCCACTCCAAATTGGCATATCCAGGCACTGATTAAAGTTAAGATTGTCTACATAATATTTAATCTGTCCAACCCTGAAGCAAGTTCCTGATTGAAGCTCTGCACAAAGAGTGACCTTCTAGATTTTTCTGTTATGCACACAGATTGCATGACTGTATCTGAGCTCTAATAAGCCCCGAGTAAGACTCTTCTTACTCGGAAGAGTCGTGCTTGGTATCATACTTTACCAACTCACTACATCTTTTTGTTCTAAAAAGTCCAGGTGGAACTGCTAAAAGTGTGTGAAGTCTTAGCAGGCTAAGGGCCATGGTAACCTTTGGCAATAGACTAAAATTAGTTTGCTGAAGCTGATAACAGGTATCTCCCCATTTCTCTGTCAGCACAGGCATAGATTATCTACTGTATTTACTCCAGGGCTGGGTAATAGTAGCATTTTCTACAGTCCACCTTCAGTTGATACCCAATATCTGTTAGCACGCAAAGGCTCACTGTATATTGAAAAAAAACAGAAAATGGCCAAGAGTCTGAATGCACGTTATTGGTTTCACTCCTGAGTTATGCTAGGGTAACATTAAGACATTCCTGCTCAGATACAGAAATGGATCCTACTTTACTAAGGAAAGAAGTGTTTTTAAGTTCCTATGCTTTGGCATTGTATAGCTTGCCCAGCTATATATTTTTTTCCAGTTAAGGCTATAGTTAAATGCCAAATTACTTTTCTCTTATGACAGCAGAATTTCTCCCTTCCAGCCAGTTCCACTTTCTGTAAAGAACCTGTAATTCCAAAACTGTCAGTTCTCACATTACTGCTATAAATATCATAAAGCCTTGAGTATTTTTTTTAAAACCTCCTGTTTTTTGTTGTTGTTTTTCATAATCAATATTCTTATAAAACATGTTTACTGACTTTCTGCATATGTTTCAGTCTTGGCTAGTGTTGGTGGTGTGTGCTTTGAAAAGAGGATAGAGGGAGAAGACAGACTAAAGAAAATATGGTAAAAACAAACAAAAAAAATTCAGAAGAATGCTAGAACCAAATTATAATGCAATGTGTTGGAAACCAAAGAAAACAAAACAAAAATACATAAAGAAAATTATAACACAGTGTGAAGCAAAGCAGTATAAAAGAAAAAACCCTATGCTTTCAGCTACACAAATACCGTGAAACTCATTTTAAGAAAAATCCCTTTTTTTTTTGTAAAAGAAAACTTTTGGGTTCTCCTCTATTTCTACCCTCTTTATTTTTGCATGATGCATTCTTCCTTTATTTGCAGCCCTAGGTGCAATTTCTTAAGAAGTGAACACTGAGGTTTTGAAACAGACATTTGATTCCAATGCCTGAAACTTTAAAGGAGGCACAAGTGTCATCTCTAAAATCATGTAAATTAGCAGTCCTGGAGGTGCAAGGGGAGAGACATATGTGCTGGAGAAAATAAGAGGCAGGATTAGGACTGAGAGTTTTAAAGGGGAAATGAGTTGTGGATGTTAATTTGGAAGAAAAAAATAGATGAGGAACAGCAGTATTTAAAAAATGAACTAACAGTCCCAACATGAACAGGCAAGAGAGCCGTTATTGGGAGTGGAAAATAGATTCATACTGCAGAGTACACCAAAGGCAGCAATCCTAGCTTGTTACAGCAGTAAGGAGAGCCCTCTTGTTAACTTACAACTTGTTCTCCTTAGTCTCTTGATGGCCCTAGAGACTTGACATCCTTCTCTTTCTATTTTCTGCTGTCCAGAGGTACCTAATACACAGTTAAAGTCTCTCCCCATGTCTTCTCTTTTTTGCCCAGGAAAGGCTGAAGAGCTGTCCTCTTTTTCTGTAAAGGATCTCTCTGCTCTTGTTTCACTCCCAACCCATCTTCCTTCTGAGATTAGTGATTTTTCTGTAAGGGCATCTCTTTTCTTTACTTCTTTTCATCTTCTTTACACCTTTCACCATTTTTCTTTGTAACTCTTACGAAAGGAAAAGAAGGGGCTGAGTGAAGAGGCTAGAGGAAATGATTGCATGATACTTTAACTCTTCTTTGAAAGACTGTGATTTGAATCCCATCGTTTGTGGAAAGCACAGAGCCGTCTACTGTAAGTTTTCTATGGCAATACTCTTGTCCAGGTGTCTGCATAAAATCATGGAGAAACATCTGTGGTTTTCTGAGAAAGAAAAGTGAGAGGCGATTGATTTCCAGACTAATATATATAACATTCTGCCACACTCTGTGCTGTTGAAAGCTTACAGTGGCTATACCAAACGAAGACAATTGCTAAATGCTTTCTGTTTGGTTGGGGTTTTTTTAATGTATTTTTTGTGTATGCATTTTTAATTTTGCAGTCCTGTACTACTCTTACTCATTGAGCAATAACAAACACAAGGGATACGCTATACTTTGGAATCAATGTTGGGCAGCTCCAGTACTGAGCTTTCTCTGCTGCTGCCCACAGCAACAACATAACACTAGTTTCTCATAGGATTGCTATTTCTGAGAGATGTCATCAGCTGTAACCTACACTCTTGCCCAAATATATTTCTGGAAAATAAGGCTTTTTTTTTTTTTTTCCCCTGCTAATCCTGGCTTGATGTATTTCAATGACTCCTTGTATTCTAGAGATAGTGACAGCACACTTTGTTTGTTCTGTTCAACTCTTAAATGCAATTTACTCTCCACTAAGTACACAAAGGAAGTTCTCACACAGTTGGGAGTCTCTCCCTGAAAAAGTATTGAGATAAATTTGAGGGAGAGCAAAGCTTCTTCATTGTCACTACATAGCAGTTGATATTCTTCGAAATACTACAGTGTATGCTGATGACATGCTAAATTTTCATTTACTCTCCAAACAAAGGAGAAAACAGGAACACTCTAATGAAAACAGTAGTGTATGTTATCTGCTATCACTGTGAGGCCATTACACTGAACAAGCAGAAAACATACCCTTGATTATAGAGGTTGATTGAAACATTTTTCAGCTGTTTTGTTTGCATGTAAAACATATCCTGGTATTTCAAAGTGACTGAAAAAGTCCAGTTTTCTCTACTGATGTGATAGAAATTATTTAATAAACTCTCATAGGATTTTTTTTTTTTTTTGAGAAAATCTTCTGGATATACACACAATGATAATAGATAAAGTACCAATAGGTGAAATGGTCATGAACAGTAAGTAAGTGGTTTTGTATTTGTGATGTATGGATGATGATATGCACGTATCTGAAAAGTTGATTAGACTTCATAATGTAGCTGGCACATCAGCAGCCAGAATTTAAATATTTGATTATATAAATCTGAAAGTGAACAACTCTTAAAAATAATCTCTGTGATGAGGTCATTAAAAGGAAACCTGTAGGTTTATTTGTAGCAACTAAATCAAGCTCAGAGTACCAGTATTTGCACCCTAGGAAGTTTCTTCTCCGCTGTCCTTGAGACCTGGCTACTGGCTACTCCCTCCCTTCTCCTCTTTCACAGGTCCTGTGTGAGGTGCAGATGTCTAGTTCCTTTCTTGTCTCACATTTTCTGCTCTTGACATCTGACAGTCCCTACAAGCTCCTCTCCTTGAACAGACCTGCTTACTCCCCAGAAAAAGTGCAATTTCCTCCAAAGCAGAGGTGTTTCTATGATAGTCATATAGTCAGTGATGAATCTGTCAGGGACTTCTGGAGAATGTCTACTCCAGCAGATTGCTTGGCACTGGGTCCAGTTGGACTTTGTATATCTCCAAGGATGAAGATTCCACAGCCTCTCTTGGGTAACCTCTGTTTTACCATTCTCCCACTGAAAACCTTTTCCTCATGTTTAAAGGAGTTTCCTGTATTTCAGTTTGTGCTTTGTGTCTCTTCTACTGTCACTGGATACAATTCTTCACTCCCCTCAATCAGGTATTTTTATACATTGATAAAATCCCTGTGCCACAAAAGCCACCTCTCTAAAAGGAATATGACAACACTGGGAACAACTGAGAATCAAATATAGTGTCTGTCACAGACTGCTGCTTTTTTTTTTTTTTTCCCCCAAGTCTATTAAAATGCCCAGATGAAATGTCTTACCTGACAATTTAAAATATGAAAAATTAATTCCCTCACTAGCAGCCATGTGCTTGTCTACTCAGATAGAACCTTCCCATAAAACTCTCTACTTCCTGATAAATATCTATTACAAAGTACAACTGGGGTGTAACCTCCAGTCAGGATTTCTAGAAAGATTCTTTCACTTTCAAAGGACAAATGCCTACTGCTTATTTACCAGGGGAGATTATACATAGCAAATACCATAATAACCCATTTTAATACCATTTGAATAATATCAATAATATCAGTTACCATTTCCTTCAGTCATAATGTCCTTGCATAATCAAACATCACAGAATTCCTTTTTTTGTAGAATGCTTCTTCCTACACTTCAGACAAATCCAAAGATCTTTCCTTGTGTGTATGTCACATAGGAGGCATGTATGCTGACCCTCTTTAGCTATCTAATTGTGGATGTTTGCTGCTTCTCCTAAATATGTGAGCAGGCATAAGCAGCAGCAATCCAACCACTGAAATTGAGCAACAGCCTCACAAAATTAAAAGCTTGTTATTCCATTTGTTATTTGGTATGTCAACAGACAAAATCAGCTCCTACTTCATTTCCCCATTTTCCATGTGTGCAACTCTTATGAAAGAATATTCAACATAAGCATTTCAGTGGCTCATTCATTTCTGCCAATATCACCAAGATTTATATTTATGGAGGACGTGGTAAGAGATCATATAAAAAACCCTGAACGTAAAAGACTGGGTTAGTGACCCAAGCCTATGGAAGGCTTTCTTGTTTGAATGTAAAGACATTAAACTCTGATAACTTTTTTATTTTACTTTCTGATGAAACATTTTCCAGACAAAATAAATAAATAAATAAATCTATGGATGCTGAAGATATTGTGAATGCTTCAATTTTCAGAACTAGAGTTCCCCAAATATGTAGAGGTAAACTCAGCTATGCAAATTCAGTTGGAAGTAACCAATTTTGCAAAAGCTAATATTGAACTATATTGAGATATGCCTATCTGATATCAATTCCTCAGGCCTCCATAACTATTCCAAGTGTAATAGAAATATGAGTTTGAGAGGGTTCCAGGTGCATGGTTCTGTTTTCAGCCATGATCAACTGATTACTCATCATCATCTGTTGCAAGCCAGCTGTCAGCTCACAGGGAGAGCACTGCAGTCAGTTCGGCTGAGCAAACAGAGTTATTTCTGAACTGAATGTCAATTGGTTTCCAAAGCAGTGAAAGTAATAAAAGTGGTGATGTCAGTACCAGCAATCAAGCTGCACAGAGAAGCATTATTTCATTGCCTTAAATCATATTAAAACGTGGCTTTGATTAACAATGTGACAATTTCTGCTCCACAGGTTCAGGCTTCTACTTGTATATTATTGTTATTGGTAGATCACAAACAGAGAGGAACTGGTGAATCACAGTTTAATGATTTAATTTTTCCACTTTTACTGAAAAGAGAAAAATGCATTATTGTGTTAAATTCAAGGTTGGTTTGTTTGGGTTTTTTTTCCCCTCCCCCCCTCCCAGTCTTTACAGTAGAGGCAAGGAGCGTACTAAAATATCTGTTTGGGAATATCTCAGCAGATACAGGTGTATGTGTGCAATGGTGTATAGGTTCTGTAAATTCTAATTCATTTGGACACGTCTGCCTGTAGATCTTATTCATGAATGACAGCTCTAGTGCTTTGTTTAGGAAACACTAATCATATTGCAAATGTACAGAGCAACTGCATGTTGCTTTTTATAATAGATAATTACCTCCATCAGATTCATATCTGTCATTTCCAGAGAAGTTGCAGGTTATCTGGAGTTGCTGTGCACATCTCAGCTGTATGTTTGGAAATGCCAGGTACAGCTAGAAAGCTCTCAAAGTCTGCCTGGACAAAGGAATAAATGCATTCAGGAAACTTCCAACAGCCCTTCTAGTTGTAAGTAACCATGACCAACATTGAAAGAAATATAAAAGCAGCAGGCACGCAGGTTAAGAAAGAGCAAACTGAGTCTGAATGAAAACAGTGCTGAAAACTTGTGTCTATATGGGATATTTCAGGATGAGTTTCAGACTGAAAGCCATACAAAATTAATGTTTCTATTAAAAAAAAGTACAAAACCAACCAAAAAAACCCAAAAAACACCTTGACAAATATGTGAAAACAATTTTTAACCTTCCTAATTTTGAGATCAACCTCATGATCCTGCAGATAGTTTGAGTCATGATTTTTTCAACCTGTTGGACTGATAGCTCTACAACTCTCGCGTAAGTTTTAAGTTTCTCTGACACCGAAAAAAGAATGTTTATGACTCTGACATTCTCATGGAGATGAACTTTGCTCATTAGCTTTCTAAAATAGTGTATCAATATGCTAATTTTTCTTAGGGCTGTTCTACCACCATTTCAAGAGCAAAAAAAAAAAAAAAAAAAGGAGTTACTGCAGAGAAATGTTGGGAAAACCTATCAGCATGGACAGTCTATCAGCCAGACTTTGAAATACTATAATATACCAAAAGTATAAATGTTACAAAACATGCTTTAAAAAACCTCCTAACATTATTCATTTAGATTAAACAACCATCTGGCTGTCTCCTTAATTGCCTGACCTAATTGCAAGGTGGTCATTTAGCACATGTTTCAAAGTGATATTCAGGTAGATGAGGTTACGAAGAGAAACATCTGTTTCATATCACAAATAATAATTAAAGTTAAACAATTAAAGCAGTGATGTGCCTCTGGGATTTGTATGGAGTCCCTCGTTAAAATTCCACAAACTAAATCAAGGTATGATTATCCTTAATTTTCATGCCTCTGATGAAGCTTATTTGCTTTCTGGCTACTGCTAAATCATTCTTGTAGGATCTCTACAGGCAGCTTAGCCAAAGCAAATATTTTTCACTAGTCTATTACCATAGACACAAGAAGGAACGGTTGTCTTTAGGGACTAGGAAAAAAAAAAAAAAGTAAAAGCTGCATAGATATCTAAATGCCCTTATGGCAAAAAGTATTTAAGAAGTTCCTTGCTTACCTCTAGAAATATCACCTGTAGTGTTTATCCTACAGTATGATTAAGTGTGCAGCGAGACATGGTAAATGTTTTTAGTACTTATTTGTTGCCTTGCCTTGTTATCTTCCTTCTCAGTTAAGTGACTGTAAGAAGGTATTATTTCAGAAGAAGATATTTGTAGCCCTCACTGTCCCTTATTTGTCTAGCCCTGTGGAGCACATGGTTACATAAATGAAGTTTAAATGGACATATTTTACCTAGATCAAATAATTTAAAAAAAAAAAAAAAAGACATAGTAGCAATTGTCCTTTGGAGTGTGTGTTGCCTTTCTGTGTCTTTTTACAGCCAGCAGGATTTAATTCTGAGAAAGGCACAAGAAAATTCACAAGAGTCAGCTAGAGCTGAACGTATGCTTAGCCAAAGTTTCTTCTCTGAAAATCAGAAGGGAAAGTACATCTTGAATCATAGGAATTCAGGGAATTAATATTTTAGTTAGTATGGCTTAACCATAGCTGAAATTTTCATAAATCCGTATCACATCTCTCAGTGGTATACTGATACTGGGATACTACTAAACTTTGTTGGTCTAATGAAATTTTGTGGCAGAAAGTTCTGCAAAATAATTATGTGCCACAAACACATTTTTTTTAAACCAGTTCTGAAGGATTAATATATATACTTAATTGAAAAGGTTTATTATTGCTATGCGAGGATAGCATGATTCCATTTATATTCTTGGAATTGTCTAATTTTTGCCTACACCTTCCCTGTTCTGTTTCAAGTCAAATTACTTCCAGTCATCTTATTTGCTTTTTGTTTCACAGTTCGGATCATGCCTCTGATGCAATCATGTTTATTTCTATTATTTGAATATGTATGTTTTAAGGTCTGTAACAGAGCACAGTATTCCAAGTGAGAATGTGCTGTTGTTTTCCATGATCTCCTTTATATAAACTATATTCAGGCTTATTTATTTATTTATTCTTCATTTTAGTTTTTATCTCTTATTCACTAATCCTTCTGTGGTTCATTTCTACCACTGAACAGTAAGAAAATGTTTTTGCTGAGCAATATAGGGAGGCACACTGATAATTCTTTTGATATATTTCAAATTCAATATGTGAATGTCATTTTTTTTTCTCTCCACTGGATGCTTTCTTGCATTTACAAACAGAAAAATTAACATGCCAGGATTTTGCACACTTCTCTAGCTTTACTGGATCCAGTAATCAGCAATTTCTTCTAGTTTCTATTAAATGGGATGCACAACAGATGATTTTCATTAGAGAAACCAATTTCATTATAATTTCCTGATGATGGCACTGAATTATAGCATACATGTATTTTCATATTACGTCTGCATTTATGTGGACTCTTTTGTATCAGTGGAAGAATTCCAGTCAGCTACATCATTATTGGACTGTGAGTAAGCTCAAGGACTCAGTATCTTTTCTCTAGCTGTTGGCTTTTTGTTCTGTTTTACCAGGTGATTTTGAAACCAGAGTTCTTTTTTTTTATTACTTGCAGAAATAAACATGAGGTAGAGAACAAAGAATGATTTTGGAATGGTAGAAAGGAATTCTTCCAGCTTATTATCTGTCTTGCCAAGGATAAAATGTCATGTTTGTTTTCAGCTTTCCCACTGAGCTTGGGAATGTTTAACAAGCTAAGCACATAACTTTGGATACCACTGCCCAAGGAAGAAAACCTCAGGTGCCAACTATATAATTGGAATATTTTTTTTCTGTAGTTTTCTTTTTTAAAAAAAAATAAAATAAAATGGCCAGTGAGTCACAAATGTAAATACTCTTGAAATTGCTATTGGAGGCCAGAAAACTGTGTCACAAATTCATAAATCAAGATGTTTCTAGAACTAAAGGCACAATATAATTTTTATGCTTTCTAAAAGTTAGTGGGCTAAGAAAAACTTTTTTTTATTGAACACTGACTATTTTACAGCTTAAGTGGTAGGCATATCACAAAACTAACTTATATGGAGAAGATAACATATTTCTTAATAAGATTCATGGTTCCAGGCTATGCAAGATAAAAAGTATATGTGCTATCTTCAGTCTCAAAAATCTTTACATTGCCAGGAAATAAATAGAGTTTATCTACTGGGAATAAAAGGAAGATTCTATCTTATCTAGGTTTCCATTTCACCTGTCATATTTCAGACTTGTCATAATTTTTGTAACAAAAGGTACCCATCACTCTGTGAGCTAGAAAAAAAAAGGTGGTGACTCATTTGTGTCTGGACAGTGTATCCCCCTGAGTGCAACAGTATGTGTCTTCTCCTGTGCTGCAGGTGTGAGACACCGGGCCGTTGCTGCCATGGTTACTGTATTATTTGCTGGCTCCATTTTTCTGAATATTGTCTGCTCATGTTTTGTAGTAGTGAGTGGACTGTGTTATGGACCTTGTGCAAAATAGGAAATGGCACATAGTAATTATGCTGCTATGTAAATAAAATCTCAAGTATACCTACTGCTTGAAAGAAAACATCTTCGTTATTTAATGCAAAGGGAGCTTTTCTTTCAATTTTCAGAGACATCCCACTAAATAAAGCATATATTTCCACTCATTGTCCAGAATAACTGCATAGAAAGTAGATCTCCATGCGTCTTCTAGAGCAAAAATCAATGCAACACAGAATTTGGGTACATTGTGGCTTGAACTTGAAAAGACATCCACTCTTTTTAACTTGTGTAATTTTTATTGAAACTTACTGTGCCTGGGTGAGCATGGAGCAGGCTTGACCTAGACCCAACAAAGTCAAACCAAAAACTTTTGAGGATATCAGCAGACCTTGGAACAACATCAAAGACCAGATAAATCAGTAGTGCTTAGTTGCTTTTTCTAATTTGGATGGGTAGATGGAGATTTCCAACAGCACGCAGACTTGCTAGTACGGCCAAGAGCCCTGGGACCCATGAGTGAAGCATGCATGGACTGACTACAGTTCTACATATCAATAGAAGCTCAGTATAGTATTTCCTGATATTAATTCTCAGACCACTGCCACACAGCTGGGGGCTCTGGTAGCCCCATATCCTAGAAACCACACAATTAAGGGCTAACTTAACATGTTAGAAAGCATAAAACTGAAGAATAGAATTTTTCTATCAATAACTCTGTTGAATATATATATGTTTATATATATATAAAAATCTATAATAGAACTGTACAATTGAAGAGGTGTACTTGTTTTACAAGGTGTTTTACAAAAACCCACATTTTCTAATGTATTTAATTTAATCTAGATGTAATCCTCTTACTTAGTTGCCCCTGTGGATGCTTTCCTGCTATTCTTTTTGTTTTCATGCCTGGAACAAACGAAAGTCTCATGCCTATTTCTTCTTTCCTTTGGACTGAGAAAAGGAATAACTTTCTTTCAGAGACAGATATTACATTTTAAAACATACATTTCCTTCAGTGAGTGCTTTAGGCAGAAAAGCTGAGCCTGCAGGATAAGAACCAGATGGAAAAAAGTTTGGTAAGCTGTTCCTGCCTTAACATTCAGTAGATATTCAGACAATTTTTGATGAATTTGCACAGCTATAGGGAACAACATATATTATGATGTAAATGCCATCAATATGACATATGCTTAAAGTTCTGTGTATAAATAAATAAAACATATTGAAAAGCCTGCTGCTTACCCCAGCTGTTTATTTCTCACAGTGTATAAATGCCAGAGAAAAAGCAAAAATACCCCTTGCTTTTGCAGTGTTTTCATATTGATTTTATGAGTCATAAAGTAATTAGTAATCTTAAATCAAGATTCCTAGCTGCATTCGGGTCAAATCTCATGAGTGAATTTCTGCATTTGTGCTGAAAAAGATGCAGAACCTTTCACATCAAACTGACAGAAAGTGACATCTTCTTTCAAGATTGTGTTCTAACTGAAAAAGGCATATTTTGCCAGGATCTTTTACGGAACTCTTGATAATTCATGAGTGAATTGATAGAGCTATTTGATACCTTATCAGGACCAGTGGAAAAAGCTTCAGGTGACATCCATGAGATCTCCATTGGTTCTCAGTTTTCTTTGCAAGTGATTCAGTGACCAAAAAAAGGACTAACTGAAGTAGAAAGCAGAGAATTGCTATCATTTGCTAAGAAATACAAAACAACTAACAAAGCATAACCATTACAAGAGTCATCTGCAGTTGTTAGAAACTGGTAAGCTGAGGACCAGCATCCCCAGACTCTGTGGTGTAGCACCTAGAGACTGGTAGCAGCAGTGGCCTGCCTTGCCATTCAGCTTGCATTACACTGTCAATAACCAGAAGGAAGGAAATAATTTGATCTGTGATCAAAGGACTGTTGCCAAGCATTCAGTGCGACTGTGTTTTCATAAGTGTAACTTCTTGCTTGGAGAGAAAGCTGCTAAAATCATAAACCAGTAGAAAATCTGTATGTCTACAAAAAAATTTTCTGCTCTGGCACAGAATCTAAAATCGATATGTTGCATGTTATACAGTCCTGTTTAGTTCTAAAAAAAAAAAATTAAATTAAAAAAATCTTTATTTTTATAGTGATTCAAATAACCATATTTATTTTGGAAAAATAGGGGCTGAAGTCTGACTTTATTCCCCAAGCAAAATTTCCCTGCACTGAAGCAGGGTCTTTCTAGAAAAAAACATGAGCGCTCTAGCTTTTGTGATTTTTGGTAATGCATATCAATCACACAAATAACAAAAATACTGAATTAACAGCACTTTATAGTATTTTCCAAAGTATGACAACATTTAATTTCCTCTATTCCAGTGCCAGAGATGACAGTATATGTCCTACTGATACAAATAAGAACAGACCTATATAAGCAATAGAATGTTTTTGAAAATCCCAAAAAATGCTTAATCTTTAATGTATGCTTTTCAGTTTTACTCTCTGAATGACCAGGATGAGCACATTTCGATCCCACTTCTGTGAAAATTGGTAATTTAATGGTTTGGCTAGGTTTTGGAAAATTTGCATCTATGGAAACTCTTCATCATAACAAATCCCCTGGAAAATTGCCTCTAAAGTTAAACTGGTAAATCATAGAACATGACTAGAACATGAATAAGAACATGTCCAAGATGGTATGTTCTGCAGTGACTGCTGCTAAAATCTGGTAATCACCACTGTTTACAGTGTGTTTCTAAACATTTTAATATTAAGTGAAGCTAACACTTTAATTATTACAAGCTTTGTTGAATGAGTTAATGTCCTTTTCCATGTTCCACATATTTCAAAAAAACATTAAATGGAGCAGCTAAAATCCTCACTTTATCAATATGTTCCAGCTTTCCTTGCCTTTTTTTTTTTTAATATTAGGACTACATTCTTGTCAGCTTTTGGGGGTTATTCATAGGCTTGCTGTAACCTGACCTCAAAACAGAACCATAGCTCTATGTACATAATGCAAAGAAATAATTATTTTTCATTTAAATTCATTTGTGCTTACATCTCTAGCACATACATTAATCTAGGCAATAGGCCAGTTAATGCATGGAAGGTACATTTGGTGCTCATTTTGTGAGATACAGGGTTGGGAGGGCTGGTTTTTATTTTTACTGTGTTATTAAAGTCAGAATTTGCACAGTGAAAAGAAGTGAGTCTTATCTTGTAAGTCTCCTATATTTAAAGGGGTTTGTTTTCCCCATAAACTTATTTTTCTGTCACTGCTTCCTTCCAGCAAACAGTGTATTTAATATTCAAAAAGTAGATGAAAAAAATGTAGTCCTTCTATTTTGAAATGGAGTGACTATAATGTATTATGACAACAAGATTAGGAAAAGCCTTATTCTAGCTTCTTCATCTTTCAAGGAATTTGAGCTTCATACAAATATCCTGCAGACAATGGTGAGCTCTTTATACTAAAAATGGAGGTTGAACAAGCTTCTGTGAATGAGAGAGAGCCTGCTGCCCAAAATCTGAGTTAAGCCTAAATTCTTCATGGCTGATTGTTTTCAGAAAAAGGTTTGAAGTGGCTGAACTCTCTTCCAGAAAAATATTACATTAGCAGTTCTTCATTCCAACTAGAGACGTGTGCCTAGCACTACCTTGACAATTTTGCTTATTTTTTTACTTTCCACTTTCTTTTTTGATCATCTTTACTTTTTCAGTGATATGCTCATTAGTACCATACTGCAGAGATGGTTAGGGGATTGTAGCATGTGATAGATGAGGACAGGAAAAGGGAAATGGATTTGTTTAGTGCAGAGGAGAGGTGACTAGGCAGGGGATGACTGAATCGCTATTCTCAACTACCTAATGAGTCACTGTACAGAAGAAAGCAATAGACTTCAAACATTAGTTACAAAAGGCAAATTCCAACTAGATAAGCAAAAAAAATAAATACCACGAGAGTGGTTAAAGAATAGGAAAGGAGCCCAGAAAGGCCATGAAATCTCAATCCTTCAAGTTTTTTATAATTCAACTAGGCAAAGGCTTCAGCAACCCGAGCTAACTTTGAAGTTAACTCTGCTTTGAACAGAGGATAGACTAGGTGGTCCAGAGGTACCTTCTGACCTAGCTTATGCTATGATTTCTTACAGTCATAGTCACATTTGCAGAGTGAACTGGATTTCTGGGCACTGCCATCACAGTCAGTAACAATATTGCCACTCCCCTGTGGTGTGTGTGTGTGTGTGTGTGTGTGTGTGTGTGTATAAACAAATAAAGTTTGAAAAGATGTCATTATTTCTTCACAAAAAACAAACAAACCAAACCCCCCAAAAAACCCAAAACCAAAAAAACCTAGTTATTTTGCGTTATGCTGGCAACAATGAGACTAATTTGGAGGAAGGAGTTTCAATCTTTCTGCAAATAAAGGACAGAAGTGTGACATTCCAGTATAGATCTCAATTAGGGGGACTGTTACATAACTTTTTAATGTTAAATTTAATCCAAAATAGGGGGTTAGAGCCAGTTTGCCATTTGGACTCATGAACCCTTGTTTAGGCACAAGAGAGAAAGCAAGTGCAAGAGATTAAGATTGCCTCTTTGGGCAGCAGTGGAAATTCGTGCAACATTGAAGTGGCTGGTAGTCATGGCCTATTTTTAGGCTACTGGTGATATTTCATATTGGAGTCTCAGAGCAGGTTGTATTATTTTCTCTCAAATGATGATTGAAAAGAATGCATTTCTCACAAAAACAGTCTATATAAAGTTGATGCCAATTGCATTCATCTGTCAAGAGGGTAACTCTTCCTATTCTAAGTTTCTACCACTTTGGAACACAAGTGAGCTATATCAAATGTAGGACCAATGCTGTTACAGATTCATATTAAGAGATTACAATTCCACCCCTTTCCTTCCTACCTTCTTGATAATATAAGCACCAATTTATATTCATCTCAGCCTAGAACTAAGTTCTTACAGCTCTAAAACCCTTGGTGGAATCTGTCACCCTGAAATGGTGAAAAGAAACTGAGTACTCTGATATCTCAGACGAGACACTGCAAGTTCTCCTAGCTACTTATAAACATTTGCATGTTTCTTGTATCTGTTTTACAAGCAGCTACCATGTATTTTGTGTTCAGAAAATGTCAACTGATAGCAATGTTTTAATTCTTTTCTACAAAGTAAGAAGTGTTTAGAGATACAGCAATCCCAAACTAGGTATTTCAAGAGAGAATAATAAAACATTAGCCTAATTTAGAGAAGAATCAGCAACACAGGATGTTTTCTTTTAGAAATCTTTGACAAATGCCTTGTAACCATAGAAATGATTTCAGAGACAGCAGGAGTAGCTAAAATAGATTAAATTAATGTGCTGGGCTCACTTTCTCCCAGCATGTTTCACTGTAATTGATTACACTATAGCCAAACTTAAATTACTAATATCAGTGGAGATAGAAGAAAATGAATATTTAATAAAATCCCTTTGTGCAGTTGTAATAAATTAACCTATTTGAATAAGCTATAATTTGTGATAAGCTTTTAAAGAATTTTTTCTACCTGGTACACTTTGTTGTGGAACCCAGAAGTATGAAAAGAATAGGACAAAATAACTTAACAAAAGAGAAAAAAATTAATTATGCAAACTTGTATTCATTATTGACTTATAAAGATTCAACAGTATACTTGATTTGAGAAATAGTTGTCACCTGACATACTTTAAGCTTGGTCTTGCAGCTGTACAGGCTCTTTAAATAGATCATTTTTAGAAGAAAATTCCCAAACCAATATCCCTTTGGTTTCAACTGTAAAATGGAGGAGAATTAGTCAATAAAAACCTGTAATTGTGATTAATGCCTATAGCTGAGCAAAAATCCATGGTTCTAGGGAATATAAAAGCTTTTATTTACAAGCAGCCTTAATAGAATATATCCATATGTGTCCCATGCTATAATTAGAGTTAGAATAATCAATAAAAGAAATAATTTTGACAGGGTAGATCTAGTATCCAATCATGAAAGGAAAATTGGAACACAATACAAGAAAGCTTGAGTAGCTGACAAATGTAAAAAAAACATTCCAGTAATAAGGATTTTACTAGGAACATGATATAAACAATAGAGGAAAGAAAGTAGCTTAATCCTAGCAGGAATTCAGGTTGATTCTTTTACTTCTCAGAAGGCTATTTCATATATTCCACTTTACTTTAAAAGCATACTTAAATTTTATATGATTTTCCTGTTCTCACTCTTTGGGGAAGATAATGGATTTATCATAAACTCCCATTTACTTCAGTGGAGCTGTGATTTAGCCTGGTAAATACTTTGTGCACAGAAGCCTCAGAAAAATCTGCTAGTTTATATCACCACAATCTGTACACACAGCCTTTGCTTCAGCTTAATTGTTGAGTCTTTATTTCATTACATTCATCTAAGTAATGACTCATCATCAATTTAAGTTTTTTAAAGTTTTTAAGAGATACTGTTCTCCGTTTGATTTATCAGTGTGATACCAAGTGAGCTTTAAAATAAGAGAGAGAGAGGAGCAGGCAGATGAACAACACATGCTTTACTAGGCTCCTTGAACTTCTCACCTTTTTTGTTTCTGTAAGTCCCCTCTCCCTCTTCTTCAACATGGCAGGGTGGTAGTACACAAGTAGTCTTAACTCTTTTGAAAGAAGTAAAAGAAATTTACTTACAACTTTGCTGTTTTCACAGCATTAAGTATATCCAATAAGGTTTTTTATTAAGAGCTGTCCACTGAGAAATGTTGAAATAACATCCAGGTGATTAAGTAAACCACACCTATAAAAGCTGCCACCATTTAATGGAATTAACTGCTTTGGTTACTCCAATTTTAGCTGTTACATCATTAATGCCACTTTATTATTCCTCAATGATGGAACTCTGGTTTGTATCCCACTACTCTCCTTTTTAATGCTTAATTACTGACTTTTTTTTTTGCTAGAAATATCTTTTTAGCATAGTTCAAATTTTTGAAGATTTTTCTATTTTGTTGAAAAGTTAAAAACAAAATGGAGCTTATTTGTTGGGGGTTTTTGTAAATATTTGTTAGTGTAGTCATTTGATTTGTTTTGCTTATTTATGAAAAATAAAGAATTAATTATATCATGTACCATATATACCCTGTAAAACTGTAAAAAATACCATTGCTATGATGGAGACATTTTACTTCATACAGAATTCTCCATCCAGACATCTGCTACTCTGTTATTTCAGTAAAGTTAGAATATCTCTAGATCAGAACACCAAAAATAGCTTTTCCTAACCTAACCTGGGTTTGTCCAGTGATTTGCCCAGTACTAAGACAGGGGCACTGTGTCGTACACAATGTGCAAAAAAGCCATGCTTAAAGAAATTGGGTGCTTGATCTGAGCGTGTATCAGTTAGTGCAGTCAATCAGAATAAAAACAGCCTTAAAGAGTGAAGAGAAACCGTATCTTTATTATGAAATGCTTCAAACATATAGTTGGAGAATTTACTGCGGTGTGCATGAGAGCTGTTTTTTAAATAACACATGCTTTAGGACCACTGAAAAGTAATTATGGTTCAGAAAAGTTAGTAATTTTAATTGAAGGTTTTCAAATGAACTTCAGTAAGGTCCATAATATACTCACATAACAGCAAAAAATAATTTATTCAACTAAATAAAGAAAACAGCCCCTTCGTGGAGATGGAAAATATGCCAGATAAAGTTGAAAAAAATACTAGCAACTTTGTGACAGGAAGAAGATATGCTGTTAAAGTCACCACAGCCATAGAATTGCACAAGAAAAACAGCAATTATTTCAGAAATTAGATGGATAAAGCCGGTTCTGAGCTGCTGAAGAAAAGCATTATTTGACCACAGAAACATTGCTTTTATTTGATTCAACAGATTACAAGTCAGGGAGGCTATTCATGTCCCTAACAATGCAATTTAAATATTTTATGATATAAAGGCCTAAGATGGCAATAAGAAGAAGGTCCAGTCTCTTTGGATGGACAAATGAGTTGTTAGTGGAATATATTTAAATTCAGATTGAGATTTTCTTTGCTGGTAGCAGTACTAACAGAAAACTGAACAATCAATATCATAACCACTTAAAAGTCACAGTATGCAAAGAGCACATAAAAAGCTGAAGAAAAGAAAAACTAGATTATGAAACGTAGCCATGAAATACAACAATGCTAACATTATGGGACTTTAAATGAGAGTGGAAGAGAAGACTGTAAGTCTTAAGATCCTGTTTTGTGTTCCTGAAGATTAATTGTTTTTAAAAAAGGATATGCTCCACTTGCAGAAGTTAATTATACAACTGGGGAAAACAAAGCAGAGTTACTGATGTACACAACATAAGAACATGGAGTAATCATGCAGAGGTCTCACCTTTCTGGTGCCAATGCAACCATTCAGACTTGAGATAACATTTTCAGTAAAAAAATCTCACTGAGTACTTCTTGCAGTATTTTTGCAAAAAAAAAAAAAAAATCAGCTACAGAGAAAGAAGCAGATAACAGTACATCCCATGGTCTCACTTGTGAGCAGCCACCATACTAAACTAAGCATGTGACCTTCTACATCAAACGAAAAAGCATGGCAAATCAGAAAGTAGAACCTGTCAAGATTTTAGTAACAGTAACACAGATGCCTAAATGTGTAGAGTATCTGGTACCTTCTGGTTTTAAATGGCAAACACTGGAAAAACTATACAATCCAGCACCGTGAAAAATCATTAGATTCCTCTCTGTGTATTCTTTATGTAAGTTAAGAAATAGCAGGGTTGAAATTTATTTAAATATTTTCATTTTTTCCTGTTTTTTATGTTTCAACAAACAAAATTCTAGTAAAATTTAACAATGAGTTAGTCATTGGTCATCACAAAAATTGGCTAAACATAACCAATGGAAGCGATACAGGCAAAGGAAGGTATTGTCATTATTATTGCTCACATCTATAACTATAACTCGGTTCTATTTTATTTTTTATAAGCTGACATAGTTCTAATATACATTTGTAAGTAGTGTTGTTGGAGAAAAAGTTCTTTTAGCTTTATAGCTTTATTATTTCAGATAGGGACCACACTGTGCCTATGTTCTATAAGAATGTTGCTTACTTAAGATTTTCAAGAGTTGCTTGAAGGCATAAAGAAAATTGTAGGGTTAACCATCCAAAAGACCATATTATCACTTTTGTAAAACAGAGAGTACATATTAAACTGTTTTTCATAATGATTCGGCTCATTTTGATATATCTTTTTTGTAACAGTATGTTTCTTTACTGGTACCACTTGTCCTTAATACAAAAGCACAGATTTATATTATCTATGAGGTAAGACAAAGTTTCAAGTGAAATGTTTTTCAAAGATTTGAAGCACTGACAAAAAACCCCACTGCACTCAGAGCTGTTAAGGGCTTATAAGTTTTCCAGTGAGCTGAGTGGCAGTACTCTGTACAAAGACTCCTTTTGATTTAGCTAGGTCTGTTGTATTTATTTAAAAGGCTGGGTTTAAAAAAAAAAAAAAAAAAAAAAAAAAAAATCCTATGGGAAATAGAGTTGCATACAGAGAAGAACCCCTGTTGTACAAATTTAATTGACTCCCATTATCCAAATAAGCTGGATAATTTAGAAATTTGAATCTGCATGAAATTGCAAAGGAGGTTGATTATAAGGCACAAACTGAGGAAAACAGAGATAATTTATTTATGCTCAGAAAATCATATTATATTTTATTAAATAAAAATAACAGGGGACAGACTCTTTCTTTGTCCTCTTTGAACAGTGCTGTTCTACTAATTCATATCTATGTGTCCCTCAAAGGGAGATTTTTTCCTAGTTGCTTCTCAATTATAAGCATTAAATATCCAAATAAAATACTAAAAAGAGGGGGAAAAACCAGGAAAACTCTAGGTAACAAAATAAATCCAAGATCCTGAAGTGGACGTGACCAGTTGAGAAGCATTTAAGCTATAAATGAACAAAGATTCACTAACTCCAGTCTCAAGGGATAGGCCTACACATGTCTTGAGGTAGAATCAACAATTTAGACCCAAATGCTTCTCTTTTGCTTACACAAAAATGGTGGTTTTCATTTGCCCCTTGTGCTTCTCTTTTATACTAACAGAAAGAATTGAAAACCAGTGTAATAAAGGCTGGCCTGGCAACTTGAGCAGGAGGAAATTGCCACTCTTCCTGTAACAACTGGAACAGAGAAGAGTTGTATGATTTCTCATTTCACATTTATTTGCAGGGATGGTGACAATCTTCTTTCTTTCTGTGGTATTTCTTCCACCTTATAAGATTGAAGATGTTAGAGTTTGTCATTACTAGCAATTGCAGTCAGGTTCTGGCAGTGTTTAGATGTGTATTGAGAAGGCATGGTTCGTAACCTTATTCTGTCAGTCATTGACCTGAGGTTTCAAGAAGCGTTGAGAAAACACAGTTCTCTGTTATTAGGTGGTGAGCACATTATTATTGTGGGTGACCTTTTGTAGCATCAAAGATAGGAAAAAAAAGGCTGTTACAGTTTCTGGTGCTAGAAGGTTTAGAATGTTAATACTTATGCACAGGTTGAAATTGAAAAGTTCCTAATATTTCTCAAAGGAAAGAAAAAATTGCTAGAAATTTCAGTGAATTGAAACCAAGGGTTGTTTTTTTTTGTTTTTTTTTTGCCCACTCAGGTAGTATCTTGAGTTTCAGTGAAGATGATTTATTTTAGATTAAGAAAAGCCAATCAAAATAATAGAGATAAGTTTTCTGTAAATGAAAAGTGGGCATATTTCCACAAAGATTAGAACCAGTTCACTTAGAGATAAAGGCCATAAACGTCAAGCTATCTGCTTCAGTTAACCAGGCTGATACATCATTGTTTACCAAAGAACAAAAGTAAAAAAAATAAGCTTGCAGAATGCATTTCTCTTTGCAAAAAGTTACTGAAAAAACCAGCATGGGTAAAATGCTTGAAGTCAATCCAAAAAAAGGTTTTATTTTCACCACTGGGGCCAGGATTTCAATCCTAAGTTTGTGAGCTGCAATATCACAGATTCACAGAATCACCAGGGTACCACTGAGAAATGTCTGCCTCCCTCTTGTTCGTTGCCTTCCACCAGGTATGTATACACTATAAAATCCCCCTTAGCCTTCTGTTGTCCAGAATGAACAGTCCCAGCTCTCTCAGTATGAAAGATGCTCCAGTCTCTTGATTATCCCTGTGGCCCTTTGCAGGTTGGTCTGAAAGACAGCATGTAACTCTAGGCACTCTGGGTCCCTGAGGCCAGAGTTAAATATGACAGTATTAGAAACTTGCCAGGGATTTACTGATTCTTTCTGATAACTGAACCTGTGTAACTCTATTGTCCTGATCATTAATTTGCAATTCAGAAGACCCCCCCAGACTGTCACAAAGTAGAAAATAAATTAAAGTACAACTGCTTGTGTTTAGTTGTTTATGTGAATTCTGTGGTCTATGTGCAGTGAGACTTCCTGAATAATTAGGGATTTTTAGCAACTCATGAGAGTTTTGGGTTGCCATGACCTAAACTGCCTTTGAACATGCTTTTGATGCACCATCTCTCCTTACCCTGTGTAAATACTTAAGGTCTGCTAGGGTATGTGGATTTCATAATGCCTTTAAATGCCTTTAAATGCCTTTCCGGGATGAATATTTTTAAAGTCATCATGTGCCATTTAGCTCTGTGCCATTTAGCTCTGTGTAAACTTTTGATAATTTGTAATCAGCTGTAGTTTCATGTGGGCAGACTTAAGTAAAATTAGATGCTCTAGCATATCTAGTTGAAGGGTCAGGGAGGAGGAGGGAAGCAAGGACTGTGTGGTAGAATCATAGAATGGCATGGGTTGGAAGGAACCTTAAAAATCATCCAGTTCCAACCCCCCTGCCATGGGCAGGGACACCTTCCACTAGACCAGGTTGCTCAAAGCCTCATCCAACCTGGCCTTGAACACTTGCAGGGAGGGGGCATCCACAGCTTTTCTGGGCAACCTGTGGTCTGAACTTGTTATGGAGTTGGAACATAGCCGGACTGTGCAACAGCTGGAATTGGAGCTCTAAATTATTCTCATGTTTCTTGTTTTAATACTTAATATTAATATCCTGATTTAATATCCTTTAAATATTTTGAGTGTACTTTTGAAACATTTGTGAAAAATAGTCTGACTGTCTACACTTTTTAAATCTGTTTTAATGTGTCCCGCAAATGATCAAGGAACTTTCTTTAAAATAGAAAAACAGGACAGGGCTTATAATGGAAAATTGCTTCCTGTTAAACCATGCAGTGAATATTTTTTCATCAAAGACAGTTTCCATAATTAAAAAAAAAAAAGTAAAACTTCAGTAGTTTGACACATCAGGATGATGGTCTGCAACTAAGTTTGAGTGGCAAATACCCTATCACTAGAAAAAAATGAACTTAAGTCTGCAATTTGAGTAGATCTGAGTTCTTTTTAATCAAAGAGAAATAAACGGAAACAAAGACAAAAAGCACTTTAACTAATAGGCATTCTTGTTATAGTGGTGATCTGTGGGAGTTACAGACTGTTTGCTGTAAACTGTAAGCAGAAACTAGAAAGCACACATTATAAATGCTACCTTTTGTACTCAACTGTGTTCAGCCTCTCATGAAAGATTATCTAAAAGAAAATTATTGATTAATTACAATCTGTATTTTCATAATTACAGTCTATATTTCCACAAATACCTAAACATCTTATTTCAAAAATAAGAAAATTAATATGGGTACTTTCAAGGAGGAAAGGCAAAATTTTAATTTGAAATATATTTATTTAACATTTAAGAAATGTAAAATACTGTGAACAATCTTTCCTTTTCAATGAAATCATTCTTACTCATCAGCCATAATTCTAGAAGTATGCAGGCTGGATTGATTTTGCTACCTAAAGCCTTCTACTGTACGTAAATTAATATAGCTTCAAGTTCTTGCACGTCAGGATTTCTGCCTCCATACAAAGTTAACATAAGAAGGATCATATGTATGTATTTGTATAATTTAACCTTAGTGTGTATACACAGGCTTTGTCTTACAGTAAATGACAACTCAGATCGAAAATAGAGTCATCATATTCCTTCTACTAAGCAGTAACTCTGAATATAAAAGAAAAAAATAAAATTACAAGAATTGACCAAAACAGCACAATTCCCTTTCCAGGGAAAAATTACAAACTGGAAGTTTAGTTCTACTCCAAATTGGAGCGGAAGGATGACATTTTAAGATGTCTTATGAAAAAGAAAATGAAAACATTAAAACAATTGCTTTACACATATAAAATATAGCTACCCATATAAAATATGAATATAATTTCATAAATTTATTAGAATAAGTGAATTTGATACCAGAAATGAAATTATACCACCTTATTAAATACATGCAATGACATGATTTTTAAAAAAACCCTTCTTAAGTGGAAAATATAATACCAATTGAATCATCAGTAAAAAACCATCTCAACTTTCTCATGCAATCTTATTTTCACATGGGGAACTGGTCCAACCCTACTACAGGGAGGGGAGGAAAGGTCTGAACTAGGTGACTTCCCTTCCCCTAAACAAGACAGCAGTTTGTATCTCAGTTTTACCTCTCCTTTGTCAATATCCTCTTCAGGGAAAGAAGAAAAAAGAGCTTACCAGCATAAAAAAAAAGAAGAAAGCTGATGAAGCCTGCTTTTATTTCTGAACCAAGGGGAATTGTTTTTGTAGGAAGAGCGTAAATATGTCTCTAAGCAGAGTTTTCATAGAGCCCACCTAAGATAATGTATCAGAATGAGAGGAGTGGCAAAATAAATCCTACTAGACTTTCTCTTTGCTGAAAGAAAGAAGAAACCTACACTTTTATCTACATTAGGGGTATGTTTTCAAAGGGATGTTCAGGGATTTAGTTGGAGAACTTCCATTAGCATCTCTGGGAGTTGAGAGGATTTTTCTTTGAAAAAAGTTTGCTTTGAAAACAGACCTCTTTGTGGTATAGGCACAGACACTGTTATATAAGTAATCTCTTTCTCACATGCTCTTTTTTATTATAATAATCATTGCTAAACAAATAAGCTTTTGATTATGATTGGTAAAGGAAATTTAGCTGGTCCCTTCACACAGTGTAAAATTATGTATGACATTAATTAGGGTCAGAATGCCCAGCTTTCATAATAGTAATTATTAAAAAGGTGTTATAAAGGAGCATCTCTTGAATTTTATATAATGGAAAAATTCACTGTAAAAGAAAAGATAGTAATTAAAAAATGGAACAGTGCAAATAGTAGAAATTAAAATATTTTAAGCATCCTTTCTGCACAGATGAAAGCTCCTTTTATAGTGCAAATACCTCTTAATTAAAAATCAACATTTAATAATCATGTTATATGAAGCTGTTCTTACTGATACAAGCCTAGGGATAAGTAACACTAGTTTAATCTTTTTTTTCCTCAGCCCTGACAGCAAAAAAATAATGTACTCTCAAGCATGTAGATGGAAGGCTGAAATTTTGTTTGTCCCTCAAGTGAATGTACAACTTAACATTTTTGTTCCTGAAAATTATGCAGAAGGTTCACAGGCAATAGACCTCACTCACAATATTTTTCCAAAGTGATCCTAGATGAGCAGTAAAAAGCTGGGACCACTTTCCTTGTGAGTGAATGGTGAGCTGAGGAAAGAGGCAAGGAATCAGCTCACTATTGGTATCTGACAGGGACTGCTTTGCTCATGATGAGGTGGGGTCTCATAAGCAGCAAGAGCTTGTGAAAACACTTCATGCAGCATATAAAATATCTGCCATGCTGGAAATCCAGATGCCAGAATGTGCTGGGCTATTTGAGTAACTGGCAAGGCCCTGCAATAGCAAGAAGACACAACAGTCTAGCTAAGAGATTAAAAAGTAGAATTGTCATATATAGGTATTCCTTTTATTATACAGTGAGCTCTTACACAATCTCTAATCACTGTTTAAAGGAAACATTTACTCCCCAACCTGTCAAGGGAAGAACTGTTAAGACATCAAGGATAAAGGATGCAAAGGTGCAGCTACAACTTTAGTTAAAACATCACCAGCTAAAATTACATCATGATTGCTCAGGAGAAGCATTTTAGAATCATTACACTGATTTGCAATCATATACTTTTATTTTCTGTTTCCTGGGTCATTGAATACATGTAGGATGTATTCATAACATCATAGTTTTCTCTGCACTTAGGGTAGCTAGGTTTGTTTGGTTTTGTTTGATTGTTTTTAATGGATGCTAAGATGTTTTAACAAATTACCTGCCTCCAGAGCAGGTTTTAGATGTAAGACTGTATAAGAACAACCTAAATAAATAAATAAATAAATAAAGACAGTGTACAGAGCTAAAAACTGTACATTTGTGTACGCAGTGTCCTGAGAGCAAGTACAACAGCATAAATGGCTAACAAGATTGTAGAAAAAAAAATGAGCTAAATGGGAAATTAGAATTGCAGCTATACTTAGGGCAAAAACATCTGAGCATTTCTGAGTTCCTTTCTTTAATGTCATGAGGGATATTTCAAACATGTAACCAATTTAGAAGGGAAAAAGAAAAGCAAAAAAGTTTTAAAGGACAATTTTCACATAAATACTCTTCCATACATCTCTTACTGAAAGACATCTACTGTGTAGTAAAATATGACACAGTGAAGTTTGTTGCATTTTCCAGCATACCAACCTCTTTTTCTGAATTAACTCATTTTTCATGACAAAAGTAGCCAAGCAAAAACATAATAAGCACTCAAGAGAGTGAATACGTCAAAAAGCTAGAGACGAAATGAACTTAAATTATCCTGTAAGAGTTCTGTCACTGGCATGTAACGGGTGTAAATCACCTTCTATGACCAATCACGGGTTTAATTTCAAAATGTATTTATGACCATCCAGAGATGCAATTGTAAGGCTGAAACATTTAATCACATACTTGAGCTGAGATTTTTACTTAACAGAATGCAGTGACCAGTTTCAAGTAATGTTCAGTACAGGCAATTAATCTTAATCCCATAAGGGTTTCCAAGCTCCTTAAAACAAACAAACGAACACAAATAAAAATGTTGAGTCTTAAGAATAAGACTTGTCAGCATTTTTCAAATTTAAAACTCTAATGAAAATTTTTCATTTGAAGTGTGTGTGTGGGGAATGGTTCATAACATTTTATGATTAGAATATCAGAAAACTCTTGCTTTCTCGTTCCCACTCTTTCTAACTAATAAATTCTCATCACTCAAGGCTTTAAGGACTTAGGCTTCACTTCAAAGAAAAGACAGCAAATGTGTCCTTGAAAATCTTAAAACAAATTCAATTGAAAGAGGAAGGCAAAAAGGCAAGTTTGAAAGAAGGGGCAATTCAGGAAATTTGGGAACTTTTCATAATACTCAAAGGAAGCACTAAGATTTGCAACCAAATAAATCAAACAAATACAGAGTAAACCTCTTTTACATACTAGCGTTTCCTCCAGAAGGCTTAATAGATTTGATTCTGCTTAGCTCAAAACCCTGTTCAAGCTCCCAGCATTTTCATTTTGGATAGAAAAAACAGTCCCTAATGGAAGCTTTCCCTAAATTAGGCACTGAATTCTGAACACAACTAACTAATAAAAAACAAAGTTTTGAAAATATTAGCTTCCAATTCTCTAACACTTTACTCGTACTGTACACTTAAGGCTCAAAAGTCCTCTAGGTACTAGTTTCTCTTAGAGAAAATCCTTCCTGCAGCTCCCTGGTGTTTGGGAAAAGCAAGTCTGATGTGACATTTCCACAGATGTGAAGTGTGTTGTATGTGACAACCAAGAGAGAAGAAAGTTGTATTACAGGTATGGAGAAGCTTCCTAAGTCTTCCCTATTTCTGTTCTGTTACCATGAAGGAACTGGATTTTCTCTAGTTCAAGAGAAGAAAGGTGATTTGAGAATATATTTGGTAAGTTTTCTGTGAAATTTATGTATGTAGGAGACCTCTCATTTTATTTTGTTCGGGTTTTTTTTATACGGAAAAGCAATCCATCTCATCATACCTACTTCATTAAAAAAAACCCAAACGAAACCAAACAAAGTTACAAGCAATTTTTTTGCTGGTATTTCTGACATCAGATACTACAAATTATTCTAATGAACCCTTGCTACATTAGAAGTGCCAGTAGAAACACTGGCAGGGTAGCTAATTTTATCATCTCGGCTTTGGTGGCAAAAGCCCCAAACATTACAAAGAATATTCTAGAAAACAGAAGTAGAGAGTCACCTCACTCTAAATCAAAGGGTAGACAAATTTTAATCTAGAAAGGTAAGCTTTAGAGACTCTTGTTGGCATTGACACAGACCATACAGTTCTGCACATGAAAATAAAGGGAAAAATTAAGTTGTGGTTCCATTAACTACAAGGAAAGGAAACAAATATTTGTGTGCTCTGATATACTCTTATGGACCTTCACATTTGATTTCACTAATTTGAGTGCATCATTTTTCCATTTCTGGAACAAATTAATCTGCATTATAACAAAGGATATATTTCTACAGTTCAGTGACATGCCAATGAGCATGCATGGATGCAATTGGTTCTGCTACATATGGAGAATCAAACTTGGTATTTACAGATATCTGAGCTGGCCCCAGTGACAACTGGACTACAACACACTTAAAAGAAAGTTGACACCACATGCTTAAAAGCTTTTGAGGGATCATCTGCAGAGACTATGGGTAAGCCTTTAATATCCTCAGGTTCAAAACAGCCCTTGACTGTGCTAGGAGCCCCACAGAGAACTGTTTGCACAGATTCCCCTGCTTTCTCAGGGGTTGGATTCTTTGATGTATGTTTCTTCCCTTTTACAGCAACACAGGTTTATACACCTCATTTTGACTCAGAGTTCTTCTTAACTACTAGTAAACAACATTAAATTCCTTACTTAATTCTAACCTGCGTGTTATCCCCTTATTCTCGCATGCTCCCATGGGTCATTCCTGAACCACATGGAGAGTGAAGGTACATTATCTGCTGCTGCTGGGATAGCATTAAGATGTAGTGGTAGATCTCTAGCAGATGTGCATTTTTCATCTCAATGTACATATATGCTGGAGATGTCACCATCTCTCAGGAGAAGGAACAGCCACAAACAAATGATTGCAGACTCTTGAGAAAATTTAACTTATCCATGAAACAGAAGATCCAACAAGACCATAGGAACAAAGTCCTTTAGAACATACACTAACCTGTCACTAAATTGTACTTATGTTAGTGGAGAGACAAGACTATCACAGACAGTACTTAGTTAATAATTACAAAATGTCTTGGCCTGAAATATCTGGTTTATCCCACTTTATACATCTCCAGGATGAGAGATTTGAAGGAAAAAAAATGTAAATATTTCAGTGATCTTGTCTTTGAATCCATGTTTCCTTTGCAGAGTTGCCAGCTTGCATCCTCCTTAGAAAGACTTACAACTAAAAGTTTTTGTTGCATAAGAAGTGTGTTTGTTATCTTGGTAGGAGAACTATTGATTAGGTTGGAGATGTATGGAGGAGTATTTACATCATATTTAACAATACATGTGACAGGCAATTACAAAATATCAGTGATGGGCTTACTTGCAGATGTGTAAATGACTAAAGGTCAGCCTCTTTGGTTAGATATTCCCCTGGGTAACAAATTTAAAATGTCACATTTACACTCTACTAACTGTCTTAGGCAGTCAAGTAATTGTAAGGAGTGAATCCTCATTTGTTCCTTATTGGGTATTTTCACATCCCTTTGTCAAAAAGAAGGCAGCATTACTGAAATATTTGGCATAAGGGAAAAGCAAGAAAATATATCATTGGAACAAGGAAACACACCCAGAAAATACTGTTTCTGTTTGTGTTGCAGGGTTTTTGCTTGCTTGGTTGGTTGTTGTTGAGGGGTTTTTTTTTTAGTGTATTATTATTAACACCAACTAAACTGTATCCTAAAAGAGGTAAGCACAGAATACAAAAAAACCCCAAAACTAAAGTACTGCAAACTGTCATTTCAAATCTACAGCTAAAGTATAAAAGTTTCATATATAACTTTAAATCCCTTTCTCCTTCACTCTTTTTCAGCTGGTGTGTGTTAGCATTCTGCAGGTTGGTAACTTTAACTTCTCTCAATACATCCAGCTAATGAGATTGGAAGAACACTGTGCTCCTCCATCATTTTCTTATCAGTGACAGTCAGTCTATTAAAAGCTGTAACCCTGAGAAGTGAACTCCAGTCTTCAACTTTTGCATTCTGGAAACGGTCTTCCCTCGGCTGTTAATAGATAAGATGGATGCAACATTTTGTGACAGTTCAAGACACTCATCCTCCAAGAACTGTGCTGAAACCAACAACAGACCTATTATCTCCTTTTAGAAAAGGTTTTTTATCCAAGACAATTAAGTGCATTGTGTGCTATGGCTGGGAGCTCCAGGCTCATCTTCCCGGGTTGCATCTGCCCTCATGGATACAATGCCCTTGTCTTCTAAGCTTTAATGAGTTTCTTCTAAATTAATTCAAGGGTTTTAGAAATATTTTTTTCTAGCTATATAATAATTTACAGATACCTGAAGCTACTGAATGAAATCTTCATTCATAAACTCAGAAAAATAGAAAGGTCACATTTAATACTGAAGTTGTACTGTCTTCACTAGAAAAAACACCAGGTAATTGAAAGTATGGGTCAGATTCTGCTCTCTGTGAGCTTACTGTGTGTGATAGTCTGGATTTACATCAGTGTACAGAAGCAGAACTTCATGTTATAAAAAGAAGTCTCAAAGATTTGCTATTGATAATAATGGCAATCTATGAGTGTTTGCTGGATCTGAGAACATACCTATTCTGTAAAGAAGAACTAGATGAAAAATTAGTCTCTCCTCTGGTCCGAAGGCTGCTTGAGGAGGAACAACTGGTCACACTGAGAGGCAGGGCTGGCATTCTCACTGTTGAGACTGGGATTTGCCTTGAGTTCAGTGAATCCTTGCCTACCTAGGGAGCCTAGGCTCCTAACCTAGGAGGAGCTAAGCGAGATGCCCAAGTAGCTAAGATTGGATTCACTTACTACCCTGTTTCTGATTGCAGACACATTATATCCCTGCTAAGTGAATCTGTAGATGAAGCACTTCGGGATATTTTGGTCCTATGGGTAAATGATACTTGTCAGGTCCTGGAAAGGCATCATCCCCAGGGAAAGAGGAACTGGTCACTGGACAATCTCTGTCAGAGTGCCTTTTACACACTGAAGTACACAGAACAACCTGATTTTGGTTGACTGTTGGCAGTATGTGGTGAGTTTGGTAGTGCTTTTTTAGATACATTTTTAATAACTCGAGAAAAGAGGATCACAGATTCAAATGGGTCTCTGTGTGTTTAGTGTGAGAAAGAATGAAGAGTTCACAGGCATTAGAAATCCTTGGATTTCATTCAACATTATTATACGTTTAAATAATGATAAGATTAATAAGAAGTTCTGTATGACCACTGGGAAGGGAAATTAATTGAGAGCCTGGCTTGTATGTGGCATTATCAACTAGTAAAAATGCTGTTATTCCTCCAACTCAAATTATTCCTAAGACAAAGGAAAATTACTAGCCTACAGTTACACAAAGCTTCTGCTTTGATATTCTGAAGAACTAGGTCTCCTTGTATACTACATCTACAGGAAAGGTATGCAAAGTACCTTTGCTTACAATTAGGTAGGTATGGTTTGCTCATTTAAAAGTGAGTATATCAGTGATTACTGCAATTGAAAAAAAAAATCTTAAATATATGTGCTGCATCATTTAAACAACAACTCACTAAAATTCAATCCAAAAGAACTGCACAAGTTAACTTTCTCATTAAATATACCTGGATTTGACCTATATTGTCTTTCAGAGGGATACCAGGTAGAATCTCAAAAAAACAGTGGCAAGTAAGCTTCAGTGTAGATAATGAAAAGTAATACATCTAGGGGAAAAAATCTAAGCCATATCTAAGTAAAGCTGAAGTCAGAGCTGGCACGTACAATTCAGGAAAGAGACCTTGGAACTGTCATTAGCAATTTTCTGAAATTATTACCTTAGTCTGCTGTGGCAGCCAAAAAAGCCAAAAATATGTTGAACAAAATCAGAAAGGTTATTCAGAAAAAAAAAAAAGAGAAAGTTTGAGGGGTTTTTTGGTTCTGAATGAAACCTTGTTTTTCCTTTTGCTTGAGTAGTGTATACAGTTCTGGTCCAAGCAGTGTGTAGAAGAGTTTGAGATGTTTCAGGGAAAGACAATCAAAATGATCAAGGAGATGAAGCAGCTGCTTTACAATGAGAGACTAAAAGGCTAAGATACTTTGGAAAGAAGACAGCCAAGAGAGATAGGATTAAGATTTACAAAATCATAAACTGATTAATAGATGGAAAATCTAACCGCAGAACTAGAGGGCAATGGAAACTAACAGGAGATTGATTTACAACATAAAAGTAAATACTTCATGTAACAATAAGCATCTTCTGGAACTTCCCACAAGAGTAAGGTAGACTGCATCAGCATGTTCAGCAACCATTTGAACAACTTCATGGACAACAGGCCCACAAATAGGTTGTAAGAGGACAAGGCAGATATCTCTATTCCCTCTGACATTTCTTGTCCAACAACTGAGGATAGTGTTAAGTTTGATGGAAACAGGCTGCGTAGAACCTCCAAGCTTTTATACTTTCTGTAGTGACATCTACCACTGTTGGAGACTGGATATTGAGCTAAATGGACCCCTTGTCCAACCCCATGGCATATCTTCTGGGAGGTCTTCTGTATAAACACAGATGGGAGGGAATGGCTTCCTACATGGCATGGGAATAAGTTACAGACCTTCCTTGGCATGTTGACTGAAAAGTGAACATTTAACTCGAAAATGACCATTATTCTGCTGAACAGTTCTAGTAATAACTCATTTTTTCCCCTTAATCTGCTAAAAGATATTTTTGCATTCTCCACAATATCAGGAAGTTTAAAGAGCTTTAATCAACCAATATGTGGTTTGTATCTATGTGCATCATACTGGCAACCGTAAAAACATTATAAGCTTCATAGACTATGTATTTACAAGGTATTTAATGCTTTAATCAATTATTGTTTTGTTTTTAACTTTGAAAGTTGGTATTAACATGTATTGCTTTTGAAAGGTAGAAATGGCTTACAAAAATGTATTTATTAAATTCTCTCCTCTAGCTTAAAAATGAAAAAGCTATTACCCTGCCCATGTGGACATTTCCAGAGGAGTTGCTGTTTCACTCATCAGCAGTATAGTAGATGCAAATTGACTCAAAGATGAAAAAACTATACTATAGCTAGCAAAGATCTTTCTCAAACTCATATCTCTTGAATATCAGCTCTATGTTTATTTCAGTTAGAAGGATTTCTAAAATGCTCTTAAGAGAGTTCTTTAACTTGTTAGTTGAAGGAGTTTTCCTTGACTGCTTGTTACTGAACGGTGTTGAATTTAGCCTAAAATTCACTTCTATTACCTTCTGGTTCCTAGATGTATTCACAAATAATTCTCAATGCTGTAAATGAACGAGATTCAACAGTGACACCTCACAAGAATATAAAGTAGCTTTGTGCAAACAAGTAGTCAAGATTCCTCATATTTTCACCTACATTATTCTAGAGAGAAGTTGGAGAATAGGATGTTTTCTGCATTCCTGTGGTGTTTTGTTTCATGGTGCTCTCAGATTAACGCATTCATTAGCATAGAAGAGTATCTCTCAGGGTGTCTTGAAGAACATAATGAAGGAAATTAACACTTCTTATTCAAAGACTTTCCTTTATCTGTCCACAAGAATGGAACACAAATACAAACAAAACATTTAATTTAGAGCAAGTTTTGTCATATGCTTGTGAAGGCAGTTTATCAGGTCCTAGGATTATCAGCCAGTGGGAGCAAGCACCTGAGGTAGAAATAAAGGTGGACTTGCAGAGAAAAAGCTAGAAGCAGAAAGTTCTGGGAAAGCTTAAGGTAGGATTTATGATTTTTGTTTTTTGTAAGATAAGCAAGTACAGTTAAAATACCATTGTAGCATGACTAATGTAGTGCATGTGTTCTATGTTGATAATGTGATATCACCCACTTCAGGGGGTCCTGCTGAGATTCAGGTCACTTCGGAGAAGAGCCATGAAATTGAGAAGTAAACATTGAACATTTTTCTACTGTCTTGGTCCTTTCACACTGTGGTGAGCACTTGTTTGTAAGAGCAGTTCGAACTCTGCTAGGGAACTGCTTGGACAGAGTACTGAGTGAAGATTGCATGGAACCTTTAACTCATGCCAGGACAAGCCTTGCTTTGACAGAGACTCCTTTTGTTGGATTGCACCAAACAGACTATTTTAATGCACTCAGTTTAGATTATTAGGCCAGAAATCTGAACTCATCAGAGAGGCTCCCTACTGCCTCTACAAGTTTAAAACTACAACTAAGTCTAGTGGAGGCAGACAGAGAAGAAAGTTTTTAGGACATGTTTATTAGTCATAGAAAAGTTATGTTTTAAACTTTATTCTTACAGTATTTTACCAATACTGTAGTGAAATAAAATCATGTTATATCTCAGAACTCAGACAATGAATACACATAAACACTTTTTTTAATTATTCATTGAAGTGAATAAACCAGAAATACTTTGCATAGCTACCACAGAAAAATACCAAATATTTTCTGTAGCAATCAATTGCTGCCTAACCCTTGCAACTTAAATACCTATGAATTAAGTGTGCTGAGAATGATGTAAATAATATTAATTCGATTATTAGCAAAATAAACTAGTTTAACAACAGTATAAGCATTTTACTAAGTGTATGAGCACTATGACCACCAAAGAGGCAAGCAAAGAGGGGTGTGGTGGCATGTAAAGGGCATCTAATTAACACAAAAGTGCAAGATAGAGAAAAGGTAAGTACAAAGGAGTGCAAATAGGATGCACTGGATACACAAAAGGATGACTGGCAAAACAAAGGAAAACAGATAAACAGGATTGGGACAGATCAGACTCCCCTTTTGTGAGAGGAAAAAGGCATAAAAACATAAGGCATAAGTGCTGTAAATCAGAGAAGACGGAAGACAAAACCACTTTGGTTCTGGCTTCTCATCAAACAACTCTCCAGCCTGATCATTTGGATGTCAGTGACTAAAAACACCAAGAAGCTGTTGTTAAAAACTGTGCATCATCAGCTCCACGATATTACATACTCACAGATAATTCAGAACATAGGTATAAAAGACTAATAGTTTTGCATGTGTAGTGATCATAATTACTAATTTGCAAGTACAACAGTAGCAAGAAGTGTGCCACTAATTCATTCACCAAAGTTTGAAAACTGACCTGATTTGTATCAATCTTTTAAACAATCCCATCACAATAATCTCTGATTACCTAACTGACATCTGTCTATCTACCTATCCATGTATTCAATTGCAGTATGCTGAATTTTTGAGCCATTCTTTCCTTGTCTTATAAATAAAATTATCATTTGGTACCTGTATTTTTTCATAGTTGGGAAAGGGAGTATCAATATCCAAAGTTACACACATTGGCATAAGATGCATGTTGCCTTGCAGTTGCCTTAGACTTTCTGTTGTTATCAAACAAATAGATTTGATATAGGGTGCAATTCTTACCTTGTTTTCTTCCCTAGAACTGTATGTTGGTTCAGAAATACTTTAAATGCAATGAGGTTTGCCAGACTAAAACTCAACAAGAAGGGTTGCAGTATTGCTTTCATTTTATTACCATTGGCAATTTTAGGGTAATTAGCTAATTAATATGGTAATAATATTAGCAAAAACATCAGATGAGGATTAATTAGTCATACTAAATGTCTCATATTTCATGAGTTATTTTATGGCCCAAGAGAAAAGGAAAATTAAATGAAGGCTTAAAAGCCTAGTTAGTAAGTAGTAGTTCTGTTCCTTTCTTTTAAAGCAACACATTAAGTGATATTTCTCCTATTCGAAGAATAGGGAAAAAAAAGATTTACAAATACACATTTGTTATTATTTAGGGATGCATACTAATAAAACAAAGTTATACATGTATGCAAATCTGTTCTGCAGCTAAGTATTTTAACTGTGCCTGGTTAATATGGAGATATCCATATCTCCACAAAAGTGAGTCAAAATAATTGACATTGAAGCTGATTATTTATCACTGAGGAAAACATTTTTAATGGAAAAAAAAAGATTATCATGTCACTACTAATATTGAAAGGTATTTAAAGAGAATCAGTATCACTGGGTGAACATAAATTAGAGAGCTTTATGAAATGCCTTTGGAAATTAAAATGGAACATCATACCTCTTTTATTTATCTCTGCGTGTTTAATGGTAATGAAATATTCAAGACCAAGGTCTGGATGCTGAAGTCTCTTATTCAGTGAATAGGGATAGCACAAGCAATGATAGTTTCCTCTGAATACCTTACCTATAATAACTACCTGCATGAACTACAGAGAGGGGATATGGTGCAAAATGTATTATATTATTATAATTAAAAACCTCAACATTTTATGTTTTATTTCACATAGTGATCTGGCTCATTTTGAATGACAATATTTTACCCATTTCTTGTAAGACTAGTGGAAACATCCTGTGGTGCTTATTGTTTTGCATGAGTTGAAATGCAAATCTTGCAGGGACAAACTCAGCAAATCATTTCAGCATTAAATAACAACTAATAGGATATAAGCATATGAATCAGTTCTTTGGTGCACACTGACCTGGATCTGTTCAGCTTTTACTTTGTGTCAGTTCTTGATCCCTGACTTTTACAATGATTTCTGCCAACATGGAGTTCATTGCAAGTTCATAGCCTAGAACTGCCAAAATCGAATCAGGATATTGGGGCCATCAGCTTTGTTATGTATCGTCAAAAAAATAATATTCAAGACTCCTGAAGCCTTGAGAGTACAGTGAAATAGATTTAATAAAGTGTAACACAAGAATAAGTAAAATTAATTGCTAGTTTCATATTTAATGCAATAAAAGTCATGGAAGTTTTTGTGGGTTGGGGCAGGGAGGAATATCAATTTCTGGAATCAAAATTCCAGTCTCTGTACCAAAAGGCTGAAAAGAATAACTTGTAGAATTTAGATTAAGATTTTTATCAGTCTTAAATGTCATTCTTCTAGATCTGAAGTCCATTAAGACTAGAAATGTAAAGGACTATAGTCCAAGCCCTTAAATAATGCTGGGGTCCAGGAATGGTGATGACAAAGGCAGGATTCCTGGATAATGCTCTCTTTCCAGTGAGGCAGAAATGTTACAGTTTTTTCTGTCAAGCCTAAAAGTTAACAGGTCTGGAAGTAATAAGTAAATAGAAAGATTTTTTAATGACTGGAGTATTAAAATAATGAATTAAAGAGGTTAAGCATGCTGGCAGTAGACAGAATGTGCGGGATTGACTGAATCTGCATTCCAGCTCTTTGCTTCTGCCAAAATGTAAAAAACACATTAAGTTTTCCATAAATGTCATAGTGATACAGAATTAGTTTTTTGTATTTTACATATAATGTGATATAGTTGTTACCTGTAATTATGCTTCCTAGCAGCCAGTGAGTTGTCAGAGACATGCTGATATAAAATTTCGTAATCAATACTTCATTTTCAGTCCAAGAAAAGAAACAGGGTGACTTCACACAATTAGCAACAACAATGGCAAATTCCTCTAGATATCCAGCAGAAATATCTTGCTGTCCTCTAAAGGGAAATAAGAATGGGGACAACTCTCCACTTTTCACTGTTTAAGGCTTCTCCTTTTGAAAGGCAAGTATAGTATCTTTCTTCATGGGGTGGAACATGTTGCCTTGTAGATGCTTGCTGCTGTGCTTAGTTTACTTACAGACCAGGGCTGCTTACTATCCTCTGCTGTTAATAAAACCATAAGAAATTAAAGGAGCTCTGTAGTTCTGAAGAAAAAAACCTGCAGTGCTAATAAAATTTTAAGTAATGAGCTAGCTGTCATTGCTATCTCTCAACAACTTAACTGGGAGTAAAATTATTCTTACTAGCCTACAAATCTCTTCCCCACCTCAAAAAGTGACAAGTTTGTTTGGAAGTCTCAAAAGAAAACTAATTCCTCTAACAAGAGAGGGACTCTGGCAAGGCAAATGTTAACCTTTTTCACAGTACATATGTACACATTATAGGATTCTTAAAATTCTCTTCAGATACCAGCAGTATCTCTGGAGAGTTTATTACACTTGATTATTCCACTTAAGTATTCATAAATATTTATGCACCAATTGATGTTCTTGATGTAATCTTTCAGTGGCTGGTACAAATATGTCACCAAAATGAACACTGAGGGAATCTGCAATTAGCAATTAGTGATTCAAACTTATCAAGTGAAAAGTTGAAAATCTCACTTGTGTAAAATAAGCTTCTGCATTAAACATATGGATTAGTTTAGTTTCCAAATGTAAGTCACCACCAGAGAGCTAAGTCTGTTCTCTAAAGACTGTTATAAAGCTACCATAATATGTAAAGGCATAAACATTCACCTGAATCAGCTTGCAAAAACTTTTTTACCCAATAATATGCACATTTTCCATGACTGATCCATTCCTTTTAATTTTTTTTCATCCTTTCTTCAGATACATTTACAGTTCTCTCGACCAGTATGACACTAACAGCGTTGTATAGTATCCTTACCAAGCACTTCTATGTTCTTGGAGTTTATTACCTCATACAAAAACCTGCCAATGCAGTCTGTTTGATTTAGAATTTTATATAAGCTTGTTAATTTAGTCTTGGAGGTAGTAACCAGACATTAACATTCTGCATTTTGAGAGGATCCTCACATGCAACATGAAAGTAGATACAAAGTATTAAAATATTGTTTCCTTTTATGTGTCATTTATGATCAAATACAACAGTGATTTATCAAGTACTAATCAGGCAGGCCATATGTTACCACATTTTGTCTGGAAGGAAGAGGATGTGTAATCATATTTTTTAATTGATTGCCTAAAATATATGACTGGAATTTTTTTCTCCCCCCAAAAAATTCATGGTATCTAAGGTACCTTTCACTTCAGTGGAAACTTTGGGTTAATGTCAGATCTAAATACAAAAGAGAGAGCACATGCCTACTTCCTGAAGAGCTCCGTGTCACTTCTTCCCCCATTCAGTTAGATTGGTCTTGTAGCCCTCTTCCACATAACTGACCTATGGATTGCTCTTTGCTGTCATGTCCTGAGATATGCAAAAACCCCACTTACTTCATAGTGGATCTGGTTACCCCTGACAGCTGCCCATAACTTCTTTTAACTTGGAAGCTCAGTCATGGAGAAGGCTGCCAAGGAAAAACTACCTCTGCGACTTAACTAAGTTGGGCAAAGTTCATCACCCTGCATATTCCCTTCCTTTACACAGTTAATATCCCAACTGACTGTGAATTGTCTCTGACTAGACCAAATGGACCTATCTTGCTATTATACTGCCACAAATGTACAGATCCACTTCAGTGCCAGCTTTACACATAGGCAAAAGAAGAAGTAATTGATTAGCACAAGCTGGCTGCCAGGCACCACAGAACAGGAGTTGCAAAAATGTTAATGCCAGAGCTCTGGGAGAAAAAAGGCATGCTGCTACTGCTGTGGCTCTTGTTGCTCAGGGAACATTGCTACGTGTCAGCTGCTGTCCACAGGGAGCCCTGGTGATTACTTTTCTCACCTCCACCAGCAAAAGTCTTAAGCTTTCCAGGGCTGTCACCAACACCACGTTGCTCACTCTGTGGCTTTGAGAGTCAGGAAATTCAAAGAAACAGACAATAGGGCAAACATATTCTAACCCATTATTTTTTGTCCCCAGGAAAACAGATGTTGCAACTAAAAGTGGTTTCTGGAGATTTCAGGAAAAGCTTGGCTTCGTAATGGGTCAGCAGATGGTTGTAATTGGCCTAAGTCTTTTGTTCAGGGAATTGCACTCTTATCAAGCTTAGTAGTCCCTTGTAGTGGTTGTTTTCCTTTGTACTCTATAAACATCTTCTCTTATCTCCTATAATTTTTATTGCAAAGAAAAAAATGATGTCTTTGTAAAGCAGTATGTTTGGAAGGTGGAAACCAATCATTTAGGACATGGAAAACATGCATTTGTGAAATGGCAATGTTCTTCCAAGACAAAATATAATTGGGACAAATATTGAAATACCTGTTACTTCAGTGTTCAAAATCTATCCCTTCATTGTACAGGTGACAAGCAAAAGGGAAAAATACCTTACTTAAACTTATGTTCTTTCCAGTACATAATGAGATCATACTTAAGTCCTCAGAGAAGCAGTTTTTCCAGCTTTTTTATATTTCTTTAGACGATGAGAAATAAATTGAATTTGAGAATCTCATCCCAGGAATTGTTCAGGAGGAGGGTTATTGCTTCTGTTAACATGTTTTTGGATTGGATATGTTAATATACTTTCATTATGGTCATACCGTTCCTAGCTCGCTAACTCACTCAGAGCTATATGCAATGAAGCAATAGTAACAACTGTCATTTGAGGTGGCAAACTCTGAATCAGGGAGGATTATTTGTATGTGTTAACAGAGTTTCCATTTTATGTGAACTAAAATCTGATGTCACAACACAAGAATGGGCTTTTTATATATTGCTACTATCTCTCTCATTTGCATAATGTAAGTTATAATCAATGCAGTATTTTATTGCAGGTTTGAAGCATAAATGTCTCATCTATTAAATTAGACAGTGAAGATGGATCCTATATACATCTTTCAAATGTGCATGGAAGACATGAATGATTGACAAAAATTCAGAAGATTCATATGTCAATCGAATGTCACTTTGGGACATAAATTCACAGCATCCTCTTCCGAGGTTCACAGTCATATTTGTTTTGGCACTACTGAAAATTTCAGCATGGGAGAAATAATGCAGATATGTGATAATCAGAAACAGTAAGCATATTGACATTGACCAACTTTTGAATACTCTCCTGTCAAAAATGCAAGTATAAAATGATACTGAATAGACAAAGTCAGTGAAGCTCCAAGTGATTTGACAGAAGAGACAGATGTTCTGGCTAAGAAAAGCAAAGTACCTAAATGAAAGGAAAAGGAACGAGAACACAGTTAAATAAAATACTTGATGTGCAGGTGGAGTCACACAAATGTGTACAATGAAGAAAAAGGTAGATGAGTTTCTCAACTTACATAGTAAACAGATCATTGGTGAAGTAGTTCTTTCTCATCAAAACACACATCTGTGCATCAGCAGTGAAGAAGTCAAAATAACAACAGAAAGTTACATCATCCAGATTCTGAATATTCTGAAAAATATTATCTGTGAATAAATGGTTTCGTTCATCAGAAATAATGTCTTTGTTAGTTTGAAAATATCAAGAATTACTGACCTCACAGAAGGATTAGTGATGTTGAGAAGACATATGAAAGTCTGAATTAAAAAAGTATCCAAGAATATATGCCATAAACTAGAAGGAAGGTTACAGGCATCCTACCTGTTCTCTTCTTAAAAAATAAATTAAAAAAAAGAAATTTATTGCTTTTCCAATAAAGCTTTCTTAGATTACAGAAGATGCAGTTGAAATGATCCAAATAAAATATGGCAGACATAGAAGCAATTTTAAGTAAAGCAAGTTTATAACTGAAATATATCATTCAAGTTCGAAGTGTGAACTAGTCATGGCCTTCTTCCCTCTAAAAATTAATAAAGGTTCAATAAGTCTAGGTAAAACAAATATAAATATTCCTCGCCCAGGATTCTGAAACCACATGAGTAAAAACATCATAGAATGAATAATATTTTGGTTTGAACATGCAATATGTGAACACTCAAGAACATCCTGAACACTCAAACATCTGGAATATTGTTCATGTCACTGAATTACCACAGTGACACATACAACCCTTTAATTCCACAACAAATATTCAACCTTTTCTATATAGAAACAACTCCAGCTTGGAATAAAATTGACAGATCTGAGCAAAGAATGCTGCCTCATGTAGGGGAAGTTGTTTTTCTGTCTTCTTTTACTAGGTCAGCATCCAGGCAGACATTGCCTAACAGTGAAAAAAGTAAGTATAGAGTAATCAATGCAATGATATTGTTTCTGTCCTACTAAAATGCTCAGAAAGGACTGAACCTTCTCCATTTCCAGTACAGGAAAAGAGCACTGTCAGCATGATGCACAGAATAAAGAAAATATCCTATGCCTGTTTGCCCACTTCCATACTAAAATAATCCCAGATTTGGTTTATGAGATAATCCCACTGCTGGTTTGTGGTGCTGTTTTAGTGAATTTTGATAAGAAATTCTATCTGTTTCACTATTCATTCCCCTAAAATAAACCTGCCCTTCTCCAGCTGTTATGAACCAGTCACTGGAGAACATTTAAGTGCTGAAGTTGTATAAAAAATACTTCTTAGAGTAACATGGAGTGAATTTTCTTCTTGCCTACAAGATAAGGACATTGCTGATGTTGCTCACTTGGAAGGTGCTCTTAAACGTATCAGCAGTGCTTGAGATAACATCTGCTAAGTGCTTTTTGATTAAGTCTTTTATAATTACTCATTTTCACAAAGCATGTATCTATTTGAAGGGCACCTCAGTTATCAAAGAGAGGATATTAATGGAAGATTTTCACTCTTTGGGATTACACTGATTTGACAATTTGCTTAGGTTTGTGGGAAGTGAGAAAGGATGTGGATGCTCTGTGTGCTTCCCACCTGTGCCATGATTCCCTGCATCTTGGTATATAATCCAAACTAGGTTTCCTATGTGACTATGCAGAGATGATGGCTGTATTTGTTAGCTACTCGGTTTGGAAGCTTGTTGGCTCAGATCAGAGAATCGCAATACATCAGGCAATAGAAGAGACAGCAGAAAAACCCATTCAGACTACAGGTCTTAAAGAGATTTTTTTACTAGATACTGCTTAATTTCTAAGCAATGATGCACTTTTATGAGACTGCTGAGGAATCTGACATAACTGAATAAGACCTTAATTTCTGAAAATGTCTAGGAGTCTGGCATTAGAAAAGACCAAGGATGTCAGCGGCAACGGGAGAAATGCCCATTCTGTAATGTCGGCAAATCTCTCTTTTATTATTAGAAAGCTGCGTGTTATATACACTTCTACTTCCGTACACGTATTCAGACACTACGAAGCTAATTACCATTGGCTAATTGCACTAATCACATATGACCTCTCAGTCCAAGTGGTTCGCTTTTATCTCGGTTCGGGTTCACTTCCTTGGTGTCATGTCCTGTTTTTCTCAGGGATCCATCTTCTTTGATGTTTACCATTCCTCCACGCAGACACATTCCTTTGTTATCTTCCTTAGCACACAGCCGAAAGAGGCCTAGCTAGTATTACAGCCTTGAAGAATACAGACATGCAGAAGATCCTATTTTCCCTTATATTCTAACATAGCTAGATTTTCTCATAACCCTTATTTTATAGCTAATTTTTCAGTAATGTTGCCCACACAAGGACACTTTCAAATCTTGCATGAAATATTTGAGAAAACTGAATAATCCAGTGAGTATTACCAGAAAGACCTTGCCAGTCTATCAACTGGTCAACTAATCCCACCGGATGTTGTTGATAATTTAATGAAGTCACTGGAGAGATAAATGTATCATGATTTTTAAAAGAGTAATCTCAAATGTGAGATGATTCTCATCATCCTTGCAGAAAGTGTATAACCAGATGTCCTTAAAACATTTTCAGACATCAACTCAACAAGAAAGGAGTTGTGAATATCTTATGAAATAAAGTTATATTCAAAGCAAACAGGAATGTACATTTGCTGTTGCTCAAAGCCCATGGTGGGACATTTGACAAATACTCTAATACCTTTTTTTTTCCTAGGCATAGCAGTATTAGGTGAAACACTGAAAAACAAATAAGACATTTCTGGGAAAGGGATAGTGTGGATTGTGAACCCTATAAAACCATCCCCAGGCCCTTTGTTATACCTGAATGCCAACAAAACACTTGCAGAACTTTGGGAATGTGCCTGGTGACTAGCAGGACAACATGATGTTGTAGGTCAAACAGTGACAGACTTCAGCATGCACTGGGAGATATTAATAAAAGATGCTGAGATATGCAACAAAGAGCCAACACAAGTATTATTTTTGAGGAAAAAAAGCTGCAAGTTTAAAGGTCCAGCAGTAGTGAAATGATTTGTGCATCTCCACCAGCAAATCAGGCTTCATCAAATTATTTGTTGACAGAAACAAACAAAAAGAATACAGAGATAAAGTAAATGGCAAAGATCTGTTACATGGGACTTGCAGACTAACAAAAGACTCCTCTTGGAAAACTGAATTTCTGAAATCTTAGGCAGAGAAAACCAATGTTATTTTGCATATATGTCATGACACAAATGCTAACAGTAAATCAATCATAGTTACTCCTTTAAACTTTTGAGTATGGCAATGATATTGGGACACAGACCCAAACAAGATTTATACATTAATGAGAGAGAGGACTTCCTTAGGATTTGTGTATGCAGAGCACTGACTGAATTGCACATTTTTCCTATTTGACACTGTGAGCACTTCTGCAGGAAAAAGACACTTGAGAATCCAGTTTGAAACAGACCTTTCCAAGCTTGGACAACTATTTGGGGAAGAATTAGGAAATCATTACCCATCTTTTTATTCCTAGAACTGTAGCAATGGATAAAGCCATAAATTGTGCCAAAACTGACTCCAGACGATTTCTGCCATGTAAAGAGAGTTCATTTCCACATGCAGATTATCAAGAGAAATCTTGGAGGCGAATGCCATGGGAGTCCATGATACTGAGTACAACAAGAAGTCACGGTTGAAGCCAGAAGAAATGCAGATGTCCAATGGAAAACTGCATCATCCACACTTAGTGTTACTCAGGAACTTAAATCTGTGTCCACTACTAATGAGTAATTATGCATTAGTATGTAGTTAAGTGATAGACATATCAAACTGGAAGTGTGTGCCAGCCAAAATAAGAATAAAGAGGAGAATGTAGGAGACTAAGTGAAGATTTGGAGAAGAAAGGGAAAGAAAAGGAAAAGAGTAATTATGTTTGAAGTACCCAGTCATTAGAAAATTCCTTTTAGAACAACTAATATGTTTACTTTCCTTGTTGGTAGTACATTTAAACAAATAATACATATTTTTAATTTTAAGTGTTACTTTTTGAGCAATAAATATGTAAAGTCTGTCATAATATAAAAATATATCAAACGGGAGGGTAAGAAAATATTACTGCTGCTAAGCAACAATTCAGTCAAAGGTACTATTTTAAACAGAGTCTATTGGCAGATGTCTTTGTAGAACTTAATCAGTTTACCATCTCAGGTAGTGAAATGTTTGTTCTCGAGTTACTGATTTAGCTTTACAAAACACTACATAATGCTATCACTAGGTAGTCTAAGTATTTATTATAATACATGTTCCCTAGTCACTTTGCCTACAGGCAAATCCAGACACGAAAATCTGATAATGGCATTCATTAATATTGGTTGCAAGGCTTTTAAGACATTAAGATTACTCATATTCTCATGAGGTTTTCCATTAGGAAAATAAACTCTTTCTCTTTCCTCTAAGCCCTGACTTCTTATTTAAGTCTTTTTTATAGAAAATACAACCTCAGTTGACAATACATGAACTCAAACAATTTGAGGAAACTTATGAAGACCAGTCTTAAGCTGAAGAGCTAGCTTACCATATTTTTATATAAACCCAATTACCCAGTGAAACAGTGGTCCTTCCTATGTAATCTCATCCAACGGTTATGCCCTATTATCAAGAATGCTCAAAGACTGATAATGTGTACACATCCTGGGTCTGTGCCATTTGTTGTTAATGAAACCTTGATGAACAATATCAAACAAATTGCAGCTGCTTGCTGCACCTGCCTTTTACTGTAAGATATTGAAAAGAACTTATCAGATGCCATCCATTAGGGACATATGTACTTTAGACACATCTGATGACAAGCTGCTCGGAACATTTCTGCTTCAGGTGAGGAAGAGAGGAGGAAAGAATGACTCGCAAAGAAACAAATCTTGTCTTGACTTATATGAACACAAAAATATTCTTTTGACAAGTCTGCAGCTCAGGATTGCTAATTATAATACTGCTCCACTAGGATTTCCTGAATTCTAATATACTATCTCTTTTGAATGAATGATTGGCTTGAGACAGGAAATGACACCTGCCATGAAGATGTGTGTATTATCTACTTGTCTGAATGACTATGCCTAGTATTTCTTTAAAGATACTTCTTAAGAATCTAGGGAGTACTGAAAGCTTTGGTCGAAGAGGAACATTTAAAAGCAAGAATATCTCCTCATGATGCTGTGAATGCAAATAACACTGCTGCTTTTTTTGAAAAAAACTGTCTCCAGAGTTTTGATTTCCAAGTAAAATCCAGTCCTTTCTCGAAGATATGCCTTTGGAAAGTTTGAATATTTTAAAGGGAGGGAAAATATCATCTGCTCCTGTACCTGCAGAAAGAGCCTCAGATAATGATTTATTACTTGGTACATAATGCTGATGCATGAAATACCTGGCACTCACTCCAGGCATGTGTTTTCATCTAACATTTTTTCAGCCAAAGAAGGTCTGAGCTCCTTACAGAGGTGTGGTGTTTCCACATGAAGATGTCTTAGTAGATCCAGCAGATCTCCATTTCCATGTGCAACCATAGTCAAGCAGGCCGTTTCCATTGCTAAGTCTGCATGACTGGTTTGTACCTCTGATCTTGCATGATGCAATGTACACTACCCTACAACTGAGGGTAGTGATCTGAATCTGGCACAAGCTCCAGGAATAACAGATCCTTCCTGTTTTTCTTAAGTGCTGAAACAAGGTATCGTAATATTTTTAGTAAAGAACTGAGTACAAGAAAGCTGGATTATACTATTTCTTAGGTATATATAGGTGACTGACTACTTTGGTGAAAGCTGTTATTTATATAAAAATATTCCTATTTTTAAATTTGTTATTGTAGTTATACCATCTTATGAATAATTGTATCTGTATTTGTATTTGGGGTGGAAGGAACTCTCCACTGCTATTATGGATTATCTGGCCAAGGACCTGACCAGGCTAAGGAAGGTTCCAGGAGGATCTGGAGCATACTGCAGAGCAATTCCTGCCCTCAGATTAGCCATATGCAACATGAGTTAGAGGAAGAAAACCCAGTGGCACACAGCTAGCCACTGGCAATGTGTAATCCCTTTGCTGGAATCCCAGTGTGACCTGTATGACCCATCCACACCGAGTAACATCCCAGGTGTGTCAGTGCTTTCAGGGATGCTTTAGCAGAGATGCAAATTCCAGTGTTTTATTGAAACAGTAATATCTCTAATATACATATATTAAGCAAATAGGCCATTACTTTCTGAACTAAAATAAAGGCAATCTCTTCTGGAATACTGATGAAGCATTTGATCTGTGTCAAACCGTAAGTGTTTAAGATGCAGGATAACAGACTGCAAAGTCCAGCATTAGCCTTTTAAAATTTAATTTCCATATTAATATGAATCAGATCTTCAGAGATTTATAATTAAGATGTTTGTCAGCATTTCATTGCAAATGCTTCTTGTTGCTTTGAGCACAATAATCATTTGTCAATGGTGTAGCAATAGTAACAAATGATGCTTAAAGATAATGGCCTTCTTGAATATTTACATAAGAATGAAGAGAGTTGATTGTAATTTTTATCTTATTTTTTATTTGGTTTTATTAGATGCTTGTTAAATGTGTAGGTAGTTTTAACTACTGTGAAGCATTTTTATTACATACATTAATATTTTTGCATCAAAACTAACTCTATATTACAATGTTGCTTATGATTATGGTATTATCCATTGTCATCAGCTTTTATGGCCTTTGAACTTGAAGTCAAGTACTCTAGAACCAATCTAGGATAGGGAATGTGTTAAAATGCTTTGTCGGATAGAAGTCAGCGTGCTTAGCAAATTGAGGTTGTATCTCAACTTACTTTTCAATTCATATTTTCCCCAAGGGTCAAGATGTCTAGTCATTCAGATCAGCATCCTTTTAAACTACATTGCAGTTCCTGTACAGATTGAATGCACTCACTTCTGAGTGGAAGTCTACCTCTTGTAAAGTGGGAGTTAGTGTAGGATGTTGTGTCAGTTTCCCTTGGCTGGCACTTGGCCAGCAGCCAAACACAGCCATTTGCTCACTCCACCCCCTCAGGGGACAGGGAAGAGAACTGGGGGGCAAGGGTAAGGAGACTCGTAGGCTAAGATAAGAACAACTTAATAATCAAACTAAAATAAAACTTAAAATAACAATGGTATTAAAATAATAATGATAATAATAGTAACAAAATATGACAATCAGTGATACCCAGTGCAACTGCTCAGCATCCGCTGACTAAGCTCAGCCTGTATCCAGGTAACGATCCCGGAGGAGCAACAATCCTGAACCAAAACCACAGCCCCAGAAGAGCGAGAGCCTGAGTGAAAGTCAGAGAGAGCGAGAGAGGAAGAGCCCCTCACTAATGTACTGGGCATGACGTGATATGATATGGAATATCCAATTAGCATATCCAAATGGCAATTTAGTTTATTAGTTTAAATATTCCTTAATCTCCCTGGATCTTGCACTTGCAGACTAACAAAACACAAAGTCCTTCAACTTCCAGTGACAAAATGAAAACATTGGTATGTTGTCAATGTTTCTCTCATAACAAATCCCAAGCTGAAACCAAAACACAGTGCTGTTCTAGCTACTAAAAAGAAACCAGCTCTGTCCCAGCTAAAAACCAGGAGGGATGTGAACAAGGCTCAACACCAACTTCAAACCTAAAAGTAGGAAGCATACTTGAGTGTTTTTTAAAATACCTGGTTCCATGTTGCGGTGGGTTAACCTTGACTGGCTGCCAAACACCCACAGGTGTGGACAACGGGCTTCTGCGTTCAGCTCGCGGCAGCTCCTCTCTGCCGCTCCTTCCTCCTCACCCTGTCCCTGCTCCACCGCGGGGCCTTCCCAGGGGCTGCAGGGAAACCCCTGCCCCAGCAGGGTCTCTCCTCCCCGCGGCCGCAGGGGCATCTCTGCCGGGGCGCCTGGAGCCCCTGCTCCCCTCCTCCCGCTCTCCCTTCGGGGCGGGCAGGGCTGTTTCTCACCCCGTTTCCCTCAGCCCTGGCTGCCGGGCAGCGTTTTGCCCTTTCTGACACAGGCTTTCCCCGAGGCCCCTGCCCGCCTGTGGCTGAGGGACTCAGCTGTGCCCCGCGCTGGGCCCGCTGGAGCCGGATGGGACCGGCTGTGTCCGGCCGCTCCGCACAGGGCCCACCCCGGCAGCCGACACACACCCGTTGCCGCTGCCAGCACCTGGGGCCGGTACACACTCTGTACAGACCTCAACAGACTAAAAACGTCTTTAAAAATTAATAATTATTAAATAAAGAGATAGACACCTAAGTTCTGGCCAGCCCATTTATGTATAGGTACCTATGTTTCCAGTTTTCTTCTCAATGTCTTTGCTTGGGATTTTTGTTGGAAGGTGAAATAAGGTTTTTACAATTTCAGAAAGGATTTTTCTGAACAAATTTAAGTGTAATTTATTATGTAAAGCACTCAAAGTACATTCTTCCTCTCTCTGGTTTGTGGAAGTGGAAACACTTGCACACTATTTAAGTCAGTGAAGATATCTGACTCATGGGGCCCTGCCAAGAGATGAGTTATGTGGTAAATTATTACCCAAAAATGATGAAAAAGAAAAACACCAAGCACCAAATGGGAAGTTTAAGTTTCTCAGAGTGTGCAGCTAAATACCCCCTAATAAACTCTTGTTCTCAAAATAATCAAAGTAACAAATGACAGTTCCTCAGCCCTAATCTTTCCTGTCTTTTATTTTTTGGGGAGTTTGCTTGCTTGTTTTTGTTTTCCCTAAGACATGTATATGTGACAGAAAGACTAAAAGAAAACTTATTTTATTGCTAATTTTAAAGATGTATTTCAGTAACACAGTATAACCTTATATTACATGTAATAGTGATTCAAGCTTTGATAGTCAGTTTAGATATTGGGTTTTGTTCTAGTTGAAAGACTGAAGCTAAACGTATTTTCCAGCAAAATTAACAACCATCCTTTGCTAAGCAAATTGAGACAGTGTTCTGGTTTGAGATGGGATAAATTTTCTTCATAGGAGCACAGAGTCAAGGTCTTTTGTGCTTCTCACACCACCCCACCAGTGAGCAGGCTTGGGGTGCACAAGAAGTTGGGAGGGGACACAGCTGGGACAGCTGACCCCAGCTGACCACAGGGATATTCCAGACCATATGGTGTCATGCTCAGCATATAGAGCTGGGGGAAGAAAGAAGGAGGGGGGGGATGTTCGGAGTGATGGCATTTGTCTTCCCAAGTAACCGTTACGTGTGATGGAGCCCTGCTTTCCTGGAGATGGCTGAACACCTGCCTGCCCATGGGAAGTAGTGAATGAATTCCTTGTTTTGCTTTGCTTGCACATGTGTCTTTTGCTTTACCTATTAAACTGTCTTTATCTCAACCCATGAGTTTTCTCACTTGTGCCATCCTGATTCTTTCCTCCACCCCAACAGGGAGAAGTGAGTGAGCAGCTGTATGGTGCTTAGTTGCCAGCTGGAGTTAAACCACAACACACAGACATTGTCCTCAGAAAATCCTGTAGGGACTTATTGCAGTTAGTGGTTATACACAGAAGTAAATAAAAGAAGGATTTTGACCTCTGCTTTAGCAAGGATGTGGCTAGTCCACAGCAAGTTTACAAACCACAATTTCTGAAGCACTTTGTACTGTTCTTAAAGTCCCTCCAGCTTGATGTTTGCCTCCCTTTCATGCACAAGTAATGAGTGTAATTCTACTGACATCCAGCACAGAGCAGTATCTGATGCCAGAGATGGAGAGAAGTTCCCTCCTCTCTTCATTAGGTTCCATAAAAATCTACCACCACAGTTTCAACCGTAGTTTCCAATTATTTTTTTTTTTATAACTAGGTACTATGACAGCTATGAGATGGACAAGTAAATCACACTTAGTTAAGGAATAGTAAATGAAGACTTTTCTAAATTGAAATTTCTCTATGGAAATTCCTTGGAGGTTTTCATTTTTTCTGATTGAAAGTGAATAAATAATTTGTTTTAGATTAATACATTTGAATCTAAACAAAACACTTTAAACTTGAGCACAGTGTTCTAAAAAGTTGTTCAATGTGTAGTTTTATGTACTAGTGATGTCATGGTGCTATGCATACATTGCTGTTTGCGTTTCCTATGGCACCAGACTTTCCTGGACAGGTTACGACATTAATAAATGTCTTGTCTGATAAACCCATGTCATACAGCACAAGGAAAAGAAGAGAAAAGCATGAAGTATGCCCTTTTGCAGTGATATGGCAACACAGGGACATTCAGCTGAAGACTGAACTCAATTAAAACAGGGTCTGTAATTTCTAAATCATAAACTTTTTGAACTCAGAACAGTTTGTGCTATAAAAATTTTTTGTGTAGTTGATTTCAGCTGACACAAATGTCACAATCTCAGGACTTTTCTAAGGGGCTATGCTCTGATTTTCACCTGGTTGAACTATCACTGGAAGCTGTTGATATTTTTCTATCTGTTCTTGACAATCAGGGGCAGAAAATGGAAGTTAACAGACCATTGCCTACAGATAAAAAGACTTCACACTGACTGCATTCTAGTTCTGCGTTCAATACAGAGACATTTAAAATTAAAGTCCACAAATGGAATCACTTTTAAAAATGTAAATATAGCCATATAACCACTTTATTTTTTTTATTTCTTGAGCGAAGCAATTCCTTAATTCCATAGCATACCACATGAACTTCCAATGAAAAAAAACAAAATGCTTGGTTTTGGATGATTTAATCTACCTCAAACAGTTTATTCTTGCTATTTTAATGATAATGATAGTTGCTGTTCTCTTTGATATGTCATGCAAATTTAGAATTTCAGCTACAATATCAAATATATATTTTTTTTTAAATCTTAAAAGCTAAAAGCTGAAGTAATGAACCCTTAGATTTTTACAGGGTTTTTTTAGTCTTACGATTTCTGAACAAAATGATGAATTTTTCTTTGGATATTCAAGATTCCTGTTAGCTGCAAGGGTAACATTACTTGCTATAGTATTGTGCATCCCTTCCTGAACTAGCAAATTCTATGACAAACAAGAGATTCTGTGCCAGCATTGCACTGCATATTCCTCTGAGTATGTTCTTATAAGTGAAGTACTTTTATCTTCATATCATGACTTTTTCAGTCTGCTCTATATAAATACACGTTTCTACAAAAGGATTTAATTCTAAGTGGATTATAATTTTAGATTAGTCCCAGCCAAGTGGTAGAGCAGAACACTCTATTTCCTGCCGTCACTTCAATTGTAAAAAACAGGCCTTGCTTCTAGAAAAAGGAACAAGATTTTTCTGCAGAATAATATCAATCAAGTGTTTCTGAAGACATTCTCTTGGCATTGTCAGATTTAGCAACAATTTCAAGGGCATATATCTGAATTTTAAAACATGCTTGAATATGTACAGATATATAAAAATATTGAAGTACACATTCATAGAAAGGTAGTAAATAGATCTCTCACAAGCAATATATTTGTGAGACTTCTTTTCTTCTAAAACTCACAGAATAGCAACAACTTTTGTGGTTTACTGAAAGTTATATTTAAAAATGTTTTCAGAGGGTTTGGAGGTTTTTTACATCAGATTTTACAGGGTGTGAAATAAGCATGAAGTTCAACACTGCAGTGAGGAAGTCCATGCCATTACTGACATCCTGTCAAGTACAAGAAAAAGAGTCATATTGTGTGCTGCTTATATATATGATTTAGTCAGGATCCAATTTTTTCAACTGTGGTGTTTGCCATGAAGATAGACTCCAGTGATGAGCCAGCTTGCAGGATGGTGCACATGCTTGTCACCAACACAGCAACAGGGGACCCCCACAGCATATGCTGCTTGTTCTGCCTGGTGATCATGGCACTGTCCCCATCAGCTGTGCCCCAGCGAAGCCATCCACCTGCCTCTGGGCACAGTGTGTTTAAAGGTCCCAGGGCAACAAAGCTGCCTCTCTGTATTGCTGAGCTGTGTTCCTTTCCTCTGGCAGTGACAAGAACAGGGAGGTTGAAAATATTGTTTCCATGACACTCAAGAAAGGAAGGGAAAGTAAAGTCGGCTCCACCACCCAATTTTGAGGCAATTCAAAGAAATCAGGCAGTCCCTGGGCACTCCTGGACTGTGGACAAGATCCCTGCCCATTCACTGGAAGGTAGAGGTTAAAATATTGATCATTCCCCACACTGAGAACAGTTGCTACTGCACAATCCTCACATCATTCATGCTTCATTTTGGCACTCTGGACAGGGGTGAGATTCACTTTTGTGAAGTTTGATTCAATGTGAGAGTCACATTTTAAACCAGAAGTGAAATATCCGAACATTTAACAGTCAGCCTTTAATATATCAGGCATACTGCAGATAGCATTCTTGAGTGCTTCTTTTTTTCAAGTAAAAGACATACTCTTATATATATCCTCGGATTTAAATTCAGGACACATTCCTTCTAAAGTAACTTAGTGTTTCTATGATGAATGGATTGAAGTAACACATCTCGACAGAGAAAGATATCATCTTAATAATCTGATATTTTATGTTCTTTGTTATAATTACTTTTGCCTTAGATTAATGAATTCCATTTACAGTAGTAAGCTAGCAAATGAAAACCATTCAGCACAAGTATGAAATACAATGGAAAGATGAGACTATCTTGTATGTGAGACATAAATTCAAGTATTGAAGAGTCATTATTTACAAAATGTGTAAAATTTATTAAAAAGAATTCTCTTTCCCTCAGAAGAAATCAAATGCATTTACATTCTTTAAGACATTACCAAAGCCACAGAACTAAAGAAAACTAAGCTTCCAATTTTCTTCTCAAATCACTACCTTTGTTCCCACTTATTTTTCTGTATTGTGGTCTATGCCATTTCTATCTCTCTGTTTGTTCCACCTGAAGTCCAATCATTAAAATAAAAACCAGAAAAAAATCTCATTATTTTTTAAACAAACTTCTGTTTCTATATAAATGCTTATTTGTTTAGAAATGCATGGCCTCATCTCCTGAGGAAAGCACACCTCTTTCAAACAGGGTCCCCTTCTAAACAGCTGTTCTGCAGCCTAACATGACTGAGTGCTGCTTCTAAAGCCCTTACACTAACAAGTGAAATGGAATGGATACATCAGCTGGAAAGGAGCAGTACCAAGGAGCTGGAGACACAGGGCTCTGGGTCACAGTGCTGAGAGCAAAAGCATCAACATGATAATCAAATGCCACAGGTAGAAGTGGCCAAGGAAGTCAGATGTCTCCAAACTGAAAGGCAGCAGGAACGCCATGGCAACCACAGTCTGAGACAGACAGGTTTCCAGTGAAAAAGAACCAAACAGCACCCTGGTTGTGATTCAGCAGGCTCTGAAGGGGAGTAGCAAATGACACAGAGAAATGAGCCTTCTGCTGGAAATACCAGAAGTCTGGTCATTTTACCCATTAGTTCATCCAGAATGAAACCAGAAGTGACCAGACTAGTGAAAATATGACCTAACTGTAAATCCAAAGTTCCGAAATATCCTTCCAGACAGCAGCATCTGACTTGAAATTTAATGAGAAGAATCCTAATGGCATCTGGTGTCCCAATTTCTATGTTTCTGGAAAGGCTACCCCCCCAAAAAAAAAAACCCACCTCAAAAACCAACAACACTCCTCCTCACCACCCTGCAGAGAATCAAAACCATTCCAGGTAAAGACTATAGAAATTAACTTTGTAATACCAGGCAGAGCGGCAAAGAACAAAGGACAAAGTTTTATATATGTAGCTGACAAAACTCTATAGAAGCCGAGCTTCATGCTAGCATGGAAGTTTACTGTGGCACGAAATGTACTACTTACTACCTGTCAGGCTGTAAGGAGACCAAACCAGACAATATACGTACAGAAAATGACAGAGAGCAGTGTAGAGTTACCCTGTAGACATTAGAAAATTATGTTATCCCAGTAATGTGTGCTCTCAGAACTACAAAAAATAAATCTATACACCGGTCCAAACAGCTGAATATGCAGAAGGCAACACAATATTTACTGTGGCAAGATGAGAAAAGGAGCATATGACTCCATACCTCAGAGCCTAGCACACAGAGGTGAAAGAGTAGGGGTCTCCAGCACCCAGGACTGCTTTTGTGTTTAATCCACAACTGTTTAATGTGAAATACATATGGTCCTGGGAGCAGTAACCAGAAGAATAAGCAACAAGACTGTCTGCTTTTCTGATATTTGTGCTGCTGATAGGAGTGATGTATAGGAGGTAAAACAGGGACATGTACTGTTCATTTTCCCCTTTTCTTTAATGTGCCTCAGCTTGTCATCTGGGAGTATTTCCATTATTTCGGTGATACTGCAAACACTGTTTTTGTCAGCTTCTCTTTTTGCTGTGAAGTGCAGGTATAAAGAGGGGAAGATTTCATTTCAGCATGCTGATGCTCTCTCTCCCTGTGCAAAGGGAAAAAACAGGGGGAAGAAAAGGGGGAGGCAAGAAAAGGGGGGCAAAGGGGGGAAAAAACGGGGGGAGAAGAAAAAAATCACCAGATTTTTATAACCAGATGTGTAACTCACTGATGCCTTTTCTGCATAGACCTTTTATGACATTATATGCAATCCGACATCTGACACTTGCTTCTTTACAGCAGAAAATTATGCTAGATTTATACAGTACAGTAAAGTCTACAGTAAAGTGCTATTTCACTGGCATTTAAAGGAGAAGATGTAGCATATGGAAACCTGTGAAAAGAGTAATTAACCATGCATGATTCCATGCTCATGGCAGACCCTGGGTGAATTGGAATGGTGGGTGGTGAGTCATAGTCATGCTCCGGCAAACTGGCCAAAAAGCAGGCAGACAATCCTGTTCTTTAAAGTCCTAATATGCAAATTTCATCAACAGTAATATAAGTTGTTTGAATACACAGAATTCTCAGTTTCTTATAAGCTGTTCTTCAAGGCATATCTTTTTTCCCAGCTTGCTTGCAAAGAAGAGGAGGGAAGAATTGAAGTCAAGATACTACAGCTGTTCAGACTGCAAGTCTTGTTAGGTTTTTTGTCATATTTGCTTTGGTAGGACTGTCAGTGGTTAATCGATCGAGCCTGCTTAGGACTACTAAATGTATTTAAGTTCATCAAGGGCATTGTAGCTTAGGATGGGTTCCTTTTTATGTAGCTATTATAAACCCACTCTTATTAACTTGCAGAATTTTGCAAGTCTCATCCTGTTCTATCTTTATCTTAAATCCACGTCTCAGTTCCATGTGACTACATAAGAATCTCAGAATTAATTTTAAAAGTAACATGAGTTTCAGTTCTTGTAGGATATGAAGAAAGCTCTTTCTCGTTTGGAATAGAACCCCCATATTCTTTTATTTTTAAGATCATGATTACTAAGGAAAACGCATCATGTTATGACTTTTCATTAAGGTTTGACTAAATTTTCAGTCTGAAAATATATTTAAACTAAGTATCTATTCAAGTATCTCCTATTATATTTTTGATATGAGCATATATTTCTGCTGTTGAAATTCAGTTAACAAGACCAATCAAAAGGAAAAAAGTTTGCATAATATGTCTGTGAAAATCATTGCCGTAGGAACTCATTGAAGCAAACACTACAGTTACCTTCTAAAAAGGAGTGGATAACTAATAGCACTGCTAAGAATCCATGCCTATGCAAGCTAAGATGATAATAAGGTAATCAGATTTCATGCTTCAGAGTGTTAGCTAATCGCCTGCAGAGGTTTGGCACTGCACAATTGGCTGAGTGCATCTTGTTTATTTTTATGCTTGCTCTGAGACATCAGTTATTCACTGCCACTGTCAACCGCTTACTGGACAAGATGAACTAAATGGTTTGTTCCACCGTGATGAACTCTATGTCCTGTAATAAATGTTATCATAAATATAGCAAGCCATCCTTTTTAAGACATCAGTGAAATGTACATTACAGTATAGTAACTGTTTAGTGGGGATGTGTACTGCTGCCCTCTACTGACTTACAACCATAGGCAAGCGGAGTGATAAGTTTTGTGTTTCTGACTCCACGGAGAGAGGGAAAAAAAGATGTTACCTTCACCATTGGTGCTTCTATATGCTACTGACTGGGACTCTCTGTGCTTTAGTAGACATCAAGAAAGAGCAGGAAAAGCTTTTCTTTTTCCACGAAGAAAAGGTAAAGAAAAATCACACAAGACCTTCCCATATTTTAGGCATAAAGAGGGAAAGATTCTTCTCTGACCATCTCATCACATAGCCTCAAAAGCACCTGGTGGAAAAAATTCTACTTCCTTGACAGGCACTTCCATTACATGCCAAAGAAATGGGACCCCTGACTAGTGGCACAGAGGAAAATAAGCTGCTCCTTGCTCTTAGAAGCTGAAACCAGTCCCGATCAAGATTAAGGTAAAGGGGAAAACAGAATGTGAAGGACTTGAGAATGAAACTTCCAAAATTAAATGCTTCACATTTCAAAATGAAAAAGGTTTTGATTAAATAACTTTATTTCAAGAAAGTGAAATACAAGCTCCAAAAAAATCTGTGTCAATGATGGATGAAGAAAAAGGGAAAATGACAGTGTTGACTGAGTCCCCAAATTCTGGGGTATCTTGAAATACTGATGTTTACATCATATCCAAGGGAGGGTCTACATGAGCGACGTATTTCCCTTCTTGTTCATGCAAGTATTCTAGTTCATATCTCTTTGATAGAAGTTCAACATGCAGGTGAATTTCTCTTCCCAGCATGGACCTAGGATGAAGTAGGCCACTCTTAAATCCCAGGATAATTTTAATAACCCCAACCAAAAAAAACCCCAACCACTGATTGTGCTTTTCCCATATACAACAGTCAGTAACACCTAGAATGGCCTATAGAGTCATATATTGTAAAGCCAAGATTGTTATGATCCCCCTAAACTATAAGACCTAATCCTTTTTAGCAGCCCCATGTAAAATTTGTACTTGAACAGACATTGTGTGTGAAAACTGGGTTTGACTTAACCTCTTTAGACTATATATTGATGCAATTTCTTATATGGTATCTTTATGATACAAATTAACGTTTGTCTTTCCCTTTGTCCTGCTAACAGATAGATCACACAGACTTCACACATTCCAAGACACATTCAGAAATGGTACAAACAAAAATAAATGGCAGGGTATTTTGTTATAGTCCTTCCCACTTAACTTTTAACTTGTTAGTTATATTTCAATAGTTGAAAGGTACTGCACTCTTTTAACAATGTCCATAAACATTTTATTGATTTAATTGTATCCTAAGTCATTAAACAAAATGGCTCTCAATTATCATTAGATAATAAGCAAAACACTATGCAAACAGGAACCTGACTGGCTACAGAAACTGGAGTGTTTTCCTTAACCTACTATGTGTTATTTGTTAGATCTCACACAAGGAAAAATATATTATTGATTTAATAACATGATTGATTTGAAAGCCAGGGGGACCAAACAAGCTTTTGGAGTGCTGTGGACTCTCAATCTTTTTGTTCTGTGGATAGCTGCAGAAAACTTTCTTCACATTTGGCTTCTCTTATCTGGCAAACATGAATTTAATGTGTACCTCATTCACTTTTTTCAGCTACTACTTACATAATATATAATATATATTTTCCTGCAATTTAGGACAATTTAGGTGAGTTACAAAGCCATAACTGAAGAAACAATTTGAAAATTTTGCTCTCCTTTTCTATAGCCCTCCATTATACTAGGCTGTCAGGTAAATTGTAGAAATGAATATCCCAGAAAAGCACATGGAGCCCAGTAAAAGATTTTTGTCTGGTATCTACCATTTTGTCAACTGTTTGATGACCAAACACAGCTGTCTTTAAAGAAGTTACATTTAAAGTACTGACCATCTAGTTAGTCACCCCTCAGAGTGAAACTGTGGTGTGTATAGTCATAATGCAGGTGTAAATTGCCTCTTATAAGACATATTTGAAGCAATACTCAAATTGTCAAAAATATTTTTCTTTTCCACTGACACAAGAATGTGCAGGAAAAGTGTTATTAAGAAACCATATTGCTTGAGTTTACAAATTATTACACCTGAGTCTGTTGATGTTCACTTTACCCTTTCATTACTATTCTATAATAGTAATGAATAGTATTCAACAATAGTCTTACTATTCATTACCCTAAGAAGATCCATATAAACCAAGTTAGAAAAGGATACTCACCTGTTTTTAACACTGCACTCTGCATCTAACATCTAGGATATTATAAATGCAACAAAGTATTCTCTAACGGATATTAGAGTGAACCATGCCTTCAGCTGGAGTTAGAAAGTCACAAGGTCAACAAAGGAAAGCCTTCAGTACTCTGCCAGCTCAGGCCTCCATATATATCTCAGTAACACAGTGCACTCCTTCTTGGACAGCTAGCCAAGGCTGAGGTCCATACTGCCATTGATACCTGAACTAACTAAGGTGAAGCTAACTTGCATATATTTACACAGAGATTTTTTTAATGCCATGTAGATGCATGCATGCATGCATGCATACATATGCACAGTATTAGCAACAAGAAACCTCTTGTCTACTTTGGTGAGCAGACACAGCCTGCTTCAGCTGTAGCAGCCTACCTATCACCAGCTGCTGCATACAGAATGGCTTATTTAACAACACAACACAAAACAGCTGCTCTTGACTGCTCTTCTGCTGCAGGTGCCATTTCTGATTGAAATTACTGGAAACTGAAAGTCTCTGTGTGGCCAATGTATCGCTTTGGAAATTCTACAGTGACCCAACTACAGTACTGCAGGCACATTCATACCTTCCTGTGGGACAAAGTGTTGAGTTTACTGCACTTAGATCTGCACATCTGCAAAGTGCTTTAGCTCTTATGTACTTGGCTAAGAATTAAGAAAAAGCAACAAGAAAATGTACAAGCCTACATAAGGCTTTCTTGGGGATATGACCTCCATCACAGAGATGGTAGAAACAGCTGATCCACCACTCATATTCAGCTATTTCACTTCAACAATGATAGCCTTATCTATCCATACACAGATCCCACTATAACCGAATATAGCATCAATGTTTTGTCATGCAATTGTTGCAGTTGTCTTAGCACAAAAGTGCTTCCTAGTGCAGTTGAAGATAACAGTGATCTGTTAAGGCTGTGAATTCCCACAGCTTGGACTGAGAAGCCTCAGCCAGGCTGTTCTTCTGTAAGCTACCCTTACTCTTTCCCTAGTTTTGGTTGCATCCTATTGCATTTCAAAAAAGACATCTCTCAGCAGTAAATCTCTAGCTTTGAATTTTACTCCCTTTGGAGTCTGTTAGAACAAAAATGGCATACAATTCAATGTATTTAATGTCTTTACAAAACTAGTCTCCTAAAACATTCTAATTTCAGTTCTTGCCAACCCATACTTTGTACACAGAAATCTGCACCATAGCAGCCATCTTGATTTTTTTTTTTTCCTAGAAATGCTAAAAAGCCTCAGAACCCCATGTCTTTTACTTTAAAATATTCTCTTTTTCAATCAAAGCCTGAAAGGATAATGATGGGCTAGGGAGGTAGAATTCACAAGATAAGGAAGCAGACCAATCAAGGTGGAATACAGGAGTTTGCATACTTTACCCCTCTCACACTTCACAAAAACTTATGTAGATCTGGATCCAAATTATCCAGCTCAGTCTCCTTTTTTCTCTTCCTTGACTTCAAAAGCCTCTTCTTAACTTCAAAAAATTCTGCTGTGATAACAATGCTCCACCTAGTGGAAATAAAACTGTTTGAACTATTGTAAGACTACAGTATTAACTCAGAGAACTTGTCTCTCAGTGCCTTAGTCAATTTTTCCAGTGATAAGAAAAAAGTGCTAGTGTGACTATTACAGAATAGAACCAATTTAAGAATACAAAATACTGTCATTTTATTATATAAGAGCAAAAAAAAAAAGAGCAAACCTTTTGGGGATCTGACATAATTACAAATCTATCACTAATTTACCTATGATGACTCCTTGATAGAGATTTATTTAAAATAGTTACCTTTACAAAAGCATTTCTTACTCATTGATTTTTAAAGACTAAGTAAAAAAGAGCTGTAAGATCATGTTGTCTAAAACTAATATATTACAGGTCAGTAAATTTCATCTTCTTGTCTCAGTAACTTTTATCTTATTAAAGCATTTTCAGTTTTGTGATAGTGCCTGGAGACTTCAGCGGGGGATTGACATCCTGTTGTTCTTTATGTTTGGAACAAACTTAATGAAGAACTAATCTTCCTTTCATAAGTTCATAATGTGATGGGTTTTTTTTCATCGCACAGTACATTCACAACACAAACAGCAAGGTGGGTATTTTTCATCCCAGAGGGAATTTCAGATGAAGAAGTGTGTGGAACAACCAGAAGCCTTTTGGAGCCTCTGAGGGTGAAATGTGAGACAAAGTAGCAAAGAATCATTCAGTTTACTATCCACGGGAAAAAAATTGCAGTACATAGTGGCCTTCTACCCATGAGAATTTGCACATACTCTAAATCAGCATCAGACTTACAAATCTTTTGATAAGTTAAAAACAACAACCACAAAAACCCTACCTTTCTTACTGCATTACTGCAACTGCAATGTCTTGGAATTATAGTATCACAGAATCATAGAATGGTTTGGGTTGGAAGGGACCTTAAAGATCATCCAGTTCCAACCCCCCTGCCACGGCAGGGACACCTTCCACTAGACCAGGTTGCTCAAAGCCTCATCCAACCTGGCCTTTAACACTTCCAGGGAGGGAGCGTCCACAATCTGGGCAACCTGGGCCAGTGTCTGACCACCCTCACAGTCAAGAATTTCTTCCTAATGTCTACTCTAAACTTACCCTCTTCCAGTTTAAAGCCATTACCCCTTGTTCTGTCACTACCTGCCCTTGAAAAAGTCCCTCCACAGCCTTCCTGTAGATCCTTCAGGCACTGGAAGGCCGCTATAAGGTCTCCCCGGAGCCTTCTCTTTTCCAGGCTGAACAGCCCCAACTCTCTCAGCCTGCCCTCACAGGAGAGGTGCTCCAGCCCTTGGATCATCCTCATGGCCCTCCTCTGAACTCGTTCCAGTAGGTCTGTGTCCTTCTCATGTTGGGGGCCCCAGAACTGGACACAGTACTCCAGGTGGGATCTTACGAGAGCAGAGAGGCAGAATCACCTCCCTTGACCTGCTGCCTATGCTTCTCTTGATGCAGCCCAGGATATGGTTGGCCTTCTGGGCTGCAAGTGCACATTGCTGGCTCATGTTGACCTTCTCCTCCACCAGCACCCCCAAGTCCTTCTCCTCAGGGCTGCTGTTGATTCATTCTCGTCCCAGCCTGTATTTGTGCTTGGAGTCACCCCGACCTTGCAGGTGCAGGACCTTGCATTTGGTCTTGTTGAACTTCATGAGGTTTGCACAGGCCCACCTCTCAAGCCTGTCAAAGTCCCTCTGGATGGAGTCCCATCCCTCCAGTGTGTCAACCAGACCACACAGCCTGGTGTTGTCAGCAAACTGAGGGTGCATTCAGTCCCACTGTTCATGTTGCTGACAAAAATATTAAACAGCACCAGTCCCAGTACCAACCCCTGAGAGACGCCACTCATCGCTGGTCTCCACATGAATATGGAGCTGCTGACTGCAACTCTTTGAGTGTGCTCATCCATCCAGTTCCTTACCATCAGTGTGGTCCATCTGTCTAGCCCATGTCTCTCCAACTTAGAGTCAAGGATGTCGTGTGGGACAGTGTCAAATGCCTTGCACAAGTCCAGGTAGATGACATCAGTACTCCAAGTAGCCAATATGGAGAGCACACTGAATAGATTACACAGCTGTATAAATTGCAGAAATATTTTTAGTCATTGAGAAGAGTAAGACCGACAGCTCTCATTTTAAATCAGTTAGAATTTGTGGTGCTTTCCTCCTCTGAAAATCTCTCTTCAAGTTCCTAGATTCTTACCAAAATACAAGGAAATGCTGAAACCAAAACAAAACAAAAGCTAAGCTAAGCATCTATAGATCATTATATATATGTATGCATGCATGTACACATACATCAACACACTCCACAGTACAAATCCTGGACAGATTGGTGTCTGCGGTTTGTTCTCATGCAGTGATTTGTTTCCAAACAATGCTTACATAACCAATAAATTTCATTACTTCAAGACAAGTGAGATAAAGAAACAGAAGTCTGTGGGGATACTTAAAACCTCTCCAGAATAACATGCTTGTTTATAATTCATTCAGGATCTGTTTTCTCTTCTTTCCCTTTCATGCTCCAGTGTCCATCATTCGTCTATCTCTCCCAGTATCCTCTTCTTCAAGACCGTAAATCATCAGAATTCACTGGTTGAGTGGAGGCAATATTTACAGAAAATATACATGATAAGTGTTTTTGAGGAAGCAGTTTCATTCTTGTTAATGATATTTCTAGTCTAGGTCCAGATTACATCTATCATCTTTGGTAAATGTCTTCAGCATCAGTCATTTAACTTATCTTGGAGCCACTTTGAGCAATTTGTCCTGTTAGAAAAATGGTATATATAAACTTGTTAATTTCCTTCATAGTTTAATCTAAATTGTCCCCTCTTACAGAGTCCAAAGATTTAATGGTCATATGCTTAACCTCAGGAAAAGAGGAACAACAGATATCAAAGCATATGATTTTGCCTTGTCAGAAACTAGGTGTAGATAAACAATGAACTATCTGCCTATTTTCTCAGAGCTACTGATTTCTTCTATACTGACCACTCCACATAATGAAACTTTTTTATCATCCTTTATCCTCTCAGAAAGCATCTCTTTTTCACTGAGAAGCAAGGAAGCTAAATTATTAAATAGGCTATTTGAGACAGTAACATTTCCTAGACTAAAAACATCGGTGTAAGATTTGCAATTTTAATCCATTCTCTCAGTAAATGAAAGGTAATTCCTAAGCTAATTCCTTAGTATCCTTAAGTATCTATCTTGATTCCTGTAAAGCAGTAGTTATTTAGCCTCTTTAGCAAAGACTTTTAGAAACTTGCCACTTCATTTTTTTAGTATTAGCTTATTTTTAGGGTTTTAGTTGGCCTTTTTAGTTATTATTTCTATCCCATTTTTTTTGCCTGTAGCATAACTGAACAATATTTTCAAAAACATTTAGATGAGGATTGAGCAAGGAAAGATAAAGACAATAGAACATATGTTCCTAAATCACCTGGGTTCTTGTAAATGCCTTCCTCTGTCATGGTATCACAACCACTGATGAGAATAGTAGATACACTTATTGTAAGACCTCATTATTACACATCTGTTTTGTTGTTTAACAGCTGTTTAATTTTGTGTGTACTCATGTTCAAGCCAATAAAGTGAGAACCCCAGCATGCAGATTGATACTATGACTGGTCTCCTTAAAGTAAAGATTTTACTAAAGGTAATGCTTCATCTTGTTTTACACATCTTCTAAGCTCCCTGTGGCCAGGTAATTATTGAGAACTAGTCAGCCAGTTGTGACTAGTTGGAAAAATGGGCACTGGTGGACTCGACCCACAAACAGAGAACACTATAGATGAAGAAAGCTGAAAGAAAAAGGCATGCCAAGTAATTTTACCTCCATGTCATACATGGCAGTCTTGAAGAGTAATTGCTTGGACACTCTGGCTACTTCAAAATTACTTGCTCTGAGCATTCACTGCATCTCTTGGGTGAAATAAGTGCCATTTTGTTCCTAATTAATTTTATGGATTGAGAGGAACTAACTGATTATGTAGGTACCATATTGATTTGTCTGCTGACATGGGTATTTATTTTAATTGCACCTCTTTATGCTAACTACTTTTGACTAATTGCACATCAGTTCAGTAGGATTTGTGAAGTACTTAATTTACTATTGTATTTCAACCAAGTATCTTAGCTTCCCCTTGCTTTAAATTTGAGTGCATAAAGGGAAGACCTTTAGCAAACAGGGAAGTTCAATAAACTGAAGGAAACTGAAGCAATATAAAAAGAGCAAATATCTGACATGAACACGTAGACGTCACAATGATTTGCAAACCAAAGCAAAGATAAAACCAAAGTTCTAATTAAAACAAAAAAGAATGTGAAATAAATGCAGTAAAAGCAAGGCACATTTTGTGAAAAACCAAAACTGTGAGAAGAGATTGGAGATATCAGCAGCTATGATCAGTTTTGCCTCTTGCACTTCCCTCTTTCCGTATATTCCTCTTCAGCATCTTCTTCCCTCTGTGATGTCAGAATGGAGAGATAAGAGAAGAAATTGGTATGTCCTGTCTTTCCTGCTCCTGCAGTTCTCTGCCAATGACTCTCCCCAGCCGCTGCAATATTTCCTGGAATTCAGTACTTGTTTCTGTACATTTATCCAGATGCTGTCCGAAAGAAACTCTACCCTCAGCCATTAAGGCACAATTACCATCCTCCCATTGTTCTTTATCTGCTATCTCCATTAACAATTTTTATTTCTCAAACAGCATGCAAGTTGGAGACACCTTTGTCTTTTATCTGCCTAAATGATGTTAGATCACATTCTTTATAATTCACTTATATTTCAGGTAGAAGACCCCTCAAACCTCAGATCTTATTCATCATAAAACAAGACACAGGGATTCACTAGGAATTCATTAGGCAGGTTATGTGGTTAGATTTTCCTATTGATGCACCTGTGAAAATTGAAAGATACTTAATATTCGTGTGGTTTCCTCTTGTACAGTTTATCTTCTTTCTATAAATACAGTGTAGATATGCTTTGTAAGATTTAATACATGTGGTATGTATGCATTTAGACTGCTAAGCAAAATTTATGACAAAACTGTTTACCAAATATAGTAACATGATAAGAATTTTTACACTACCAAAAGATGTCTTTACAACTATGGACATAGTTATTGTTACTAACTTTGTCTAGATGCCCTGAGATTGTAATTATCATACATTATTTATTTTCTTATTACTGTTATTAACTTTGAATAGATAACTTTACTGCTATTTACTCCATTTTATTAAGCCATTATATTTTTATTACTTTACTACTCTTTATTGTTATTGCCATCATGCAAATGGCTTGCATTGCAAATGTCTTCATTATCAGTGAAAATTTCAAGAAAACAGAGTGTTCTTTGGTCACCACTTATAAAAAAAAAATCATAAAATGCCTTTGATAACTCAGAAGACTATATATCCTAAACCAAAAAATACCCAAAGCAAATATCAAACTTTCACCAACAGTACAAGAGCAATCCAGCAACCTGTAGATATTCCACCTGCAATGTCAAAGCGAAAATTAATAGTAATCTGATTCCATCCCTTGAGACCATGGTCTAATAACAGAAAGTAATAACCCATCAAACTGTTATGCATTACATATCTTTATTATATCCCTTTCTGCTTTTCTCTTTACCATTATAGCATCTGAGTCAGCTGAGAAAACAAACTAAGCACTACATAAAAACTTCTATTTTTATCAGTCATGCCTCAAGACTGATTATTTTTTATTCTGTTAAGCATGTATCTATTTTTTTCTTTTTCAAAAACTGAAATAAGTTGAACGGAGAATCTATCAGGTTGTAAATACACAGAAACTTCAGAACAGCCATAGCTAAACCAACAGCTATGGTTTCATGAAAGGGCTTAATATTCATGTTATGTGGATAAGGCTAGTCAAAGCAGTTTTAACTGTCTTTATCTGGAAGGGCTTTCTAATCTTCTTTGAATGAATAACAGTTTATGCAGGGTTTTACCCCCCACTGAGTAAATTTCTCATAAAACTTACTGTTCTTTGCTACAATACAGCTACTGAGTTGGTTCCTGTTTTCTGACCATAGCTCCTTTTTTGTTTGGTTGGTTTTTGTTTTGTTTTATTTCCTTGATGGCAATTCATTATAGAATATGCTTTTTTGACAAAGTGTATGTCTTTTCTGATTTGGGGGAGTATTTCAGGCATTTTATTTCCATCTTCCTTGCATACCTTTTTATTTTGCTCCTCTTCCAAAAACAGGTGGTATCCAAGGACTGCTCAGATTCTCCTTTACAGGAAATCTCCACAGCAAACTGTTTTTATTGGATCTGTTATGCAATGGGAAATCTGTTTTGTATTAACTACTTCCTCATTCCTCCCAAATTCCCATGTCAAGAATCCTCTTAGGTATTATGTTTCCCAGATTTACAGTTACATGTATAGCATCTTTTAAAGGATCAAAAAGCCTACTTCTACTATGAATGATGCCTTTAAACTTTTTTTAATAACTAGTCACTTAATTAAGAAAAAAATCTTGCTGTATCTGTTAATCTGTGGTGTAAAAGAAGCAATAATTTATGGAAAAAAAAATGGTTTAAGTCAGGAGTAGAGAACCTGATAGACTGTTGTGGATGGAAGGATGCACTTCACTCTTAAGAGAGAAGTAGCAATATGTTTATTGATATAAAACAGCAATTTAACAAAGTTTGATAGTAAATGAGACAATGGTTTGACAAGATTCCATGGCAAGGCAAACTTGAGGTTCAGAGAGGACCCCCTTGCTTTCTAAAGTCAGAGAAGTCTAGGCTTGGCTGTATTCAATCCTAGTCCCAAACTTGGTCAATGGTTTATGTCTAAAGGACTATAAGTGTACAATCAAGGTAACATATAATGTTACCAAAACTTACAAACTTTAGCAAGCTATTAGTCACTTAGTGAGGATCTGTTGTGACAAAGAATCTCTCAATATCAAGGAGTAAGGAATTTCTTAGGCAGGCGTAACCTCGAGAGGCTTCCCTTCTCAAGGGGAGGTCATGTCACGCAGCCCACTGGTGTCCAGGGAGCTCAAAGGGCTCTTGGGCTGCTCACTATTTATGGGGGTAAGATAACTGACTCATAGTCATAATTGCATAACAACCATGGATGCTAGTTTCTTCTAAATTTGGCTTGAGCCAGACATTGATCAGCACTGTGGTTAGGTGGGCGCACTGCTCAAATTAGCCCTTGGCTGATGTGTTGTTATCTGCCTCCCTCAAATACACTTTGAGACAGGTGCAGCCATCATGACCAGACACATCCATTATGACCACCACTGGTGGTTATTGCTTGAGCTGGAGAAATGGACTGACAGGGACATCATGAAGTTCAACAAGGGGAAGTGCAAATTCCTGCATCTGGGTAGGAACAAGCCCAGGCATCATTTTATGCTGGAGGTCACCCAGCTGGAAAGCACCTTTGCAGAAAAGTACTTGGGGTCCTGCTGGACATCGAGTTGAAAATGATCCAGAAATGTGTCCTTGCAGCAAAGGACAGTAGCATCATAAGCTGCATTAGGAAGAACATTGCCAGCAGGTGGAAAGAGGTGATTCTTCACCTCTGCTCAGCACTGCTGAGACACACCTGGACTACTGTTTCCAGTTCTGGGCTCCCCAGTACAAGAAAATTTGACATAATGGAGCAGGTCCAGTATTAAAAACTCAACTGGACAATGCTGGTCAATTCACTGTAGCTGAAACCCTGTTGAGCAGGGGTGATTGAACTAGATAATCTCTAGAACTCCCTTCCAACCTTATTAATTCTGTGGTATCATAGAAAGTAAATTTGAATTCATAACTGAGGGTATTTGCTTAACATTTATAGCCTCCAGGAGAGAATATATCTGGTGTCACATGTCCCAATAGTTGTGCAAATTGTACCTGTAGTTGTAGATACTGAAGTGATCAGATGTTGGCCTCCACTTTATGTTAGAAATTAAATGTCATAAGGTTCAGACCATTATTACATAAACTGAAAGGTTCTTAGGATCCATAAGCCTTTTAGGCTACCAAATAAACAACATCCATATTGACCCCAGTGACTATGCTTCCTCATGTGTATCTGGCTAAAACATAACTATAGGAAAGGCATCCAGTTTTAATTTTGGAACATCAAGAGATCTATCACTTGGTTTGTACTGTATTCTGGTGGCTAGAAATCCTCCTGATTGCTAGTTATTTTAATATCCAAGTAAAGTAGTCAAGTTTCTGTCTCCTGCTATTGGTCCTTTTTAAATTTTCTTTTGCAAGTTTACAATAGACTTTCATGAACAAAACCACACGTGACAAAATCAGAAAATAAATATAATCCAATATAATTGAACCATTTTTATACATCAGCACTTAAGCACACATTGAATTAAGTCATAGATTTGTCTACTTTCATTAGATTTTTAGTATTTTAAGTCCCTAGCAGATTTTTTCCCCCTTTATCAATTCCTTATATTTTAGATCATCTGACATCTGCAAATGACTGGGGATTTAGAACCAACACACACATCCTGTTAACTCCTATGCACAACATCCATGTTTGAGATACACTTTAAAGTGTTTTTTGTTATTTCATTTCTACTTATGCAACTCAAAAACAGCTGCGAAAGCTATCTTTGTATCTTCCATATTATGACTTCTCTGGAACAGTCCAAGTATTTAATATCATATTTGATTTTTTTTTTTTTTTGAATAGCAAAAGGAAAAAGAACAGACTTCATAATATATAAAGCAACTTCAAGCAAAGTAAGACTGTTCCTTAAATATCGTGTCTAGGTAAGAGCTAATGGGATCACACAATGAAGTAAGTCTCTCTCTTCTGTTTGATCATCTGTTTTACATTCCACTAACTAAAAGCTTTCCTTCTTAAACTACTTCAAACACCATTTCCAGTGTGCAAATGTTAATGATGTTCCATATTTTTAAAGCGAGCACAAAAATCTTCTCCACTTTTTTTAAAGCCAAACCAGAGGACAAGGGTAAAATGGAGAGTGGGAGAAGAGGGTGGGTAGAGGGAACATTCTAATATGCATATTTTGCTGTCACCAGAGGATTTTTTTGTAGTTGTTCTTTCAGAGATATTAATATTTACTTATTTACTCTGTCTCCAAGGCCTGTCAAGCTGGTGTATTGGGTCTGGCTGAAATGAAGGTAATTTTCCTCATAGCAGCCCTCATAGTGCCACACTTTGTATTGGCAGCTAGAAAGGTGTTGATAACACAGCAGCTTTGGCTACTGCTGAGCAGTGCTCCCACAGCTGTCTTTCCAGTATTCCATCACCCCCCTGTACCCCCCTACCCTGCCCCAGTAGGCTTGGAGTGGGCAAGATCTTGGGAGGGGACACAGCCAGGACAGCTGACCCAAACTGACCGAAGGGATATTCCATACCGTATGACATCTGCTCAGAAATAAAAGCTAGAACAGAAGGGGAAGGGGTGGCATTCACTGTTCATGACGTTTGTGCTCTGGACAACTGCTACATGTACTGAAGCCCTGCTTCCCAGGAATTGGCTGAACTTTGCCTGCTGATGGGAAGTAGAGAATATTTTTTTTCCTTTGTTTTTGCATGCAGCCCTTGCTTTGTGTTTCTATTAAACTGCCTTTATCTTGACCCATGAGTTTTTCCTCTGTTCCCCATCTTATCTTCTCCCCTCCCCGTCTGGCTGAGGAGAGGAGTGATAGAATAGCCTGGTGGGCACATGGTGTCCAGCCAACGTTAATCCACCACAGCTGGGCTCCTAATAGTGAAGTTATCCAATTGAAAGGATGTGTATATAGCATTCTGAATAAAAATGTTTAAGCAGTTTTAAAGTATTCTAGAAATATTTTCTGACAAACAAACAAAAAAAATCCTAAAAGAATAAGTAGCATTTTTATGTGGTAGAGTGTTTAGTTCACCCATTTTGAAAAAGATGAAACTCACTTATGGCTTTTCAATTTACAAGGAATATAATTATCTCAAAATGAATGTTAATGAAAATTTTATACTCTACTACCACCTCTGCATCCATCTATCCTGAATATATATTATTCACTTACTATGGATCCTTTCCAAATATATCCCACTAAATTAATTAGCCTAGTATATCATGTATAGAATACAGTACTTGGTATTGTAAGTTCATTACCCACAGAAATAAAATATACAACAGTATCCTGTGTTATTTTCAGGCAGGTTATTTTATTTTGAATATTTTCAAACCTCATAGTTCATAAAGATTATTTTTAAAGTTTGACTGGGACTCACATGATTTTTTAGATCTCAGAAGTACATTAAAGTACTTTTAAGGTATTAAAACCTATTCACTGTCTCATTAAAGTTAAAATTTTGTAGCAGCCATGCAACTGTTTCTCAGAATTGGAATATAGGATTTAATTATAATTTTTGACATAGTCTTCATCAAGGCACATGATCACCCTGTGACACTCATGTAGGCACTTACATGCTTCTATATAAAATTTAGATATTATATGTATATATGTATATAGATAAAGTATTTAAAACATTAATGAATGAACCTTTATAACATCATTGTAAGGCAGCAAATTGAATGCCTCATTATGTATATTAGAACATAAAAAATGCAAAGAACTGAAAGGAATTTTTGAAGTTTATGAAATACTACTTTGAAACAGAAAGAGTTTAGATTTGAATTTCCTTTATCTTCATACAGAGGTGAAAGCATAGAACCACGATTTATTTATTTTTATTAATGCCTAGTGTTCCCAGTCAACGATTAAGACCCTACCATGTTAGCTAAAAATAAAACACAGAGCTGGTCCTCACCCCCCTTTCTGCATTTTATTAGAATAGAATAATTTCAGTTGAAAGGGACCTAGTCCATGTAGTCATCTTTTCCAACTACCTGACCAATTCAGGGCTGACCAACTTAAAGCATGTTATTAAGCATGTTATTAAGTGCACTGTCCAAATGCCTTTTAAACACAGGCTTGGGGTATTGACCACTTCTCTAGGAAGCCTGTTCCAGTGTTTGACCACCCCCTTGGTAAAGAAATGCTTCCTAATGTCTACTCTGAACCTCCCCTCACACAGTTTTGAACCATTCTCACATGTCCTGCCACTGGATCCCAGGGAAAAGAGTTCAGCACTTCCCTCTCCACTTCCCCTCCTCAGGAAGCTGTAGATAGCCATGAGGTTGCCCCTCAGCCTCCTTTTCTCCAAACTAGATGAGCCAGAAGTCCTCAGCTGCTTCTCACAGGACACTCCTTCCAGCCCTTTCACCAGCTTTGTTGCCCTCCTCTTGACACATTCCAGGACCTTCACATCCTTTTTAAGTGGTGGGGCCCAGAACTGCACACAGTATTCAAACAAGGCCACACCAATGCTGAATACAGCAGGATAATCACCACTTTTGACTTCCAGGTTGTGCTGTGTTGGATACCCCCCAGGATGTGGTTTGCCCTCTGGGTTGCCAGGACATACTGCTGGCTCACACCGAGCCTGCCATTGACCAGCACCCCCAGATCCCTTTCTGCAGGGCTGCTCTCCAGCCACTCCTCTCCTAATTTATACTGTGCCCAGCATTACTCCATCCTAGGTGCAGAATTCAGCATTTTGACTTGTTAAATGTCATCCCATTAATCATAGTCCACTGCTCCAATCTATCTAGATCCCTCTGCAAGGTATCTTGTCCCTCAAAAGAGTCAACAACACTTCCCAGTTTGCTATCATCAACAAACTTGCTAACGGTGCATTCAACTCCTGCATCCAGGTCGTTGCTAAACACACTGAATAGGATTGGCCTTAGAATGGAACCCTGAGGAACAGCACTGATGATGGGACACTAGCCAGTATCAAAAGCCTTGCTAAAATCCAGAAAAACTACATCCACAGCCTTCCCTTCATCCACTAGGCAGGTGATCCTACCACAGAAGGATACTAAATTGGTTAAACAGGACTTTTCCTTTTGTGAATCTCTTTTGGCTGTGCCTGATGATTGCCTTATTCTTTAAATGCATTTCAACAATACCCAGTATAATCTTCTCCTTATTTTTTCCAGGAACTGAGGTTAGACTAAGAGATCTGAAGTTCCCTGGGTCTTCCCTCACACCTTTTTTGTAGATTGTAACAACATTGACTAGCTTCCAGTCAGAAGGGACGAACTCAGACTCCCAAGACCTTTGGTAGGGATCCAGGGGGGTCCACATCATCCTCTAGCTCCTTCAGTATTCTGCAATGAATCCCATCAGGCCCCAGGACTTGTGAGCATTCAGCTGATACAGCTGGTCTCTAACAATTTCAGTGTCCACAAATGGAAAGTCTTTTCTTTCTTTTCCTTAAAACATATTTAGACACTCATCTGACAACAACAAGCACAATTAAATGGCTCTTACAATCCTATATATATTTGAAGAGCTGCAAACAATAAAAGCATGGATATTTTACCACGTGCATAAATAAAAAAAAGCCCTGTAACTTTTCTAAACATATCAGTAGGGCATACGTATGCACAAATAGTCATAAACGGTTCAAGAAGTTCTATAGATTGTCTGCATAATGAAAAATTTGTTCAAATAATTTAATTTATTAAGCATAGTTTTAATTCACATAACCTACACAAGGAGTCCTTCAGCTCTTATAAAAGAAAAATACAAAATTATCTATATTATTTTTGCTTAGTGCACTCAGGGTTTGATGCAAAAACCTATTTAAGGCAATTGAAAAGACTCCAATTGCCATCAGTTGGCTTAGGAATTAGTCTCTTAAGTATGCGCCTGCTATTTTCTGGGGTTTTTCTGTGGGTAGGGTAAATGATGTACCATTTTGCTCACTGCTTGTGCTAGCTAGAATAGATCTGGCATGCTTTCAAAATTCGTCCCATAGTGAGTATCAGAACGAACTGTTCTGCTTCTGTTTGAACTGCACTCAGTATTACTTTCACTAAAAGTTTCAGACATGAGATGTTGTAAATGGAAGGCTCAAAAGTCACAAGTGTCATTTTCTATCTCATGCTCCATCTCAGCCACTTGTTTTTGCTGGCCATGAACTCATTAAGAACTGAATAACCAGAGCGGGAAAACAATCCTGATTGACTTCAATAGTGATAATACGGCAGCAGTCACCTGTAAAATACTGACACCTGCACACAGTATTAAAATTTTAACCACTGGAGACTGTGTTTACTGAAGAGAAGCACGTTAACGTAACATCTGACATTCATGCCACAGTGATGACAGTCAAAAAAGACAGAAAGACAAACAGGTTGCATTTGATATCTTTCTCCATATGTGGTCAAGTATAAAAACATTAGTCATTTATTTCATCTTTTGATTAGGCACAGAGGCAAGTAATACTGCAATCATTCGAGCTTTAATTTCTAATCTATTTTCTACACGGCCAGACAGAGCCAGAAAGATCAGAGAATGACTGGAGTTAGCTCTGTTCCTAACAGGTGCCAAGGGTTGCAACATGACATCTTTGAGCAGTGTCCTTAAACGTGCACTTTCCTGAGAGAAGGAAATCCCAAAGGCATTCTCAGTATTCCCCCTGACTGTTACAGCACAGCTTCCAGGGTGATACATAGGAGCCTGCAACTTTCCATTCAAGGATCCTGCGATTTATACAATCTGCTTAATGCTTTAGTCTCAAATTAAGGACAATGCAATCTACAGTGTACTATGTGGTAAATATTTTTTTTTTTCTTCTTTTGGAGATATGCAATATGGTACCCTATTCGACTTCAGTTTAAAATTGTTTTCTCTATATGAATCCATACAGATAAGGAAACATCTAGCTGAAAAGGATCTTTCTTTTTCCAACATCAGTAAATACAGTGAAATGTCAGCTTCAGTGGTACTGAGTTGTTTAAAAGTAGCTAGGGCCGTGGCTGTCAAATTTTGGTCACTAAGATTTAAATAAACCAGAGTGGCCCTGGGAATAATGTTTTATGCTGGTTAGAAAACTGCAGGACTGAAAGTGCCTTTAAAGCCTGTCAAGGCTAAAAATTATGGAAAAGTAATGTTTTTAAAGTACAAAGGGTTCAATAGATTTTTTTCATCTAAAAGCTTTTATTTGCATCTATTATTTATGGCTATTAAATGACTTATTACTATTGAAGACTAGTGCAAACCACAGTATATGGTTCACTTTTTCCGCTAATTAAAGATTTAATTTTTTGAAAGGAAGAAAGCAACACTAATGCCAATTGTTGCAGTTCAAAGTGCTTTGAGATGGAGATAGAATAAATGAGTAAGAGTGCTTTGTCTCCACAGAGTTGCCAGCAGATTGTTCAATTAATTGGCCAGATAACTTGAAATCAGATGGCTTCAATATTTACTGGCTACAGCTAGAGGAAACATACCATCATTAAGTATGTCTGTACGTTCACTCTAAGGATGATTTCAAGGTTATATTTGTTATTATACAGACATCAAACCTAGAAGCACAGGCACATGAAGCATATAGTTTCCTCATGCCCCAGTACACGCTTCAGGAAGCCATTATTAATGTGTTAAGTGTCTTACAATGTTTCCAGTCATGCTCGACACATTATTGTCTGGTGTGCCTGCAGAAACTGTCCCAATGAAGTCAGTGGGGTGTAAGGCAGGTACATGTGGGAAGGCTCTGCATTCCCAGTGTACTGGTTTGGGCTGTGATAGAGGAAATTTTCTTCATAGCAGCTGGTATGATGCAGTGTTTTGGATTTGTGATCAAAACAGTGTTGATTGGTACACAAAATATGATGTTTTTGTTACTGTTGAGCAGTGCTTACACAGCATCAAGGCCATTTCTGCTTCTCACACCACCCCACCAGTGAGGAGGCTGAGGATGCACAAGAAGTTGGGAGGGGACACAGCTGGGACAGCTGACCCCAACTGACCAAAGGGATATTCCAGACCATATGGCATCATGGTCAGCATATAAAGCTGCAGGGAAGGAGGAGGAAGCTGGGGGATGTTCAGAGTTACAGCTTTTGTCTTCCCAAGCTACCGTTGCACGTGGTGACGCCATGCTCTCCTGGAAATGGTTATACAGCTGCCTACCAATGGGAAGTAGTGAATGAATTCCTTACTGTGTTTTACTTACATGTGCAGCTTTTACTTTAGCTGTTAAACTGTTTTTATCTAAACCCATAAGTTTTCCCACTTTTACCCTTCTGATTCTATCCCCCTTACCACTGCAGTGGGAGCGAGTGAGAGACTGTTTGGTGCTTACCTGCCTTCTAGGGTTAAATCTCAGCACCCAAGTACATTAATTTAACATTTTTCAAAAGTGTTTCTTGATCTGGGTATGCCAGCTGTACAGAATAGGTGCATCACAGTGAAAGGTGAACATTAGAAAATGAAAGGAGAAGGTGATGACTGAAGCAGCAGTGATTCATAAAGAAGATGGAAAAGGCAAGGGGAAAGAGGAAGTACTTCCTATGGGACAAAAGGTAAATGAAAGCAAGGCATTGAATTGTTAATCATCAAAATGGAAGAGAGAACTTCAACTCAAGGGAAAGAAACTGTAGCTAAAGAAGATGAAGTAGGTTTGATAGCAATATGAGGACGAAACTCTGCAAGACTTGCTAAAATTCTGGTTGATGTCTAAGAAAGGTCTGAAAAAAACAGAAATACCTCAAGCTGTTGATCCAATTACCCTCTCATTTTTAAGCCTCCTTACAAATTCACCATTTGAATTCTGGTAAGTAGGCATTTCTTCTTGAACTCCTTATTTTTTTAGTTAAAGAATAAAAGTTAAAAAAAATAAAAACACTTTCAGAAATATTTCTTAGCAAAGAATGCCAACTGGTTCAGCTACTTGTGGAAAATACTGTTGTTTTCTACAGATCCTGACTTTTGAGAGTTATATCTCCATATGTGCTGTATATCTGGGGGAGGTTTGATACAGAGCACTCCAGAAATATAGCCTATAGGAGTACTGCACAGCTTGCAAATGTCTCAGGAGGAACCATTTTATCTCAGGAAAGTAAAATCTTTTTAGATCATGTGCATACTGTTTTAATATCTATTCTTCATTCAGTTTAAACATCACAGAATAAAACAGTTTAAGTCAATTACACTCACAATTTTATGAACACAATATAAGTTTGCTGTGCACTCAAGTTTCTCTGTCTGGAGAGACTGAAATGAAAGTGCAAGTCACAGGTAGATGGAGGCAGATTTGGTGGGCTCAGTCCATGCTCGGGACTCAAGGCAATGTGAAAGTACAGTCTTTGAATTTTCAGGTACATTGTCATTGCTGGAATATTTGCATTTGGATCCTTCTAAGAAGTTTGCTTTCTTGAGGCATTCTTTTGTCTGAACCCAGCTTTATCACATAGCTTTTAGCTCTGTACATGAGACTGATAGTTGGGGTTTTTTTCCAACAGAAAATTGTACAGAACACTTCATATATGCCACCTCAAGTAAATGAATACTCTGACCTCTCCACATTTCACTTTTTTTTGGTATGTTTGCTGTTGTTGGCTGCAAGAGGTGTAGGGGGAAAAGAGAAGGAAGTGGGTGTGCAAAGGTGAGCCTCAGTAGCTTGTTTTGCTCACCCTTCTTCCTTCCTTCCTCATCTGCTGGCAACTATTCTTTTGAAAGCAGAAGTTTTCCGTACATTAGAGTATTCCTCTGCATCTTGTGTAACAGTAATCATATTTTGTGTACCAAAAGTTGGAGGTTTTTCCTCTCTAGTATTTATTAAAGTGTTTCTAGATCTGGCTCTTTTGGGAAGTACTAGTTATCATTTTATGGAAATATTAATTTATAAGAAAATGTCTCATGGTCCCAAGCCTCTATTTCTTGGTACAATGGGAAGATAATCAGTGTAGATTTATTCTTAATTCAAAGATATGCACATCCTTTAGACATAATTTTTGTTGCAACTAACTTAAATGTTTATTACAGGCAATTTTTACTATTTTTAAATATCTGAGTTAATAAATTACTAATATCTACAGCTTGCCATTTTCAGTTTTGAATCCTGTGCACATATATCATATATGTTATTCTTAATCATTAAAGAAGCAGTCTTTACCTTTGAATCTATTCCTTCTTCATATTTGCAATGTTTATGTTTAATATTGATGCCTATTCCATACATTGGTCTGCTATCCATTCATTAACAGAAGTGAGAACTGGTGTGATCAGATTAACTGTAATAACAAAAAAGACTGGAAAAGGAAAACATCATTCTCTTTTATACCAAGAGAAAAGATGAGCCAAAGATATATTAAGTCCCAACTCTGGTAAAAGTTATTTAGATAGTTCAGTTTTAAAAACCATAAAAATACTGGAACAAATATTCATATTATTTTAAGCATCTAAAATATGTCTAGGGAATAAATAATTGTCCATAAAGATAATCTAGATCCAACTTATATCAAGCCAACTTAGATTTTCTCTGTGACAGAATTCCAGGCCTCATGGGTAATGTTGTGAATAATGCAGTAACTAACATGACCTGGCTAAAGAAAGAAGAAATACATCAGTCTTCGGGCTGCTTTACATGGTTCATTGGTCAATCTGTCCTCAGTATTTCTAGTGACCTGTTAAATGGTGCCAAATCAGAATTTTGCTTGCTTCCTGCCTATTCAGTATCTTCAGCTCTATGAAGAAGAGTCCTGACACAACAGTGGTATTTTTGGCAATTCATTAAGGTAATACATTTATGGACCATAATCATTCTTACTTTTAACTTTTGTAAAGGTTTAGTAAATCATTCTATTCATGAAGATACAGGCAATGCTGATTTACATCTTCCTTACCTGAGTCTAACATTTCTAATGCCAAAGCAACAACAGAATTTGCCTATTAAAAATTGCAGCTAGGATTGTATCAAGAAAGTATAAGCAAGAATCAATAAAGCAATCAAGCAGCAAACAATCAAGCAACAATCAAGAAAATGTTCTTAATTTTTAATAGTTGATTTTCAGATACTTAGTCCTTGGCACATCTTGAAAATAAAACAAAAGTTCTACAGCTAACTTAAAACTGGTAGAGGAAAACACAGCAAATTATTACTTTCTTCTGAAAATTTTACTGATCTTTCATACCAAATTTTGTAAGACTTTTATTATTCAAGTGTACATACATCTATAAACTCAGTTCTTGACCTTGCTTATTTTTTTGTCTGTAGATTTTTACATGTTCAAGCAGATGCTAGCAATTTTATGTGTGTATGTCTATCTCTAACCATTCTTGTGTACAGTAAAAGCAAATGCAGAAGTGACTGAGAAAGCACAACTGCAGAGACCACAAGATGAAGGCCCTTGCTAGTCAAAAACCCATTTGTACAGTACTTGAAGTCTGAGTGAAGAATGTTTCCTTTTCTGTTCACTTGAGTGATAAGCAATTGAAAACAGAAGTGTATAAAGGATTAATGATGGCAAACCTGCATTTATTGTACTGGCACTACTGAAACACACTAAAAGCTAAATGAAATAAAATATACTAAATTATTATTGGAAATAAGTGCAAATAGCATTATTTCAAACAACAAACCAAATAAATAAATAAATAAATAAACAGAAAACTAATAGCTTACATTATGCTGTGAAATTCAGTGTGCTTATTCCATGAACAATAATTTTTTCACTCACAATAATCCCACACTCTACAAAGCCTTTTTAGTAATTACTGCTCTGTCTTGTCATAAATTCCTACAAGAATTACAGCTGCAGATTAAACTTAATATTCCCCAGTTCTGTAGATGTCATTTGACTACTCCCCCTCCTTTTCCCAGCGTTTTCAAACTGTATATTGATTTACCATGATTGCTGCCTTGAAATGGTCATATGTATAGACTCTCTCATGTAGCACTCACACAAATGCCATTTTCACTGTTCTTTTTAAAAACTCCCTTCCATCAGTGGTTAGACTTTCAACTCGGTTAATGCCCTCTTTTCCCAGGTAAAAACATAATTTACTTTCTAAAGTATGGAGCTTTCTGATGAGATGACTGTGGGCATTTTGGTTTTCAAGATCTCAGCAGGACTCTTCGGATATCTGCAGACAAAATTCTATAGTATCTACAGAAAGGAATTTCAAAGGACCCCATACAAGTTAGGTGTGAACTCCAAACCTCAATGAGTATTTATCTTTCTGCAGCACCTTTGAAAATTCCAGCTACAATTTAAGAAAAGTACTAAAGTAAATTCCAGCAGTTAACCAGAAAATGACAAATTTGAAACCTTTTCTGAATACACAAATATAAAAGTAAAAAATCACCCCTTTGACAGCTGGAATTTCAAACCTGATGTCTTTCAGCTTACTTAGCTGGGTAATGCATGACTAGAATGTAATATTGCAATTATCATTTGTATATTTTTGTATTTCTTAAAAAAAGACCAGATTAATTATGTGTGCTTTGTTTAAAAAACAATTAAAATCCTGGATTTGAAATGGTTTCCATTTTCCAAACAACCATACTGTAATAAATACTCAGAAAGAAATTTAAAGTATTTTCAGTAGAATAAAGATCTGGACAGACTTTTTGCTTTCAAATATGTATGATGCAATATAAATTCTATAAGTAGGTTTTTCATACACTATACTTACTGTCCTCTCACCATTAATCAGTCTCTAACTTGTATGACATTAATTCCTTCAATGGTGTTTATTAGAATACCTTTAGAATTTGAAATAAAATTTCTTAGGAACCAGCCCTGTTTCTTTCTTTTCCATGAATTTATCTCAGTACTCGGTCAGTTCTTATGGAAACATAGCTGAAATAAAGCTCATCAGAAGCAAAATTCATTTTGAGAAGGACTTTGGTGTTCTGTGCTTTATGACTTTCAGGGATTAAAATTGATTAATGTATGGGATCTCATATGAAAGAAATACTTATTTCCCAGGGAGCAGCATCACAGTTTCCAGAAGACAACAAGATATCAGATCAAATATTCATAATATCTTCCTCTATTAAAAAAATGAATCCATTTTAGACCATTCTTTAGACCAAAAACATTCTTAACATCTTTCAAGCTCCAGAAAAATTAACAGTGTGTCACAGAAACCAAATACAACCCCCATATTTACAAGTTCATTGTTTTCATCTGAATAACTTTCTGAGATGATGTTACTGCTTTTGAGTCTCAAGCTTGAGCATCTGCTATGCTGCAAGAGTGTACCAGTGTGGCTTTGTGGTGGCTCAGGAATTTCTTCACAGTGGGCTGCTACATGTTACTGAGTAATGGAGGTATTTGGCTCTGCTAGGCGTACAACATGAAGACTAGTAAAAGCCCACTGTTTTGCACCTCTCCAAGGACAATATGCACAGCATACTTACTGTTATGATACAAAGATTTTTTTAAATGAAAAAAAGTTTGAAAATTATGTGCAAACCAGCATGTGGTATCAGAAGATCCTACTTTTAAAACTCCTTAGACAAAGTCAACTGCTACAAGGACAAAAATGGCTCAGCTCTCCCAGTTTGGTGTATGTGCCCCTCGGTGGGGAGGAGGAAGAGCAGTCAGGAGTGAAGGAGTGAAGCTGAGTCTAGAAAGAAGAGGATTTAGGGGAAAGTGTTTTAGGTTTCTTCTTTTTTTTTTTTTTTTTTTTTTTTTTTTCCCCCCCTCATCATTCTACTCTATTTTTAATTGTCAATATATTAATTTTCCCCAAGTCAAGTTTGTTTTGCCCATGACAATAAGTGTCAAGTGATCTCCCTGTTTTTATCTCTATCCATGAGCTTTTCCATCTTATTTTCTCCTCCTGTTCTTTGAGGAGAAGTGAGAGAAGGGCTGGGTGGGTGTCTTGCAGCAAGCCAAGGTTAATCCACAACAAACACAAAGTTTCTCCTTTCATACTTGTGATTTGCCTGAATCCATATGAGGTATTGGTAAAATCAACAGACAATGATGAAAGCCCAGCTCAAGAAGGGTCTTCAGCCACTGTTGTCTCTTCCAAAGAGAACAAAAAGAAAGAAATTTTAGAAATTTGATTACATCTGCTAAAAACTTATCTTTCATCTCAGTTATAAGATAGACAATGTCATAATAGGTGTTATGATGCATTAGATGCAGAGATAGTAATAGGTTGGCCCCTTTTTCCTTTTTGCCTCTAATCTTCCTCTCTTTTACCATTCTTCTTTTCCTCAGAACAGTGACCAAGCCTTCTCCAGATTCTTTCCTTTCTCTACAGCATAGTACCCACCTCAGGCAGCTTCCGGGAAACATCTCACTTTTCACATTTCTCAGTCATCTTCTCAGGCTCAGATAAGTCAATGGCTTTAGTTTTTCAGCAGCTATGCAAGTTTGCAATGAGAGAAGAGGTAGGGAAGGGTCCTTTCTTGGTTCAAAAGACATTTCTGAGCTTATAAATGAAAATGCTTCTGTTTTCATCACTGAATAAATTTATTTAAACTTCAAGAAAGACTAACTTTCTGGGAGTTTCTTTGCAACTGCAGATATTTCTAGTCTCTTTGTTGGCACCAGTTATCATATAGTTTTACTTCTTCCTGCACTTATTTTAATTTTCTTCCTCTGGATGACTGCTTTGTAAGTATTCCAAACCTCTACAGAGAACAGAACCTTACAATTATTTTTCAAATTATGTATTGCACCATTCCTTCAAGAACCACATGGATTTTTGCTCACCTCAAGACAGTAACTTAAAACACTCAATTGCTGAAATATATCAGTTTTCTTTATGTAGTGTTGTAGTAACTGAAATCAGCTGAGATACTCAAGACTCTCTAAAATTAGAATTTAAATAATCTAAAATTAGACTCTCAAATATTTTTTTCAATTTTAATCTAAATAAGAGGTTTTAGACTTGCCATTTTGAAGTGGTTAGTTTCTCCTAGTAGTCTGAGAGGGGCTCAGGTGTATTATGATGCATGGTTTGATTTTCTTGTTTCATCCCTTTTCTCTGCCTTTTGCCTGGACATGTGTCAAGAGCAATGAGAGAGACTAAGATAATATTTTTATTTTATGGGTCATGTTGTATCTTTGTTGTATCTCTGCTCTGAACATTAAAGAAAGTTCATTGTTCACAGCAGCTTCCTCATATGGCCCACTTTAATAATTCCAAATGATGTAAATGTTCATTCAGATTTTACAATTAGAAACAGCAAACGACTAAAGGATATGTAGGCATTCATTGTCTTGGATATATCATATCCTGTATGCAGACACCTATTTTGAACAAGACTTTAAAACAATACCCTAAATAAACTGTCAGCAAACAGTTAATGTTTTATTTGGCTGCTTTCACACAAACATAATACATAACAGTAGAAAAAGAAGACATTGAAGCCATATAAAAAAAAATATTAATCTATACACACCACAAATGCAGTTTAAATGTCATACCCAGAGCAAAAACAAACATTCCATTTTCAATTACTTTGATGGTTTGGTTATTGATTCCTGATTTTTTTTGTGTGTGCACAGACAAACAGACACACATAAAAAGAGCAATTTGCTGTAAGTTGACTTGTCCTTACTGTATACTAACATCTGTAAGTAGAACTCTCAAAAAAAGAGGAACTAGTTTAAAGCTTGTATCTCACTACTTTTTTTATTTGAAAAACAACTGTTTCAAGCTACTTAGACAAAAACTGATATTCTGTTAGCCTACTCAAATGCACAGTCACAGAATAATAAGTAATTTGAATCTGTAAAAAGGTGGTACATGGTTAACTCTGGTGATTTTACATAATTAGCTAGTGTTTTTTAGCTCTAAGTGTTGTACATTTTCCTAGTGCTGACATGTTAATTAAGATGCAAAGGTAGAATTTGCTGATAGTGATTAAATAAAGTAAATAATCAAATTGTTCCTGACATAATGTTGGTAGATATAATGAAGACATATATTATGTGCTATTATTGGTACAATTTTTTATTTTACCTTTGTTGTTCTGATTGGTTTTACAGTGCATCAAGACATCTTCTTACTGACTTTAGGTACAAAAATCTATTTCAGCACCAAAAATGTGTTTGCTAGTTGATTTTAAGATGCATTAATTTGCAAGTCAGAAAGACAGAGCAGATGTAAAACTATCAGACTTTTCTAGAAAAACATAAATTCACATGCATCTTTTTTAAAGTTGCTAGTGGCATAGGTAATTTTTTGTAAAAATAATTTTACACTATATATATATTTGTACATTGCACTATAAAAAACAAAAAGGCAATAAATTCAAGCCAGATGTATTAGGTTTAAATAGATTCAGAATGTAGAAAGATGAATCTCTCAGAAGTTATTGCAACCTTCTCAGTAGTGTTCAGTCGGGAACAATATTTATTTTGGTCCTAAAGGGGGACAGTTTTTTTATCAAATAATGCTGCAAGACGTTAGTATTCTTACTAATGTAATTTGGAAAATCTGATATAAATCACCTCTGTTTCCCTGATGTATAAATGCAAAACACCTATTTCCTCTGAGTATTAAATGATAATACGTGCCTACTGTTTGGGGATGAGTAGATCATCTTCAGGAAAAAGCAGGGTGAGACTTAGATTTTCATGTTCCATATAGAATATTTTTTCAATTTGTGAATATGCAAAAAGTTTTGTAAAACTCAGTTTATCTCCTGTATGTTAATAGCTGGAAGCATGTGTGAAAATTCCCCCTTTTTTTTGCTAATTTACTAGGAATTTGAGACAAACAATGATAAACTGAATCCTGCTGGAATGGTTCAAGATACTCTCTTGTTTTATCTTTGTCCATAGTCCTGCCAGCTCCCCTTCCCTATTTATTTTCCCTATTGGATTCATGATCCTGATTTCTAACTAGCTGTTATCTGGCATCTTTTGTGGTAGCCACAGCTGGATTGGTACACAGACAAGAGAGACAGTGTTGGACAAGGGCACCTTACCCACTTGATACATTGATGCACAAAAGCACCAAGGTGTTACTTGAACACAGTCAGTGGAAAAAAGACCAGAAATCTGGTCTGTCCTGAGTACATCAGCCATCCAACTGATTGCTAAATCCTGTGTCTCCTAAGTACATAGGACATGTGAGAGAATAATTTTATAAGAATCCTATGAAGATAAATCTCATACATCAGTTGTTGTTCTACTTTAATTATACAACAATGAAATCAATGAAATTTTGATCCTAGTCAAAACATTTAAAAACATGGTGGTTTTGCTTTTACAACATGGTAAAATGCATTTTCCAGCTTAAGCTGCCCTTGTGAATTCACTTACAGAGTCATAGAATTATACATTTGAATAAATTTATCTGAATATAAAATACTCTGCATTATAGCATCCAACATCACTGCAGAAACACAGCACGTATCTTTCTAAAAGTTATGGATTCTTTTTTTTCTTTATTTTTTTCAGTCAGATGAAAAATTTATTCTGTGGTTTTTTTTAAGAAATAATTAACAGTTCAACGAACAAGCCCAGTGGGGTTTTATACTAAAAATCTGAGTTTAATCTTAGGAGTTTAGTAGAAACAGTATCTTTACAGAAAATGCAAAACAGGCAGAGGACTATCAACCCCAGGAGCCTTTTTTGAGCTTTAAGGTATTTAATAGCAGCTTTTGTTTCCTTAGTGGGTACTGGGAGATCTAACTCTTTGCTTTTCTCATGATCTAGTGCCAATTGAGGGAATGCCTCAGGGTAAACTCCATTTCAGACTAAACCAAAATGAAAACCTCTATTTAAGTGTTATTGTCTTTTTTTAAAACCTCATTCTTTCTTTCCCTTCAGAATTAATCATGGCCATGTCATTTTTACTTTTCTTGTCATTTGAACAGTTCCTACCTAATAGGTGTCTGGATATACAAATATATTATTTTCAATAATCTATAACATTCAAAGCAAAAGTAAACTAATCACCCTTGTTTATGTTCAATATTTTCTATGCATATTTGAGGCAGAACTCCTTGTTTAGGTCATGTTGATACCTGGACTGTTTTTGCTGCTCAGCAAATCCAAGTTAAGGACTGGGAGCAAACTGATTAACTTTTGCTGATATGAAAAGAGACTCTGACATGGTGAGCTGACCTGGATTTTGAATTGATGGAAAAGCCTAAACTTTCTGATGCAGAAGTCAAGAAACAGCCAGCTGATCTGATGGCTTCATAAAAACAAAAATATATTGTGTGTGACAGAGTAGAGATTGTCAGAATCACTCCTAGTCTCTGCTCTCTGATACTGCAAAGGCTTATTCTAGCTTCATGATTTACCTGAAGATCGTGGATAAAAAGATTTTCAACCTTAAAATGTACTTCACAGTCACTATGGGAGAGAAGTTTTGCTCCTCCAGGCTGTGTTGGTTTGAGATTACAAAATAGGTCAGAGAGGAACTTCAGTCTGCAAATGAATGCACACTAGAGCAAAATCTTCTGCTCCTGAAAGAACAAATTGCTGTCTGTGCAACCAAGTAATGTCCCTCAAAGATCCAAAGGATCAATGCTATTTAATATCTTCATCAGTGACATAGTGGGACTGGCCTCTAGTGGCAGGACAAGGGGCAATGGTTTTAAACTGAAAGAAGGTAGATTTAGATTAGATTAGATACAAGGAGGAAATGTTTTATGATGAGTGTGGTGAGACTCCAGAAGAGGATGCCCAGAGAAGTTGTGGATGCCCCTTCATTGGAAGTGCTCAAACTCAGGTTAGATGGGGCTTTGAGTAACCTGATTGAGTGAAAGATGTCCCTGTCCATGACAAGGGAGGTAAACTAGATGATCTTTAAAGGTCCATTCCAACCCAAGCCATTCTATGATTGTATGATTCTATGAAAATACCATGTGCATTCAGCACCTGTGCCCAGCCCAACCGCAGTGACAGCAACTGAAATGACTATTTCACATTTTCACTCCTCCACACCTCTGCACACACCTGTGCTTAAATCCAGAGTATTTCCTTGATGGTTTGCCATTCATCTCATACTTCCTCCTATAAAATATATTAGTAGCAGGAGCTGTTAAGTTCAAAAATTAAAAGTAAAATAACCATTTCAGTCAAAGGTTTAAGAAAAGAATTACGAAAAAATATTCACTAACCTAAGAAAATCTAGAATTCTTCAGAATACCTTTCCATATCTATTATGAGTAATCAAAAAGTAATATTAGAAGCATCCATTATCTTGAGAGACATATGTTGTCGTCATCCACAAAGTAAAAAAAATGAGGCTATATTAAGAAACTAAGCAAGAAAACTTGGTGATTTCAAACACAAATATTGTTTGATATAGGTAGAAATTTTATAATTGCAGGTAGCATACTTTCTACAACAAACAATATATGTTTATAACTGATCTCTCATACGTGTCATTAATTGCTATGCTGTCATATTCAGTACTGTCATTTAAAAATACTAGTACAAGAGATGAATTGAGAAAAATATTTTCTCTAATAATATACTCAAAATGACCTAGAGAACAGATGTGGAAATACAGACATTCTTCTGTAACATTAATGTAAAACTATTAGCATGTAACCTTTTGAGTCATATTTTGCAGTGATTATGTATGCTCTCTGTGTAGATACTACAAATGAGAAGAAGGAAAGACTTTGATGGCAATCAAAATAATTAGGAATTGAAACTGCTGAAGAAATATGAAGAGGAAGAGAGGGACTTCAGAAGGAAAAAAAATCAATAGTTGGTTGAATTAGAAAGAAAGATAGAATGTTTTTAATCAGCTTAGGTCCATTTCTAAGTAAAAGCTAAAGATTTGATACAAATGCTGTGATAAAATTTCTTTCTGGATATTTTTATAGTGTTTTTGTTTCAGTCCAGCTTTTGAAGGAAGCAGAGCAGAGAATAGACTCTGTATTTTTTTAAATTTTGAGTGGTGTCAAAACAAGATTACTGATACATAACTCTTTTAATGGCCTAAAATTCTATGTCAGATCGAAACACAACAAAAAAGTTTGTTAAATAGTTAAATTATAGTGTACCACTTCAGCTTTTTTCTTTTTCCTTGTAAAATACAGCTTTGAAATGCTTGATCAGTTCTCTGTCAGAGCAAGGAAACCTAAATACACTTACAAAATGATGTGAAATCCTTTATATGCTTAAAAACCAAACTTAAGGATCATGATGCCTCTTCTATGAAACTTATTCTTCTGTGTTACAGCCATTCAGACAAATAGGAAAAGAAGAAACATGGAGATAATGTATTTTCTTCATCTTCAGCAACGGTGTTACTGTTAAAAACCTGCAAATGTTCACAGCTCAATTGGAATTTTGAAATACTGGAGGTAGCTTAGAAGTCCATAAGAATAACTAATGTTTTAGGAAACTTTTCTGTATCAGATACCTCAGGGAGCTCAATATTAGTTTATTAAAGGAAAAGTTAATTGGATTGTGAATATCTTTATAATAAAATGCTTCTCAAAACTAGAAAGCAGTGCCATATAGATAATGGAAGCTAAAATTAGACCAAATCAGACTACAAATAAAGACAAATTTTTATGAGTATGAATCATTGGAATACCTTGTCAAATTGTTAGATCATTCATCAGTGAACACTAAAATCAAGGTTATTTGAGTTTTATTTTGTCCTGAAGACTGATACTCCAGCTTGGCTGCAGAAGTTTTATTACACCAAGTATCAACTTAAACAATGGATTTTATAATCTATGTATCTACTTCCATCCCAAGACAGCAAGAAGTGAACAGCAAGTATGAAACAGACATGCACCTATTTCAACAGCAAATGTTGGCAGAACATTGAAGTAGTTCACCGAGGATCAAAGGATAAGATAAAACAGCTGTACAGATTTTTTAATACAAAGAGTAAGATACAAACATCTGTAGAGATTTTCTGATGTTTGAACTTGTCTATTCCCACATGTTGCACTGCCTGTGACAAAGTTATTTTAATAAAAGCAACTAGCAAATTTTTAGTAGTCATTTTTCATATTTTTAGCATTGCACTGATATATAAAAAAAGAAACAGCAAGCGAAACTGATGAAAAATGGTGTTTGTCTCAATTTGCCAACATCAACATCTTGTTGGCTTATGTTTGTATATTTTTGCTGTTGTTTTTGTAACAGCAACATTGTTGCAATTCCTGGGAAAGTTGTAAAAATATTTGGAAAAAAAAAAAAAATCCTGAGTAGTCTTTAAAGCTTTTTTGGTAGAACTTAAACCATTTCCTTGGGACGCCGGCTTCCAAATTAGAAACATAACAAACGATGCAGGTGAAAAACTGATGTCTGTATTTCAAAGCATTTTCAAGGCAAAGAACTATCATGATTCTGGCAAGATTTTGGAAAGACTGGCGAAATACCTATAGGGAGTAATAAACAAATCCTCTACATGGGCTTTCATAACAAGCATTTATAACAAATGGTTCAGCTTCAAGTCAAGCTCTGCTAATTGTTTTTCCTTAGTATCTTGAGATCAAAATTTTTAACACTCTCTCTGAGATGAGGAGACCAAACATTTTTCAGCTGTCCAATTTGTTGTGAAAATGTTAGCTCTCAAGTGAAATTTTAATGTTTCAAAATGTTTCTTTCATATTTGACTTGTTTTGCCAGTGTTATAAAATGTGTTTTCCTACGAGAGGACACAAAAGGATCTCAGTGCTTAAAGTCAAATGTGTTTTACAACTGAAGGAGAAAAGAATCTGGGAAGCAGACTTCTGACTGAAAGTGCAAAGCAGCCGATCATTAGTTTTTCTGTGGAGAGAAAAAAGCTCCCCTTTTGGCTGATAATATTTTGCCTGACAGTTAAGTTTACCATAATAATTCTCACCGTTACATTACTAGAGCAAGAAATTGTTAGCACTTACTGATATAACCATACTATCATGTCAGAAACATAGAATTTGGAACAATATTGAGAATAACAATGACAATAGTTAATGTCTTCAAAAACAATTCATTTTTTTATGTTGATCACAGTGAGATGATTTATGTCTAGCTCAGTATTGTCCAGAAAGCTTTCGTCAGACTTAAAGGTTTTGAATTCCCAATTTCTAGTGGATGTATAACCACATAGAAACCTCATCAAAGGGGCATCTTTGTGGAATAAACACAGAACAAGCTACCATATAGAGCCAGAAAACAAAGCTGTTTCTGTTAGTTGGAGCTTTTATCTGGTGCTTCTGGGAGTTTCAAATCTGCACTCTGGCAAATCTTTCAATATGATTTTAGGCAAATTGAAAATTGCAAAAATTAAATATATGAATTCAAAACTATAATTTCAAATAACCTAACAAGTCTAAGCACATCAGTCACTGATATTAATGTTGCTTTGGAAGCCACTTCTGCTTTTGAGCATGAAGAAAAGTCCTTCAGTCTTGATAGCCTTGGCATGTGGCAGACATGTTGTCATGGCCAGAAAAAGATATTCCTCTCCTGCAGGGCTCAGTCCACAGGCATTCTCACATCAGCTCTTTGGCTGACAGAAAACACTGATCAAAACCCAAGTATCCAACTCACTACTACTGCTCTCCTACTTTCTGGCCCAACCTTTAGTTCTTTTCTGCGGAGCTGAACAGCTTTAATGGAAAGCAACTAGCAAAGTCTTATTTCTTTCTTTACAATGGCTAATATTCTGAGAGAAGGAAGAAGTGCATCTGCAGTCCATCAGGCAGGACCACTGACCCTCAGCCTTCCACGTCTCCTGCCCACTTAACCATTAGGTGGGTTTATTAGCATGAGCTGTCTCTATCTCCTCTTTTAGGATTTCTTTCCTCAACACTGTGTTTTGGCTAACCCTAAACTGCTCTCTTCTTACTAGGTAGGCTCTAAAATGATCAGCCAGCTATGTAACATGCAACTCTTCCCAACTATAGCATTTTGGGCTCCAGTCCTCATGCTTGGCTAATGCATCTAAGTAGGTGATGTAATTTTCAGTGAACTTAATCTAAGTTCCTTTTTTAAATCTTTCTGAGCTTTGCTTCTCTTCCTCCAAATCTGGGGTAGTAAGACAGCATGAATTTATGAAGATAAATATATTTAAGAATTTTCAGTATTCAAACTTCATGACACTGGGTACAGATGACAATATAGACTGGAATGGGCAGAAAAATGAGCAGGTTAGTTATACTTTTACCTCAAGTCACAGCCATAATGGATATATCAAAGCTAGCAATTGTTTTTGCTAGGATGAAGGACAATTTTTAGATCTAATATTCAGTATTTTGTACAAAATAGAAAAAAAAAAAATCATAACAAGCAAATCTCTAACTAAAAAAAAATCCAGAAAAAAATGGCTGTAGACTGTATTTGTTGTTCATAGGTTCAGCTTCTTAAAAAAAGCAAAAAAGATTGTCTGGAGATTGCATTTGATATGTGGAGCTTCTTAAAAGAAGGAAATAATTATTTTAAGAATAAGAAAAATATAGACTCATTACTTGAAATATTAATTATTGCTTACCATCTGAAATAGGACAATTAATTAATTTGTCTATTTTTATAATGAAAATAGGCCTTTTAAGATTTTTCTGCTTTATTCTAGACTTAATTTTAGCTGTTTATAGAAGGGCCGTAGGGACATTCATTTAAAAATTGTCCATATTTATACTTACATTCAGCCTGCATTGAGCTATCTGCTTGCTTGCTGCAAAAATTACCTCTTCTATTTTTGGTTTCTTTTTGCATTTTGGCTTATGTTTTGAAAGTTCCATATACCTTCAGTGAATCATTTTCCCTTTCCTTATTATCATCACATTGAAATAATTTATAGGCTGTAGTCATAAATCCTTGAGTCTTTTCGTTTCATCTCTGTATTGCAAAAATTTATCTTCCTTCAGTCATTTCTAAACCTCTTGAGTAATTTTGGTGAAGTGTCATTCTTATTCATTCAGGTTTTACATTTCCTTCCTAAATGTAACGTGTGACTGTCTATCTGACAATATTTATCTGACTGTAAACAACTAAAATTCATGTTCTTCGACAAATCCATTGTTTGGTTTGACCATTCCTTAACTGAAGGTTTAAATAGCAAAGCATATACTACATTCCTGAACCACTACATAAGCGCTTGACAAACGATAAAAAGTGGAGTAATGTTTCCTGGTTACTACCATTGTGTAGTGTGAAAGGATTTTTTGACATGACATTGTGAATGCTATAATAAAATGGTTTTCTGTGATACAACTGTACCATGTCTGTGTAAGGCAAGAAGGAGTTTTGTAGACCAGTATTATTTATTAGCAGAGACCAGTAGACCAAAGCAGTTCAGCAAACAGGATATCACTCTTTCCTGTCACACCAATTTGTGTTAGGGAGCAAGAAGAGTATCTGTGAAGTTTCCTTAAATAAAATGCTTCATTTTGATGTTGATTTGGTGCCTTATAATGAAAGAGCATAAAAAAATGCGTAAGAGCATAGGTACCCTTTTCAGTTTTTGATATCTGAACACAATATGTCCCTAATTGCTATATCCTAAAGCAGAAAAAAAAAAGTTAGGAATTATTACCTCAGTAGGCTGGAACAAGTGCATTGTTGGGGAAGATATATAACTGAAATAATTCTTCTAAAAAAAAAAAAAAAGAAAAGAAGAAACAAGAGGGAATTGAAAAGAGAAAATAAAGATCAAGAAAAGAGAAAGAAAAGGAAATTCTATGTTACGTTAGAATAAAAGCTACCTCACATATGCATAGCCTGGGACTCTGCCTATCTACAGCCTTTCCCACCTCCTGCAATAGCACTCAAGACCTGCCTGTGGTGGACTCGTGCACAGGGGCTTCAGCTGGCCAGGCTGCGAGCGGCTGCCTGGCACCTTGTGCAATTGCACAGGAACCAAATGCAAGGGCAGCCACTGGGCTCTCCTGGGAAGGCTCGCCAGGGTCACGCCCAGGAGCAAATGGTTTGATATAGAGGTACTTAGTAAAACTGACCAGCTCAAACTCTAAAAGTAGAACTGTGGTACCAGTATAAAATTCAGCACCACTTCCATGTGTTCACTCAGTTAATTCGCTTCCTGACATCTTTCGGCTGGTTCAATTTACCTGGGAATGGTTTACAGCACAACTAGTGAACCTTCAAGAGCCAGGAAGCTCTTGATACCAGCTAGACAGTTCATCCCCCAAGTAATGCACCACCAGGCTCCTCTTCACCCCCATGAAAAGGCTTGAAGGAGATGTCTGTCACATTGCCAGTACAGGCTCTGTCCTGGGCTGCCCTGTACTCACAGACAAATATTTTAATAAATATCTGTATCATGATATTAATAAACATCTGTATCATGATAGAGAAGGATTTCCCATTTTGCAGAGTATTGCCACAGCTATGATCAAGGAAATATTCTACATTCAAATCCTTTCTGGGTTTGCTGCTGCATTGTTCTTCCTTGACTCTGGACCCCAGGACAGCTTTAGGAGGCAGTGCAGACCTCATTATTTTCTGACCTTTCTGGGAGAAGGACATAATGAGATTTTTGCCCATGGGAAGATCGAGTCTATTTTTCTATCTATCAATTTTCTGCCTGGTTAATTCTGGCTATGTGGATGAAGGTAGGCTGGTGGAATCATTGGAATTTGTGGTTAATTTTCTTATTTTTATTTTTTTCTGTCATTGAGAAAATCAAACAGAGCAATGGGTAGGTGTTATTTCCTTCTCTAAGTAAATAATAATTAAAAAATCAGTTCATGGTGCTACTTGCTGCATGTTTTGTAATAATAAGCACCATCTAATGCTTTGTTTGAGTCACAGGGTGTAACATATTGGTAACAGCTATATAAAGTAATTATTCTCTCACTTCACAAAACAGATTTTCTCAAAGTCTAAAAACAACCGTACTACAACTTTAAAAGTATTTTCTCACTTTTATTATGTTGAATTTTAACCTCATATGACATCCAATATTAACCTTCCATTTTTTGAATGAAAATATATTTGGTTTTAAAATTTAAAAAAAAATCAGAAACATGTACAATAATCATGATGCACGTGAGAATTTCTTGCTCTTCTCAGTATTTATGAGACTTAAATCCAAATCAGCCAAATGTAGTCCATGACTGAACAAAATGTGACTTTAACACCTTGTTAAGATCCTTGCCTGAAATAAAAGGTTAAAAAAGGAGCTTCTTGGCTGATACTAATCCCAAATATTAAACATTTTCTCATCTCAGAGGAGATTTTTCAAATACCATAAATTTGAAATAGAAGACATCTGAATTGAAATAATGTAAACTAGTTCTAAATTAAGTTTCTTAAAAATGCATGATGCATCTTTCTATTTGCTTAATT
>OU015525.1:83965536-83968036 GCA_907165065.1 Caprimulgus europaeus
GCAAAGACCAAGTCATTTAACTTTCAAGAAGCACATTTTCTGAAGAAGATAACCCAAAGATCAATATCATCACCCACCATCCTGACCTTGTGAATGCAGCGGAGTTGCAGGGCTGGAGGAGTGCTCTCTTCCGGGACTAAGGGACTCTCTCAAGACACTGTGAAGAAGCATGCACTTTGAAGCCTAAGAAAGTGAAAAATGGTAGGAATCTCTTTATCTCCTCCATAAGAAGCTCTCCTCTTGAAAATATGCCCCTGAAAATCTTGGCTAAAGCGATAGGAATTTCAGAACTACTGAAGACAACTGCTAAGCACATTGATGTATGTAGCCTTCAGAGGCAGAAGAGTCTTATTAAGAGTTAGGATGGAAAGAAAAAGAAGGTAAAACTCAGCAGAGTTTTAGCATGCCAGAGAGTGCTACTGGATGAGCTGCTGGTATGAATCTATTCTTCCTCTCTTCCATTTAAACTATTTTCCTTTTTTAAGAGAACAAGTCATAAAAAAAATCAGCTAGCATATGAACAGTTTGCTTGTTTAGAAACCAAAATTAACATATCTTTAATGTGAGGGTCCTGTGAAGTCTTTGTGACCAATGGAACCTCTAAAGTTTGCTGGACTGAGTTTAGTGGAAAAGATTACCCTGCAAGGAGACAGTAGACAGTGGTAAGATTTGTTTTAACCTGTTTTATTCAATCCTGCTCACATAGCTTATCTGAGGTTCCTTACATAAAGAGTTTCTCTGCTCTAATGTATTATTTTGTGTTCCAGTACCACCTAGCCTTAGAGATTAGACACTTCTGTCTTAGTGTACTCCCTTAAAAAAAGAGATGGACCAGTTCTAAAACTCTGCCTATCACAGGTACATAATCTTGAACTAGTGTAATCAAATTGTACTGACTGGAGAAAAGAAACAAAAGGAGCTTTTATTAATATATACCAATGAAAAGCCCATATAACCATTAGTTAATATGCATACATTTAGAATGTGAAACAAAGTTCCTGATAAAAATGTGTTTTCATTATTGTAATGCCTATACTCCACCAAATGTCCTTGGAACCTGTGTATACTGTCAACAGCATCTGTCAGATTTTTTTTCTTCGGTGTCTCTGTGGATTTGAAAGTGGAAATTAATTAAAGCTTTCACACAACATTTTCCCCTTGAGCTACTCAATATGCTTAAGTGGCATGATGGGGTACCATCCATTTTTCTAAAGCTGTTCATTAAATAACTCAATTTGGTTTAAACACACATCATATTTTTTTCATAACTAGTCATAATTTCTCTCCTTGACTATATAACCTTACCCCATTAAGAGACTTTGGCTTGTGTAATTAAATTATCTCTCTGCCTCCAGTAAGAGGACAACATGAAAATGTGAATGTATGCTGATATTAGAGTCCATGAACATAGAAAGTTACACTGTTTAGAGATTTATCTCTAGGAAAAGTACCAACTTTAAATATTTCAGGGTTTTCTATACTCTTGCTACATAAATGAAAACAAGCAGTTATTTAGAAAGTTAACATTTCCTGAGTTATGTACTTGGCTATTTGATTAACTTAAAGAAAAGTTAGTATCATAAAAAAATGCAGATTAATCAATGGTTAAATGTAATAAATTTTCAAAACTGAAGCCTTGATTAGACAGAACTATCTGTCTGTCATTTTCTAGAGGGATGTCCTTGAATATGAGGTTGTTTAATACCACTGTGAGCAGTAGCTAGAAAGTGTGAAAGGATAGACATACAAACACAATGAGGGTCTTCCATCTGGAAATACTTATTACAGTTCTTCAATAATAACTGTTAGAAGCTATCTCCAGACTGGCTTCTGAAAATAACTATGTGGTTTTGTTTATTTTAATGGGACTATTGAAATCAGGTACTACTCAAAGTGAATAAGGACATTGTCTGGGCCTAGGCAGAGTGATATGCACAAAAAGCTTGTAAAAAATACCATTTCTCTCATAAGACTCCATCACATCACACAAAAAAAAGCTGACATGTGGCAGATACCATGGGGCAGATTCTGACTATCTCAAGGATCCATATGTAAGCTTCACAATGGCTGAAAGATAGGTACTTTGTTTAACACAGTGACCTAGCCCAGACTCATGGGCTTCCTAGGCTTGGTCAACAGAGAGGAAAGCACCTCTAAGGAGCAACTGAGAAGTCCTAACTGAAGCACCTATCTCTGACTGTATGCCTCTACAGGGCTACTCGGTATAAATCATTAGAAAATGTGTGCTCTTAGCTATGCACTCACTGGGACGCCAACCGATGAGAGAGACCCCTTGGCTTCAGGCTGTCCTTTATCCTCTCATCCAGCTGGGAATCAGGACTCTTGAATCTTGTCTAAAGTGCACCCTCTGCTAGCTCATGAGATACAGCAGGTCACCACTGGATCTGGTTGCATGATGATTAGTACATTTACTTGAGAAATAGAAATTCTTGAACTTCAAGTCAAGAAACTTCAGAATTTCAGAAGCTTTAGATTTGCT